>BSBK01007838.1:0-487500 GCA_027943335.1 Chamaecyparis obtusa | reverse complement strand
AGATAAAACTATATTGAACGAAACAACCAATTTTAGTATAAATGATGCATGTAGAGATACACAACAATACATATATATTTCAATATTAATTAAATCCAACTGCACTCACAACTGAAATCACATCTATGGTATATTTAAGGCATCTCGTATGTTATACCTAGGCGTTAAGTGACCATTTCATTATTAAACAATAACGATTATTACTAAAATTAAATGACAACCATTAAATGAAAATACCAATTCTTAATTAAATTTACTAATAAAAATTATTATTAAAATAATAATTATTAATAAAATTATTAAATACTACAAGAAAACTAATCCAGTATAACCCTAATAACAACCATTGTCCAAAAATTAATGCACAAAAGCAAATAGTAATTAAAGTTATTAATATAAATAAAATTTATTAATAAAAATTATTAATAAAATTATAAATAAAAATTACAAGTAAAAATTATTAATAAAATTATAAATAAAGATTATTATAAAAAAAAAAATTACATAAAATAAAATAATGCATAAAAATAAAAATCGGTGTGGGGGGGCCCGAGGCACCCATCCCATCACCGCGACAACTCCTAAAAGGGTGTTGTCGTGTCAGTCCTTAAAGGACTGCGCACGACAGGTCCTTTGGGGGCCGTGCTGCAGTCTCTTCAGAGCTGCACACGCCCCACTGTCGTTGCGTGGGGAATAGAAAGGAGGGGGGGTACGGGTAAAATCCCGTGCCCACCCAAATTTTAATTAAAAAAAAATTTAAAGCAAAACTTCCAAATTTCATATATTTAAAAAAAAAAACATTTTTTAATAACATTTTTAAAAAAAAGAACTACTAACCTTTTAATATTTTCATGCAGATTTCGAAAAAGGACAAAAGAGAGTTTTTTTTTAATGCATCATTTTTAAAAAAGGCTCTGTTTCTGAAAATGGAAATAACAGGCCTGGTAAATTTTTTTTTTCCAGAATTGAAAATTTGTTTCTTCCACCCACATGGGAAAATTTTGTCTCTTCCTTATTTATTTTTCTACCAATGTTTTTGTTTGCAAACACATTCAAATAACTAATATATTTTAATAGAAAGCTAAAGATTTTTACTGTGTAGTTTTTTTTATTTTCAGTCATTTTTACAGAGAATTTTTTGTTTTTTCTAGAATGAAGAATTTTCACTCAAATTGGGTTTTTGTCAACAACCCATTTATTTAATTCAGTCATACTATAGAACTAACTATAGAGAGATTAATTTGTCATTTTCTAAGTGTTCAAGGATGAATTTTCTCTCGAAATTTCGACAGCATAACCCTACTATGCCAAGTTTGTATAAAAATATAAAATGACAATCCAATGAGTTTTCTAATCCTCAAATTGAAAGCATAAACAAATAACATATTTAAATCTATAAACCAAATCAAACATAGAAAATTGCTAAAAGTCTACAGATAAAATCAGAGGAGAGTTCCTCAAACCCCTACCTCAATTCCAATGCTAGAAACTGAATTAGAAAGCCTATAGAATGCCGAAACTTCCAATTCTGTCATATGAATACTCAGCCCTGCAGATCTGGATCAACAATGCAAACCGAACCAATTCCAAATCCAAAGCAATCTTTCCCCAAAGCTCAAAAACACACAAAAACTCAAGAACACAAAATGTCTCCAAAAGCTCTCTCAAAAAAAATGCTCCAACAACTTGATTAACTCCAAATGAATGCAAAATCCCCCTATTAGGGATTCAACTCCATCATTCATGCAAACCCTAGATGACTCATAGGACATCTCCTATTCAAACTCCCTGTCTTAATGTTGAAAGAAAATACTAATTATTAATTAAAAATACATATTTTTATGCACAACTCATCTTAGTCTACAAAAGACAAATTGACTCTTTTTGAAAAATGACATATTCAAACTTAATAAAACACATGCTAATATTAAAATCCATTATTAAATAATTTAATAATTCAACATCATTAAATCATGCAATCTATGAATTTAATATTTAATGGACAATATTAAATTATATTTTCACGCAATTAATTAATTAAAACCAAATATCTTAATATTTGATTTTTAATCAATTAATAATCATACAATAACTACGACGTAGAAAATAAAATTAATACTATTTTCCAGTTATAATATTAAATTCCATAACTATAGAAAATCATAAAATCAATCAGCAATAAATCAGGACCATCAAATAACATACAAACTCAAAATAAGGAACCATGAATTTTGCCACTTTGACAAATCCGGGTAGGATAGTCAACATATACTTATCCAACAATTAGGATAAATGGGCTTAGATTTAAGGTTTTTGGGTCCATATGTTACCTCCCCTCTTTACCATTGAGACGAGTATATTTTTGGGCACGCTCGCTCTTGCCAATTCGGAGGAGACAATTCCCTGTACCTGCAAACCTATCATCACAAATCAAAGCATGTACATACAATAAATAACAAATAATGGTAGGATACGGTCGGTCATGTGGATCTCGACAAAGCGAGTAACTACACTTCCGTCCTCTACCATATAGACACATAAAATAGATACATACATATGAACACCGTACACATGCTAGTATGGGGTAAGTACATCATAATCCAACTGAAACATAAAACATTGCCACATGATAATATCAACATCTAAATATGTCATCACATAATCATAATCATAATCCAGATCATCAATAGTCACTAACATAATAAAATCTGCACACAACAATGTGGCCTAAAAGAGTATGGCATTTGAAAAACTGAAAGAAAAAATATGAAGGTATTACATCCACCCCCCCTTGTATCAGGCTTACTGCTGGAAGCTTGCAAACAAGTAGGGATAAGATTCCTGAAATCTAGCTGCATCCTCCCAAGTAGCTGTTGTCTCATCATTTGGATCCCATTGGACCCTTACCTGGTCGACGGTTCGACCCCTGAAGATCAAATCCTGATGCTGTAGGATATGTATGGGCTCCAAGGCCAGCTGCCCGTCCTCCACCTAGAAAGCATTTCAATCAAGTACATGTGTAACATTAGGAATATATCGTCTAAGTACTGAAACATGGAATACATCATGAATGCGCGATAAGCTGGGTGGCAAAGCAAGACGGTAGGCAACTGGACCTATCCTCTCTAAGATCTCAAAAGGACCAACAAAATGAGGCGCCAACTTCGAACCCTTTCCATAACGGATTGGACTCTTCTGCAGACGTACTCTTAAGAAAACTGTCCCTAACTACAAATTGCCTATCAATCCGGTGAGCATCTGCATACTTCTTTTGTCTATCCTGTGCAGTAACTAGATGCTCTCGAATATGAATCACCTGCTGCTCCATGTCACGAAGCATATCTGGACCAATAAGAATACGATCCTCCAATCTGTCCTAGCTCAATGGTGTACGACAAGGACGTCCATACAAAGCATGGAAGGGTGACATGCCAATGGAACTATGATATCCATTATTATAAGCAAACTCCACTAGATACAGATAATCCTCCCAGTGAGTCTGTCTGTCCATGACATAGATCCTCAACATATCCTCCAACAGCTGATTAACCCGTTCTGTCTAACCATCGGTCTCAGGGTGATATGTTGAACTGAAATTCAACTGAGCACCAAGATCATGCTGTAGTGAAGTCCAAAATGCAGATGTAAAAACAAGATCTTGATCAGAGATAATCTTACGTGGAACTCCATGAAGTCTCACTATATCCTGCATGAAGACCTTGGCCACATAAGCTGCTGTATAAGAAGATCTCATGGGAGAAAAGTGTGCCACCTTAGACAACCGATCAACGGTCACCATGATAGCATCATGTCTACGAGGAGTCATAGGCAATCCAACAATGAAGTCCATAGAAATCATATCCCACTTCCAAGATGGAATGAGATTAGGCTGTAAAAGTCCTGCTGGATGCTGATGATCTGCCTTGACCCTCTGACACTCTAGACATCTAGCCACAAAATCAACAATGTCTTGTTTCATGTCAGGCCAATAATAAAGTTTTCGTAAGTCCGCATGCATCTTCTTGACACTAGGATGTGCCGAATAAGGTGCACGATGAGCCTCTGATAAAACCAATGGACGCAAATCATCCAATGGTGGTACATATATCTGGCCCTTGTGTCACATAAGTCCATTTGACTCCAAGACAAATCATGAGAACCTACCCTCCAATGGTCTACCTGACTCAATCACTGTACTCACCTCTTGATACAAAGCATCTCTGGAAAGTGACTGAAGAATCCCGCTCCTCAAATCCACGCTAAGGGTCATAGCTGAAACAATCTTTCTCTTGCGACTCAAAGCATCTGCAACCACATTTTCTTTACCTTGGATGTATTTGATCTCAAAATCATACTCGCATAGGAATTCCATCCACCTTCTCTGTCTAGCATTCAGATTAGGTTGGGTAAATATGTACTGGAGACTACAGTGATCACTATGAAGCTCAAAACGGTGCCCTAGTAGGAAGTGTCTCCATCTGACTAAAGCATGGACTACCGCTGCCAACTCAAGATCGTGTGTAGGATAGTTCAATTCATGATCCTTGAGTTTGCGAGACTCATATGCAATCACTCATTCTTCCTGCATGAGGACTGCTCCAATACCCTCTAAAGATGCATCAATGCATACAACAAAATCTCTGGCTAGATCAGGCACTGCTAGAATAGGGGCACTAGTCAAACACCCCTTAAGCTTTTGAAAAGCTTCCTCACACTTCTCTGTCCAAATGAACTTCTTCCCTTTCCTCTGCAATGAGGTGATAGGATGTGCAACCCTGGAGAAGTCCTTGACAAATCTGCGATAATATCCAGCCAAACCCATGAAACTACAGACTTCAGACACATTAGTGGGTGCTAGCCACTCCACAATTGCCTGAATCTTAGAAAGATCTACCGAGATACCTTCTCCTGAAATCATATGACCAAGATACTGAATCTCTGTCTGAAAGAAATCACACTTCTTTGCATTAGCATAGAGTTGATTTTCTCTCAAACACTGCAGTACTTGTCTAAGATGTTCCTCATGTTCTTCCATGGATCTAGAGTATATCAATATGTCATCCAAGAAGACCAAAACAAACTGATCCAAGTACTCACGAAACACTCCATTCATTAAGCACATGAACACCGATGGAGCGTTCGTCAAGCCAAAAAGTACTATTGTGAACTCATAATGCCCATATTGTGTACATAATGTAGTCTTATGAATATCTGCATCATGAATCTGCAGCTGATGATACCCTGACTTTAGATCAATTTTAGAGAACACCTTGGCTCCCTTAATCTGATCAAATAAATCATCTATGTGTGGCAAAGGATATATGTTTTTGATCGTTACCTTGTTCAACTGTCTATAGTCAATACACAAGCGTAAAGATCCATCCTTCTTAACGAAGAGAACTGGTGCTCCCCATGGAGAAACACTAGGTCTAATGCTCCCCTTTGCCAACAACTCTTCCAGCTGAAGCTTAAGCTCACTCAACTCATGAGTAGTCATCCGGTATGGAGCTCTAGAGATAGGCTCAACTCCTGGAACAAGCTCGATCCAAAAATCAATGTCATGCTTAGGTGGCATACCTGGAATCTCTTTTGGAGAGACATCAAGAAATTACTGCAATACATGATGATCTAGGGTCTTGTCTTCACTGTACTCCTCATCAATCTCATTCAAGGTCACTGCAAACATCTGGCAACCCTTTCGCATACAATGTTTAAGTTGCATGGCGGATATCATCCGAAGAGAAATGGAACGTGGGATACCCACTATCTGACACTCCTTTCCCTCATCATCCTTGCAATTGATGGTCTTCTTCCTACAATTGATGCTAGCTCCATGAGTTCCTAGCCAATCCATACCCAAAATGACCCCATATGATCCCAAAGGAATTACACATAGATCAACTGTGGTAGTGAATTTGCCCAAATTCAGCTCACACTTAGGAACCAAAGATCCTACTACAACCCTAGCTCCTGAGGCTAATTCCACTTGCCAACTACTATCTTGCTTTGCAGCCACTAACCCACAACACTCAACTAAATGTGGAGATATGAAAGAATCAGTAGCACCAGAGTCATATAAAACAGAGATGGGTATGCCTCGAATAGTACCTGTAGTCTCTACTACTGTGCCCTGATGATTTGCCTGCCACTGATCCAATGCTGCAAACACTCTATGACCTCTTCCTGCATCACCCACTATGGGCTTAGAAGCTGCTGATCTCTGTGAAGAAAACTGAGGTGGGCGCTGTGGACAATTCACAGCAATGTGTCCAAACTGCCCGCAAGTGAAACAACCTGTGCTCCTGAAATTGCCTTTCCCACCGGAAGGCACACTAGACTGCTGGAAGCTGCCTCTGCTAACGCTTTGCTAAGCACTCTGAGATGGCTGAGTAGTCTGATTGCGCTTAAAGCGCTTGCCATTGTGGAAGTTCCTGGAACGAGGACCACCACTCTGAGTAGAAGGAGGTGGAGGTGACTTAACCTACTGCTGGTTTTGGTTACCTCTATAGAAGTTCAAAGACTTCTTGAAGTTTCCACCACCATGAGACTAATTCCCTCTATAACCCGAACCTGAGGGTCCACCTGCTAAAACACCTGAATACCAACCATGGCTCGAGGCTATGTTAGCCTCTGTGAGTGTAGCCTTCACAACCACTTCCCTGAGGGTCTTAGGCTAAAAGAGTAAGACCTCTCCAATAATGCGGGCATTCAGCCCCCTGACAAAGTGTTGTACTAGTAAAGTTGTGTCATGTCCAAATCTCGCATACTGTTTGAGCTCAAAGAATTTGCGCTCATATTCACTCATGTCATAGTCAGCTGTCTCAAATTATGAAACTCATCGACCCTCTGTTTCCTCCACTGATCAGATAAGAAACATTCTTGAAAATGTTCCAAGAACAACTCCCATGTAACTGTGTCCATCCGAAGACCCAACTTCTCTTCCTCGATCCTCCACCATACAACTGCAAAATCTGTGAGCTGTGTCACAACATATCTAGCTCTGGTATTGCTGCTAAATGGGTGCATGGCGAAACTTCGCTCCAAGGCTATCAACCATGTCTCAGCCTCAAGTCCTGTACTCTTCCCATCAAAGGGAATAGGTCATCCCCTCATAAGATCCCGCATATGGTTTGCTGCCACCATTGAAGGATCCACAGTAAATTTCCTCTTTAGAGGACTCCTGGATCTTGCCCTCTCTCTCTCTCCTTCATTCCTCTAGGAATGATGTGAACCTTCTTGATCTGCTCTATCCTGATCAAGACCAAGACGAGTAAGGATTGCCCGAAGGAGTTGTCTAGTATTGAGCCCATCGGACTCACCCAGCTGCTCATCTCCCTGTTCCTCTCTCGACTGCTGACGGTTACTAACTTGCTCAACACTGGTGGAGGGGCTAGGTTTCCTTCCCCTTCCACGTCTGCCAGACCTACCTCTACCTCGGCTTCTGGATGCTCTAGTTTCAGGCATGATTCCTGCAACATAAAGAAACCAGCAAAATCTCACAACATAGATCAAAACATAAACCAAGACAAGATGATCACAAAGCAATAGTCTGAAAATAGATATGTTATATGTCTAAGTTTTGTTTCAAGTTTAAACTAAGCACAAAAAAACCTAATGAGCGTACATACCTAGAGTTCCCAGTGTAGAAACTCCACTCTGATACCAAATGTAACGCCCCGCCAGGGAACCCAAAAGAAACTAACTTAAAACATGATACTAAGTTTGGTGAACAATTTTTTTCTTCTAAAGTTTACAAATAAGATATACAATCACATGAAAGCATTAACCATTAACTCACATAACACACATCGTAAACACAGGTTACAAATCTAATGGGTCCCATGATGTAGTATTACTTTCTATCATAACTCATTTAATAACATCAACAAAAGATTCCATAAATTAAATACAACAATTACATCATAATGATTACATCTCATGAATAACCATGAATCCTAATAAACATACATCCACTGCACATGTCGCAGGGTATGCAGTAATCACTCTAATAACTAAATTACAATATCCAGATTAGGTATCACATGCGATACTCTAATACAAGATTTACATAAAAGAATAAATACAAAGAACATCAATGAAGAAGTAACATAAGGAATCCAACTGTAAGATACCATCAAGCACCGACACCAGGACGTCGAATCTCGAATGGTAAAGAATCACTACCACCCGTCCATGTAGAACCACAAAGGTCTACCCCACCGTGCTGAGGAGATAACATCAGACCTCATACAGATAACTAAGTCAAATTAGGAAAAACCACTAGGAAAGGAATCCTGATAGCTCACTAACTCAAGGTCAACATATATGGTGATAGGTATGACTCACTAATCCAGAGGCAACTGACCATGTAGAATAACTAGACTATGTGTAGGAAGGTGTCATCATGTACGTCTAACCCTTGAGTCTCATCCTGGTAATCACTCTGGATCCCGGCACTCAAGTGACCATACATGGTATCAATGTCTTCTCATGCAGACGAAGGCAATGACTATGCCAGAACACACACCTCAATAGGCGGCAAGCATCATCTCATCTTCACCTCAGTCTGTACTAGCACTCAAGCATGGGAGAGGAAACTATCTTATTAGGTTCATTTTAATATCTCTCAATGTTATATTAAGTTTTCACTTGATTACAATAACTTACAATAAGTGATCCTGGCAGCCACTTGTGGGCCCCGACGCTTATTGCAAGCCACCTCCTATCACATATCTAGGTAAACTACCCTAGGCTCAAAGATCTCTCCTAGATCAAATCGGGTATACAACTACGTAACCTCATATCCAAATTCACAGAAAAGAACTAGATATAGTCACAGAGATACCACAAACAAAATACAATATATCATGAGCCCAATGGTCAAACATGAATGATAATCAGATAGAGTGCACACACACCAGACATAACTAAAAAACAGTATGAACACCAGATAATTCCCAAGCCTTTATCTCTCCTAGGTCATCCAGTTCTCATAAAACTGATAAACCAAACATCTAGGAAAGATAAAACTATATTGAACGAAACAACCAATTTTAGTATAAATGATGCATGTAGAGATACACAACAATACATATATATTTCAATATTAATTAAATCCAACTGCACTCACAACTGAAATCACATCTATAGTATATTTAAGGCATCTCGTATGTTATACCTAGGCGTTAAGTGACCATTTCATACTTAAACAATAACAATTATTACTAAAATTAAATGACAACCATTAAATGAAAATACCAATTCTTAATTAAATTTACTAATAAAAATTATTATTAATAAAATTATTAAATACTACAAGAAAACTAATCCAGTATAACCCTAATAACAACCATCGTCCAAAAATTAATGCACAAAAGCAAATAGTAATTAAAGTTATTAATATAAATAAAATTTATTAATAGAAATTATTAATAAAATTATAAATAAAAATTACAAGTAAAATTTTTTAATAAAGATTATTATAAAAAAAAATTACATAAAATAAAACAATGCATAAAAATAAAAATCGGTGTGGGGGGGCCCGAGGCACCCATCCCATCATCGCGACAACTCCTAAAAGGGCCCTGCCATGTCAGTCCTTAAAGGATTGCGCACGATAGGTCCTTTGGGGGCCGTGCTGCAGTCTCCTCGGAGCTGCACACGCCCCACTGCCGTTGCGTGGGGAATAGAAAGGAGGGGGGTACGGGTAAAATCCCGTGCCCACCCAAATTTTAATTAATAAAACTTTTTTAAACAAAACTTCCAAATTTCATATATTTAAAAAAAAAACATTTTTCAATAACATTTTTTTTAAAAAGAACTACTAACCTTTTAATATTTTCATGCAGATTTCGAAAAAGGACAAAAGAGAGTTTTTTTTTAATGCATCATTTTTTAAAAAGGCTCTGTTTCTGAAAAAGAAAATAATAGGCTTGGTAAAATTTTTTTTTCCAGAATTGGAAATTTGTTTCTTCCACCCACATGGGAAAATTTTGTCTTTTCCTTATTTGTTTTTCTACTAGTGTTTTTGTTTGCAAACACATTCAAATAACTAATATATTTTAATAGAAAGCTAAAGATTTTTACTGTGTAGTTTTTTTTATTTTCACTGTCATTTTTTACAGAGAATATTTTTTTTTTCCAGAATGAAGAATTTTCACTCAAATTGGGTTTTTGTCAACAACCCATTTATTTAATTCAGTCATACTATAGAACTAACTATAGAGAGATTAATTTTTTATTTTCTAAGTGTTCTTGGATGAATTTTCTCCCAAAATTTCGACAGCATAACCCTACGATGCCAAGTTTGTATAAAAATATAAAATGACAATCCAATGAGTTTTCTAATCTTCAAATTGAAAGCATAAACATATAACAGATTTAAATCTATAAACCAAATCAAACATAGAAAATTGCAAAAAGTCTACAGATAAAATCACAGGAGAGTTCCTCAAACCCCTACCTCAATTCCAATGCTAGAAACTGAATTAGAAAGCTTGCAGAATGCTGAAATTTTCAATTCTGTCAGATGAATACTCAGCCCTACAGATTTGGATCAACAATGCAAGCCAAACCAATTCCAAATCCAAAGCAATCTTTCCCCAAAGCTCAAAAACACACAAAAACTCAAGAAGACAAAATGCCTCCAAAAGCTCTCTAAAAAAAAAATGCTCCAACAACCTAATTAACTCCAAATGAATGCAAAATCCCCCTATTAGGGATTCAACTCCACCATTCATGCAAACCCTAGATGACTCATAGGACATCTCCTATTCAAACTCTCTCTCTTAATGTTGAAAGAAAATACTAATTATTAATTAAAAATACATATTTTTATGCACAACTCATCTTAGTCTACAAAAAACAAATTGACTCTTTTTGAAAAATGACATTCAAACTTAATAAAACACATGCTAATATTAAAATTCATTATTAAATAATTTAATAATCCAACATCATTAAATCATGCAATCTATTAATTTAATATCTAATGGACAATATTAAATTATATTTTCACGCAATTAATTAATTAAAACCAAATATCCTAATATTTGATTTTTAATCAATTAATAATCATACAATAACTACGACGTAGAAAATAAAATTAATACTATTTTCCAGTTATAATATTAAATTTCATAACTATAGAAAATCATAAAATCAATCAGCAATAAATCAGGATCATCAAATAACATACAAACTCAAAATAGGGAACCATGAACTTTGTCACTTTGACAAATCTGGGTAGGATAGTTAATAGATACTTATCCAACAATTAGAATAGATGGGCTTAGATTTAGGGTTTTTTGGTCCATCTGTTACCTCCCCTCTTTACTATTGAGACGAGTAAATTTTTGGGCACGCTCACTCCTGCTAATTTGGGGAAGACAATGCCTTGTACCTTCAAACCTGTCATCACAAATCAAAGCATGTACATACAACAAATAACAAACAATGGTAGGATACGGTCGGTCGTGTGGATCTCATCAAAGCGAGTAACTACGCCTCCATCCTCTACCATACAAACACATAAAACAGATAAATACATATGAACACCATACACATGCTAGTATGGGGTAAGTACATCATAATCCAACTGAAACATAAAACATCGCCACATGATAATATCAACATCTAAATATGTCATCATATAATCATAATCATAATCCAGATCATCAATAGTCACTGACATAATAAAATCTGCACACAACAATGTGGCCTAAAAGAGTATGGCATCTGAAAAACTGAAAGCAAAAATATGGAGGTACTACATGGTTGCTACACATGCCTCCAATGGGGTAGTTTGGTTACATAGACTTGGTAATAGTATCGTTTTAATTGTAGGACAATAAGAATCACTATGACAGTCAGAGTGCCTTATGTTTGGCCAAAAAACCTATTTATCATGCTTGTACTAAACATGTTGATGTTTAGTATCATTTTGTGAAAGAGATGGTTGAAAGTGGACATGTTTTGATTGAGAAAGTTGACACTTTGGATAATGTTTCATATTCTCTCATGAAGCCAATGACCATGCATAAGTTCTCTTGGTGCAAGAGGGCCATGGGCCTTGATCATTTTACTTTATTTGTATTTTGTAGTTCTATGGGGTAATTTACAATGTATAATGTCAAGTGGCATAATGTTACCCGATTTAGGTATCATCAACCTTGTAAATCCACAATTTATTATTTTCCTAATATCTTTTTAAATTTACCCATAAGAGGTTAAACCATTTAACCAACGTTGGTGAATGAGACCATGTAAAGGCAAAGTTACTTTTACTATTTGTGCCACATCTATGAAAAGGACAAAATAAATAGGCCTTCCCTCTTTGAATTCTCTATTTTGATGTGTTTGGACACTTGTTTGAGTTGTAAGAGAATCTACGATGGTTATGACAAATGTTATAAGATTCAATTACAACACCTATGATGGTTTATGAAAAATTCCTTCCACAAGTGGACATGCATGAGAGATGCCTTATGATAGTTGTAAGAGCATTTGTAAGAGGCTATTCTTGGGGGGTGGGCATGAGGTTTTCCATGTTGTTTTATTGTGTATTATTTTGTGACACAAAAATGGTATTCATCCTCACAAACTCCTTTAAATTGGTGGCTTGAGCTAGAGTTATTCATTTAGTCTTGTTCAGTTTCCAAGGTAACGAAGTACTGCCAAATTCTACAGAGGTCTACAAAGAAGTGTATTGTTGTTGTATTCTTCATTGGATTAGTAATATATTTTCCTTTCTTTATGTGGTAGAGTTTTTTTACCCAAAAGGGTTTATTCACATAAATTTGGTGTTTTATGAGAAATGGTTTTCTAGTTCTAATTTTGATTCTACAATCACTTTGTTGAGGTTGAGGGGTAATATTTAGTTTCAGATTTGTATTAATATTCAGTTTAAGTTCATATTGCAATGTTTCTTCACCTTGTTTTACAATATTGCTTTTTATATTTCAATTTTGTGAAGCTAAGTTTCAATGACAACTATAGAAGTTTGAATAGATAAGTCACAAGGACTAGAAATTAACAAATTTCTCTTAAATTCTAGCTTCCTCTTAACATATTTTTCTTTATGTTTCTTTTTCCAAGCCAATGTTTTTCCAAAGAAACATAAAAGTAAAGCACATTGAGAAACAATAGGTTGCCACCATTCTCTATATGATTCACCTTGCTATGCTTTCAAGATGGAATTCCAAAGTCCAACCAACGTAGCCACACAAGAAGGAATCTTCAAATGAGAAGTACTAAGTTTGAAGGGAAACTTGTAATCCATTTCATCAGATACCTTTTTCAAACAAAAAGGACGGTAAAGTGATAAAAAATAAGGGTAGAGTAATCAAATTTTGCTCAACACCCATTGATATATTGGGATAATTATAGGCTAGGAGAGATATAAAACCTACCAGACCTGTGCTAAGTTTCCTATCTACTCCCAGTCTACAATTAGACCAAGTGAGAAAATAATTATGATGGCTAAACTTTTTTTATGAATAGGGTAAAAATCCCAAGGAACTTTTGCATAAAAACCACTTGCCAAATTCTAAGTTTCCTATCTAATCCCAATCTACAATTAGACCAAGTGAGCAAATAATTATGATGGCTAAACATTTTTTTTTTACGAATAGGGTAAAAATCCCAAGGAACTTTTGCATAACAACCACTTGCCAAATTATTCATTTCTCAACTTAATACCATCAAACCAATTGTAGTCTATGAGATGACCAACCATATTGAAATATCCTTTGATAATCCAATTAGCATGAGGTAAATTAGTGGTCATCCATTCCCACAATTCACATATCTCTTTAGTAGTGTTAGAGGCATATACTAAATAAAAACCAATAGGTTTACCATTGATAAAGGACAAAACCCACACACGAATATGTGAAAGACCCTCTCCTTCATTAATAAAAAACCTAATTTCCTAAGGAGCTAAACCAATAATAGCCCCTCCCCTCGTTATCTATTAGACATATAATATATTGCATTTTTCCAAATATTAGATAAGGAAGAACAAAGTTGGTGGCCATTTAATTTGAATTCTTACAAAAAGACAATATATGGTTTCTATTTGGAAATTGCCTCCTTGACCTCATATTTGTGACGAGGAAGAGAGATCTCTCCCACATTCCAAAAAAAACTTTATATTTGAAGATAAGCCAATTTATAGGGAGATCTTCATCTTGTGACAAAACATAAAAAAATGATTAGGAGTTGGAATAGCTTGATCAAAGGCATTAAGTATTAGGATTAGTAAACAAAAATCTAACAGTTACATGTAAATATAACCAATAATGCAAAGGAATAAAGCACACAAAAGTAGAAGAAGAAGACACAAAGATTTAACGTGGTTCACCCAATCTTGGGCTAAGTCCACCAAACATAGATTTCACTTATTATCTAGTAATTTTAGCTTGTTACAATCTGCAATCCCTTGCAACTCAATACCACTGCAAGAAGCTACAAAATTCTCATCATGATAAAACTGTAACCCTAAGCCATTATAACAAGACTTATGTCAGTTAACAAATTAACCCTAAAAATACTTAACGAGTCAACCTAGGGAAAAACTTGGCACATCAACCTAGGGAATTGTTTGATGAGTCAACTAAAAAATGGTTGACGATAAATTAAAAGTGTACAATAGTTTCTTGATGGGTCACCACAAACCAACATTAAGCTCCTTTGTTGTAGAAGGAGATCTTGATCTCTGTCTTATAGAAGAAGGTGAGGTTCTCAGGTTGGTAGAAGGAGAAGGAGACCTTCTCAAGTGAGGTGGTTGGTCCTCAAAATAATGGTTTATTGCAACATAGTGTGAAGAAGAAGGGGGTTTTTTGAATAGGGATCTTATCATTATGATATTTAAGGGGCCTTGAAGGTTCGTTCCTTTTATTGGCCAATCTTCAACCATCAGTCATAATGACATCCTTATAAGAGGGAGATTTTTCAATATGCAAGTTCCTATCTAAAGCAACTTGTTTCACCTGATATTCTATAAACATAACAGAAGGATGAGGATTATTTTATATATACGACATGCTAGTAGCATCAATCATTTGGGCCTGGGAATATTTGTTTCTCCTTATATAGGGCAGTCTCTAATTAAATTCCCTTATTGTCAATAAAATAAACATGAATTAGGCTTGGTTAAGTATAGAATTGGTTGAAAAAACTCAAACCCTGGACCTACTAACTTTATGTTATTGGATAGCTAATTAGCAAGGTCCATATTCATGCATGCCCTAGGGTGAACCCTTAGGATAGAAAATTTGTCAGTGTTATTTTTACACCACAAAACCCTTCCAAGATGCGAAACTATTTCTCTTAAGAAAGGACAAAAGACCAGGTTTAGGAAAGGCAACTTAATCCAAATTGGGTATTTGGATCTTGAAGGACATTAGATAGGTAAAACTTGGGGTCCATACTTGCAAATAAAAAAAATGATCACAAATAACCCAGGTGCCATACTGGAGAACAAACGAACATGGTCTACAAATCTAAAGGTACAAGCCACATGCCCTTTCCCTAACCCCCTCAAGGTTTCAATATCACAACCTCTACTCTCCTAATTTTCTTTAGCCCATGTAAAAATTCAACTTTAAAATAATTCCTCTAAAAAATAGAATCACAAATCTATGATGATACTCATCCATGCACTCAAGGTTCATAACATTATAAAGAAGTTTTTATTATACAATTTTACTTGTAATCCCACTCTTGTCCGTTAGGTTTTGATGCATTGTCTTTAGTGGAGCAACCCTTTCCTCGCCCACCAACAATGGCTTCATTTTTAATCACAACAAGGGTTCCAATGTACTCCAATGTCAAATTCTCTTTGGTAAACTCTAAGTCATGCAAACATATACTAACTTGAATTATAACAACTAATAAAAATATTGAGAAACTTGAATTTTAGAGTTAATATTGAGGCGATCCAAAATTTCTATATGTTAGTTTTGAGCCCATGAACAAAAATAGACATTAAATATAGAAATAAGTAAATAAATGATATATATTGTAAACATATAATAATGTGTACAATTAGAAATGAATTAAAAATCAAATGTTTGTAAATGTTGTAAATGTATAAAAATAGAGAAAAATAAATATTATGTTACAACTCAAACTTATATTATTTTGTAAGAAAATATTAAAAAAAAAAAAACTGTCGATTCGTACTTATATATTCCACAGAGACAAAGGTGCTACGTTTAAAAAACACGCGTATGATGTGTTGGCAAGTAAATAAAAGTAGTCAGGATCACTACTCCATAAAATCAGGACAGGTACCTTTGCCTTGTGTTGGCAAGTAAATAATACGCGTGTGATGTGTATGCCAATTGAAGTACCTGGGGTTATCGAATTATACCCTCGCTTGTTTCCAACGCTTTTTTTCAAGCTGTCTTCCTTCTGGACGAGACTCTGGTAATGGGAAGGTGAGCAGGCAAACTCCCAAGTAACAAGATAATTTTATTTCATGTTTCAAGCTGCTCTAATTTGCGCTGGTTCTATACGCGATGGCCAGTCAACCTCCACTGCATTGAACAGTGGCGTTGAGGAATTTTGCATTTTGGAAAAACTCTTTCATTATGTAGCTTTCCGGCCTATTTTCAAAAAAACACATTGTTGAGGATTTCTTTATTTTTTAATTTCAATTTTAAAAATTTCCCCGAAAATAACATTTAGATTTGTGGATAACTTTTGTTTTGTTTTTCCCTTCTCTACAGAACTCCCCATAGAGGTCTACGTTTTTTTTGGTGCTGTTAGCGTTATGGTGTTGCTGCAAAGAGCAGAAACTCTGAAAGCGCTTTGCTGGCACAACGCGCAGGTAAGGATTTTAACGAATCCTTGCTTAGGCTATGAAACTTGTGGGTGTCTAAACAAATCCATCCACTTTGTCATTCAATCTTTGCCTTGTTGACATTAAAAGTCTTTCATTCTCTTCTCTTCTATTCTTGATCATGCCATGCACCCTTCCTAATTCATATTCTCAATACTTTTTATGACTGTAATTAAGATTGCATTCTATTTATGCACTTCATTTCAACATGAATGAGGCACATTCATGGCTGAATTAAGTACGTCTCTTTAATTAGTGAATATCGATGTCTAAACTTTAGTCATAATTTAAATAAAAATGCCTTGATAAATTTAGGCACTTGTAGCCTTCCCATGTCTTGTCTGCATCCTCATTAACAAGTCGCCTCCTCTTTTATTCATCAATCCCATCCCTGGAGTATGTAGGCCACATTGTTTTATATATGTTTTCTCAATGGGCTATTTTCACTTTGTATAGTATAGCTTCGTATAAAATCTTCAGAAATATATTCGTCAGCAAATAAATGCTCTGGTGCCAGCCGAAAAGTTATTCCATTTGATAGAAAATTCATGCAGTAACAGTAGATCATATTTTTAATTTATCTTTTCATGGTTTAGACTGTAAAACACGTTTCTGGAAGGCAGTAATGTAATGAAGTATTCAAAATATGTTTTTTAATGTTCTATATAACTTTCAATGACAACGTTTATGGTGAAATCAGAAATTGTCTTGTCTGAGACACAAAATAAGCCTATTTTTTTTTTAAAAAAGCCTGCAACTAACACTTTGATGCATGCATGAAACATAGATTCAACTTATGCCAGCTTAGAACAGCTTAGAACCATTAGTCAAAGTCAAAGTCCACTTGGATTTGTTTCTACTCTGTTTGTTTTAAGAAAAACTGTAAAACATTGACTTGCGTTGTTTTTTTGGCCAATAATGTAGCATCTCTGAATGATTGCTTACTGAAAAACATCCCTTAATGAGTGTAATGTTCAGAGTCTGATAAAGAAGTTCAGAGTGTGATCCATATTTGAGATTCACAAATTTGGGTCCTCAGAAAATTCAACCCAATATAGAATGTTTACAGGTTGTTAAACTTGGTCGAGTGCAGTTTGTATGTGCAACTTTTAATGATAAGTTGTTTTTTTAATGTTTCTGAAAGCTGGAAGTGTTTCTGTCCGTTGGCAACGGCTAAACAGCAGACTAAAACGTATATCTGTTCACTTAGTATTTTTTTCAAACGTTCTTTATATATTTTACGTTTTACTTTGCTGGATAGCCACAACCCTGTCCATTTGGAGACTCCCCAAGCTGGAAGTGTTTCCTGCCATTTGGGGACGGTCAAGGGATGTTTCACCGTCCCCAAGCTGGAAGTTACCTTCTAGTTGGGGACGGCTGCTGTCCCCAATTGTGGGGGACGTTTTCCTCTGTCCCCTTTGCGTTGCCAGCATCTATCCAGCCATTAGAAACATAAATCTTACCAAGGAGTGTTAAATAAAAAAACTAAGAAAAGTAAGGCCCTCCTTGGTAAAATTTAGGTTTCTGATGGCTAGACAGACAGCTCCCTTTGCATCCCCAATAGGGGATGTTAAAAAAAAACTAAGCCCCTTGTTGTATCCAGCCCATCAGAAACATAAATCTTACCAAGGAGAGTTAAATAAAAAACTAAGAAAACTAAGTACCTCCTTGGTAAAATATAGGTTTCTGATCGCTGGATAGACATCTCCCTTTGCATCCAGCCACGAAAATCTTTTTCTTTATATAACCTTTTGCAAACATTTGAAAAAAAAATTAAGTGTTTCCCCTTCGTATGGTTAACAATTTTTGTGGCTGCATAGCCGCTGCCATCAAGTTATGGCCAATTTCCCCTCATCCGGGACAGGAGGGGATGTCCCGGAAATGCTGTGGGGACAGGGATGGGGGGTTGGGGACAGGGGACGCATCATCCTGTAATCTTGATAGGTTTAAGTTAAACAAAAAAAATTATGTTATCCAACTCTCAATACTGCAAGAGGGAAAAATATTAGGTAAAGAGTTCGAATAAGAAAATAACATTATCTTCCCCAAAATCTGCCGGCCATTGAAATAGGAGAAATGTTAGTTGACCATCCAAATAACAATAAAACAACAGTATATTCCGCACACAAAAACAAACACTCGTATATCCAAAGGCATTCTGCTGTGTAAAATTACAAACGTGAAAAGTACAGACTCAATTGAGGGAGTGCATTACATAGAGCTCAGAGTACATGTACAATGTTTTTGATAGCAAATCTGCGCTGCTTCAGGCAATTTATAGCGTAGACGGGCATAAATTTGATGGTCGGCTCTGCCTGTCAAGCAATTTTTATTCATAACGGTTATTCATTTGAAGTTTCCCCCTTAATAATAAGGCATGCCTTGTGATATTGCTATCAGGATTCAACTGTGTAGTTTTTTGAGCCTTGTGATATTGCATGCCTTATTTTGAATTATATATACAGGTTAAAGAAAGGGGAATAGAGAGAAGTAGGTGAGGCATCAATGACGCTATATGAAATACTTTAATACCCAATACATGTCTTCCCAAAATATTTGAACAGGTTTGTCTTGCATGGTTCATTCTTCTTTCCTTCTTTTATATGGCAGTCAATCAGGATGCTAAAGTTTTGAACACACTGCCATTCAAATTGTGGTATATACCATGAAAAGTTTCATGACACCTTCTCAATCACATGAGCCCCCTCTAAATTTTTAACAGATTCTGTAAAGATCACATATACACATATACAGACACATACGTGTATGCACATTTATGTGTATACATGTATGTATGTCTATATGTGTGTATCTGTATGTTAATGTATACATGTATGCATGTGTATATATGTATATCAAAGTTGCATGGACACGGATATGGATACAAATACAGATATTTTAATACCCCCAATATGAATACGGCTGGGTACTACATTAATTAAAAATGCATACACATATTTTACACAATTTTCTAAGTTATTAGAGGATATTTTCACTACTTCAAAAGCAATATAGAGACATACATGCTACATAAATAATTATAAGTTAATTTAATACAGATGTTTTTAATTTAACACTTTACAATATGCAAGAATAGTAGAGTTGCATTGGAAATTAGCCCCCCAAAATGGGTCACTAAAATAGAAAAACATTTCCTTTGTCTTTCTTATTTGGTGTGGGTTTTGTTTACACCAATTTTCTTTTTAAATTACATGAATGATGTTTTTTAAATTAAATTTGGGAAGATTTACATAAAAACTTTAAATCACACAATATTCGGCACAGTTGGAAAATCAAGGCTTTTTGGGCACACATGGGTACAATATTGGATGTGTATCCGGTACGTATCCAAATCGGATATGGGAATATGCGTGAATATATAAGGGAAGTTTGAAAAAAAAACTAAGTGTCCCCCTTGGTAAGATATGCGTTTTAGTTTACAATTTAGACATTGCCCGCTTGCCTGCGCCCGAGGAGGGACAAAGGTGTTTTATATGTAATTTTTATGGAGTTTGGTGGCTTTCTGTATATGCATATATGTATCTGTATGTTAACATACATACGTATATACATACATATATGTATGCAATGATGCATAAATTTGTTTGTGCATATATATATATATATATATGTATGTATGTATGGATATGTATATATGTATACATTCATGTATCTGATACGCCACTGGAAATAAGTCTTATGCTATCAAAATAACTACTGGGTTGCCATTAAACCCTACTAATTTTCAGCAATGTTGCATGGACATGGTTACAGATACAAATGCAGATACAATATTAAATATGGATATGGCCATTTATGAAGGCTTCCAATATAAATACAGTTTGATACAACATTCAAAGAAAAGACAGACACATACATTTAACTTAATTTTTGTATTGTCCCTCTGTACTCTGAGAGCATGGAAGGTGGGTCACCCTTCCATCTCCCATTCCACCTTGGAGGCTGGCCGCCATCCTTGATCAAGCCCACAAACATGGATGGGAGGTTGTCCATTTCACCCCTTGCCCATTGGCATGGAAGATTGGTCATCCATTCCATCTTTAGGTGACATACCTGATAAGAGCATGAAGGCTGGTTGTCCTTTCACCACTCGTGGCCTCAGGAGGCTGGCTGTCCTTTTTATTTGCAAGAACTTCCATGAATTTTAAATTGACTGCTTAAGAAATTTGCCATATCATTGATAAAAAATTACCTCTTGGTGGATTTCCAATCAATCCTTTGAACAATCTTATTTAAGAATTTTTGGTGAACTTGATCGTGTTTTATATAAATATATATAATGTAATATAATATAATATTGCTGGTTTTATTTCAGAATTTGCTGATTCAATGAACAGTCTCCTTGAGTGAAGTGATCCTCATACACTATTTGAATTGCTGATCTGCTCATTTGATTTCTATTCTGAAATAGATGTCTGGGATGACGGCTTTCTTGGATGAATTGGTCTTCCTTTTATATCTTCTTTTTCTGTCGTGTCTTTTGGTACTATAGATTTTAAAATCTCTATGTTATCGATTCATCCTTGGGTGACCCTGGGTCTCAATCTGGTCTTAACTGAGTTTGGGTTCAAGTCCCTCTATGGGTTTGGCTAGGGTTCTACCCGGCGACCGTGGGTCTCAGTCTAGCTTAACTGGGTTTGGGTTCAAGTCCAACCCTCTATGGTTTTGGCTAGGGTCCTAGGAACCCATAACTTCTGTGTTCGGCTTCGGTGAACTCGGGCCAAATTTCACCTCTAGATGTGTTCAATGTGTGAATTTCAGTGTTTTTCAAAATTTTTGACTTTTATTTTAAGTTATCCATATATGATAGTGGTAAATAGATTGTCAAAACCATGACATCAAGGAGCAATGACCAAGTTGCTATGCTTGAAAGAAAATGGAAGGTCCAATATAAAGCATAAACCCTTGCATATTTCATTTCTTAATCTTTAATGATATCGAATTTGTGACAATGCATAAATCATTTTTATCATTGTTAAGGATAGTGGATTGTGTCTTCAAGAGTATAAATGACTACCTTGAACACTATATCAAGTTTGTAGGGGCAGTGATCCGTAGAGAATATGAGAAAGGCTTAGAAACATGTTAAGACCTTGGACCAGTTCATTACTTAAAGGATACCATAAGCCTTATCCATAATCTTGACACACTTCAAGCTCCTATAAACTCAAAAAGAGTAGTCTTAATATGCATTAAGACCTTATGATACAACACCAAACAAAGACAGTGTATAGGGAAGCCATCATGAGAATGATAGTAAACTTTGAATGACAGTGGTATTGAAAGAGAGATCATGTCAAATGACTTAGATGAGGATAGTCATCTATTATGGGTGGTGATAATGATGATGATATTTTTGATGAGCCATATGATATTTGATCAATGATGGCTGATTGTTGACGCTTGACATTATTAATTTTTTAGCTTTAAAGTTTAATATATATCATGACATTTGAGTTTCACAAATATGACTATTAATAAGCTGGTGTATTTTGAGCTTAAATACTGCTGCAAATATTATATATTTCTGATTTTTATATGCTTTTGTATTGACAAACCTATTCCCCCAAAATTTTTGACCGAAACTGCGAACCATCAAATCCCAACCCAAACTAGTAACTTTGTAAAATCTTAAAGAACTTCCCTAATAACTTCAAATGTTGCACCCGTGGCAATCGCCAATTTTGTCATGATGGTTATCTAAGTTCTAAACCATCTAAAGTTCAAGTGTTGCAGCTGTGACTGATTGCCAATGGTACCAAGCAGGTTATTTTAAGCTGTCACACCATTCTAAGTCCAAGTGGCCACAGTTGTGACAGGTTGTCAATTGTACCAAGCAGGGTATTTAAGCCACCAAGCCCTTCCAAGTCCAAGTGTTGCAGCTGTGACAGGTTGCCAATAATGGTAGGAAGGTTATTCAAACTATCATGTACCTGCAAATCCAAGGGAATGTATGAATATCATATGTATACCAGAGTAGTTGGATACACCCATGCCCCTGCTTCGGTGTGTTTACTGCCATACCTGATATGGATACAGCCCGGATACGCATCAGATATTGTATCCATGCATGCTAAAAAACCTGATTTTACACATAGGATACTGTATCCACACATGCTCAAAAAACATTAATTTTAAAGCCATGTTGGATACTGATTGATTTGATTGTTGTAAACATTTGACGTGAACCTTCCTAAACTCAGTTAAAAAAAGTTCATCAGTGCTATAGTTTTTGTTTTTCTTTGAATTTTTTATTTTAAGTTTAGATTGCTTTTGTTTAATTAGTTTTTTATATTTAAATTTAAAATTTCAATATATCTAGGTATTTTTCTTTTTTAATTTATATTCAAATTTCACTCTTTAATTTTAATTTAGGTTTATAGAGCACTATTGAAATTATTGTTTCATATTGCTTTTGAAGTAATGAAAATCTCCTTAGAAAATTGTGTTAAATACGTGTGTGTTTTTTATGAATGTTGTATCAACCCTATTCATATTAGCGGTCTTCAAAAATTGTCATATTCATGTATGATACCATATTTGTATCTTTATCTTCATCCCTGTCTATGCAATTTTGATGTTTACACATATGTATATGTGTATGTAGATGCTAAGCTGATAGGAAATTATAGTTAGAATTTAAATGTGAAAAATAAAATATTAGATATTTATGTAAAAATATAATACTAATAAAATACTAATTATAATTAATAATTTCTGATCCTTTTGATGATCCCACCCAAACTCATCCTGAATCAATGATGTAGAGTGCCTCCTTGTATCTTTATGCTTGGGATGAGGAGTCGTGTAAAAGACATGACTCATGTCTCTTCTTAAATTGTATCATTCCATTATCAATACTAATCGCTGCATAACCCAAATCAGTTTGGCACTCTTTATTAGAACTACTTTCCATATTTGTAATTGCTCATTACTATCATACCTCTTTATAACTTAATAATTATATGACATTGATCATTTAATCATCAGTTAAGGATGCTTTATAATTATAATAATTGCTGTCTAACGTGCCTCTTCAGAATATAAAGGATATGGATTATAATTGTTATCTTACCAAACCGTTGCTTGTTATCTTAACATTAATCTTATTAATTAATTATTATCAATACTTGTTGACTCCTTTAACAAATATTTTGATTCTCTAGCTTCCAGGGTCAGCGAGTATCTTGATTGAGGATTGCTGTTCTTCCAATATTTTAGGTCTTTATTTATAACAACTTGATAATGAATCTTCTCTTAACGGATCATCCTGAATTCTGATTTGGCCATTCGCTGTCTCCTATCGATAGCAGTCTGTAACATATTTGTTTTTTGACCCAACGGTTACCGTTGACTTCCTACTACCATGCCAAGGCATTTATATCTGTTGGACTATTTTCTTCATATTATGACCTGAAGCGAGCTCAACAGGAAGACAATATTGCTCCCGTATATTGATGATAACCGTTGACTTCCTACTACCGTGCCAAGGCATTTATATCTGTTGGACTATTTTCTTCATATTATGACCTGAAGCGAGCTTAACAGGAAGACAATATTGCTCCGGTATATTGATGATAATAGCTATTTAATAGATGCCTCTGGTGCGATGATCGTAACCTCAATATTTCATGGTTATATATTTATTGCAGATTGAGTTGGTAATCAATACTGTATTAGCAAGGTCTCAACTTCTATATAATATCTCAACTTCTATACAGCACATTCCACTCCAAGGTAGTATTCACATATATTTTATCCACTGGCTAGTCACTATTTTTTATTTCCATTGTAGACTCCCTTTAGGGTCATAGCCACAGCTTCAAATACTTTATGAACCACTGCTGATATCAGGCTGTTTGTGAGTCTATCCTTGTCTACACCTCGATGGGGAACCAAATGCAATAACAGCTTAATGAATAATATAGTATCTGCTGGCTTCATCATAGATGTCAAGAGAATATTTGATGACTGGTAGTTGTATTGCTATTAAGCCAAGATGTATCGATGGTTCCTTGATATCATGTTTGTAAATAATTGTTCTCTATAATAATGAGTTTAAATGTTTAATTAAAACTTGTTTAATCATTTATCAATTATAGATGTCGTCAGGTCTGGAATGAGGGCATTACATAAACGACCTTGGTACTTTTGGCAATCTGTCACAGCTGCAGCACTTGAATATTAAAGTGTCTAAAATCATAAAGAATCTCATTGGTATCATCTGCCTATACTTGGGCCATATTGTATACATTTGGATACAACACAACACCTAATGGTGTTGTAACTGGTTTAAGGTTTATGCACAAATGTGTGTGTGTGTGTGTGTGTGTGTTAGAGAGAGAGAGAGAGAGGGAGACGATGGTATTGGCAAACTCCCAGAGCTGTGGCACTAGGACCTGGGATGGTGTCACGATTTCAGTAACCTTCCTAATACCATTGACAGTGCCAATCTGCAGCAGCATAGAAACTTAACTAACCTTCCTGATACCATTGGCAATCTGTCACAACTGCAACAATTGAATAAGCAAGTGTGTAAAATCATAAATAGCTTGTGTTGCCATGTCTGGTTTAGGGTTCATGATAAATGTTCAAAACTAGCAAGAAAAACCTAGATAGACAGATAGAGATTCATATATCATACATACAGGTATATGTATTGCCTATTGGATAGTTTGTAGTTATGACATACATTTTTTTTGTAGTTGTGCCATACATTAGTTGTAGATGGTATGTAGTTATGGTACACATGTATATATGTATGCATACATTTATTTAATTTTCTTTTTTTTGTTCAAGTTTTGAGTAATTGACATTAACACTATAGCTGACATTGCAACACACAATTAATTTAAGATTTTACATGCTTGTACTTCAACTGCTGCAGCTGTGATAGATTGCCAGTGGTATTAGAAAAGTTATTTAAACTTATGCACTCTTCCAGGTTCAAATGCTGCTGCTGTGACAATTCCCAATGGTATTAGGAAGATTATTTAAGTTTCCAATGGTATTAGGAAGGTTATTTAAGTTTCTACACCATTTCAAGTGCTGCTTTTGTGTTAAATCAGCTGTGACAAATCAACTGTGTGACAGATTGTCAATGGTATTAGCCATTGGGAAGGTTATTTAATAATTTGTTGTCACACCATTCCAAGTCCAAGTGTCACAGTTGTGACATGTTACCATTGGTATCATATATATATTATATATAATAATATGTGTGTGTGTCTATATATCATACACACACATTTGCGTACATCTCTATGCATATGTAATATGTATATATCTGCATGTATGTAAATTTACATAAACCTTAAGCTAGATATTGCACCAAATGATGTGGTGATTGATATACATTTATATGTACTCATACAAGCACATATATGTGTGTATGTTTTTGGGTATGTATATGTGTGTTTTTGTGTATGTATATGTGTACGTACATGTATGTATGTGTGTGTGTGTGTATTAAAAAACATACTTCATGGCCTTGACTATTTCATCAATTTTGCAATGAGCATCAATCAGACAGCTTTAAGTGACAGCATTAAGAGTCAAGCCTCCATCTAGCATCTTATTCATGAGTGAGTCTTCTCTAGAAAGATCTCCTATCTTGACTACCATGTTTATGTCTTTTGTTCTACAGGATGAACATACCAAAGTAATATATGTAGTGACATCAGGGAGATGTCCCCTGTTTTCCATCTTTGAAAGAAGTGTAAATGCTTCCTTTTCCCTGTTAATCTTACATAAACCACCAATTAGAATGTTGTAGGTAACAACATTTGGGGGCACACTTTCCTTAGCATATTTTAAGACAACCTTTTAGTGTTTTCCGTCTCATGCAATTCACATAGGCTACATATCAAAGAATTGCAAGTAATCACATCCGCCTGAAAACCCTTTTTGGACATGTTATGAAATGAATCCCGAGCTTTTCCCATCCTGTTATCTTTACATGGTCCATCAATAACAACATTAATGTCACTTAAATGGGCAAAAGACCAAACTTATCATTTGTACAAGCAGGTTGTAGGCTTTTGTTTGTTTTCCAGAGTTGCAAAAGCCATCTGTTAGGCTAGTATATGTGTAGATGTCAAGAAAATGGCCATCTTGCAGGATTTTATCTACTAATTCTCGAGCTTCATCTACTCTTTCTACTTTGCAAAAATTATCAATCAGGTTGGTATATCTAATAACATTTGGAGAGCAGTAACTATGTCTCATTCCAGCTACTAACTTGAGACCTTCATCTTCTCCTTCTGCCTCGCAGAGATCATTAATTAGGGTGGTACCGGACACAAAAATATTAGGAGAAGTGCAGGTTTTATCATCTCAGCATATGAAATAAAAGCTTCATTTGCTCTTAACTCTTTTGCAGATTCCATCAATAAGGGTGCTGTCTATAACAATACTAGGAGAACAATGTGTACCTCATTCTGTCCAAAATTCAAAATGCTTCCTCAATTTGATCCCCTTTACACAAAGCCTTTAAGAGGATGTTATAAGTGATAACATTTGGATGTAATTTTCATTTTTTCCATTTCAGCAAGAAGGGAATTAATTCTACAGAGGTCACTAGAGTTTACAAGGCCACCAAAAAGTGCGGCGAAGGATAGGACATCGAGAGGAAGGTGTTCAGTTATAGCTGAATGTCAAAGGTCCTAATC
Source organism: Chamaecyparis obtusa (assembly GCA_027943335.1). Taxonomy (NCBI): domain Eukaryota; kingdom Viridiplantae; phylum Streptophyta; class Pinopsida; order Cupressales; family Cupressaceae; genus Chamaecyparis; species Chamaecyparis obtusa. The sequence continues at coordinate 459,963 of BSBK01007838.1, read as the reverse complement.
CTTGTTTGCGTTTCCCTATTTATAGAGGGCATTAATGAACTGAGTGAAGTGCACAACATTAAATTAGTGCCTAATGTGACAAGGTGCTTTCTCCCTTTCTTTTGTGTGTTGAGATGAGGTCTGTCTTATCCTGTAGAATGAGAAGCTACCTGTTTAAACCCGAGCCGTATCCATTTCATGTTGTGCATAATCTCCATCTTCATGCTATTAACAGAGCATGGCAGAATCAAACCCAGTAACTATGTATGCATATGTGTACATGACTTAAATAGCCTTCCTAGTACCATTGGCAATCTGTCACACCTGCAATGCTTGAGTTAATAACCGTATACCAACCTTACTTCTAGGCATCGGTCAGTCAGAGGGCATCAATCAGAGGAAATGTATAAACAGAAAACTAGAAAGCATGGCTTACAAAGTGGACACTTGGTTTTGTTTTTCTTAATTGTGCTAATATACTTTGAGGTTTAGTTGGATGGATAGTCATGTGTTCAATCAGACAGCTTAAAATGACTATATTAGGTGTCAAACCTCTATGTAGCATCTTATTAATGAGTGAATGTGCTCTAGAAAGATCTGTTGTACACAGACCATCAATTTTACTGTGGTGTATGCCACTTCATTGGGTTTCAAATTCCTTGTTGCCTTTTCCTTTGACATTTTGCCTGCCATGTTTATGTATTTTGTTCTATAGGATGAACATACCAAAATATTATATGTAATGACATCAGGAGATGTCCCCTCTTTTCCATCTTAGAAAGAAGTGTAAATGCTTCCTTTTCGCTGTTAATCTGACATAAACCACCAATTAGAATGTTGTAGGTAACAACATTTGGGGGTGCCCTTCCCTTAGCATATTTTAAAGAAACTTTTTAGCCTTTTCCACCTCATGCAATTCACGTAGGCTACATATCAAAGAATTGTAAGTTGCATTGCACGGTCTATCAATAACTACTTAATTTCACTTCAATGGGCACTTTGGTGGTACACAAATGCCACTTTTAGGGCCCGTTTGGGTGCTGGAATTAGACTGGATATTCCAGAATTAGATTTCCAGATAATGTCAATTCCATGTTTGTGTCCATCCAAAAAATTGGAATTGGAATTTCGAATTCCAATTCCAATTTTAATAAAACCAAATTTAATATTTCGTGGGATTTGTGACTATAAGGATGTATATTCTATTGCTATAAGGATGTATATATATACATGTGTGTATATATACATCTACACACGTGTATATACACACACACGTGTGTATATATACACAAATGTGTGTAAATGTATATACACACGTGTGTATTTGTGTATATATATACACATGTGTATATGTGTATACATGTGTGTATATACACACATGTATGTGTATATATATGTGTATGTCTATAGGCCGCTGCGGTTATCCGCTGCTGATGTTTGCCCTTTAGAATAGTAGGGCAGCTGCATTTTAAGGGCCCGGTTGTTCAGATGTGAGGATGTTACGTCTAGAATCTAGAAAGGTCCCCTACCCCTACTATTTAAAGGGGAAGGGCCTGGGGAACGTAAGCAAATCTAAGCCGTAGGAGATTGCCGTCAGCATCTAAGCCGTAGGATATTGCTGTAAGCATCTAAGCCGTAGGATATTGTGCACTATGTCATATGGTTACGTATGGGTGCACGTGCCCTTAGGCCGAAACAACACTGCCATTTGCCATAGTAGGGGCCCTTTATAATAGTAGGGCCCGTAGTGTTTTCATGTACCCGTAGTGTTCTTTCCGCTAATATATTAACAAATAGTTTGCACTTAGGAACAAATCCACTGAGCTCCCTTTATTTAGAATAGTAGGGGCCCCTGGTTGGTTTTCAAATCTATCTACAAAAGGGCATAATTTTTGAAAGAAAATGGGTATATAAGCTTTAAAACGACCTCCCCCTGCACCGACCGTGACAACATAATTTTTTTAAGAAAAATGAGAATAGAAAGTTTAAAACGACCTCCCATAATTCTCTGACCTACCCTTTTTTTTAGAGACCACACCTTCCTTGTACAAATCTATCACATCCAGCAACCAACTAAACTCGAAACTAACTTATACTGCCATATATACACACGTGTGTATATATAAACATGTGTGTATATGTGTATATGTGTGTATGTGTGTATATATACACGTGTGCATGTGTATACATGTGTGTATATATAGTATATACGCATGTATACACATACACACACATGTGTGTATGTGTATATATACACGTGTGCATGTGTATATATACACACATGTATGTGTGTATATATACAGACATATACATAAAGAATTAAAATTCCTTATGCATCTTCTTAGTCATCTTCCGGGTGAACCAAACGCGTCAGCCCATATTCCGGAAATCATTTTCAGGATTTGTATCTTCCAGAATTACAGCATCTTTAGAATTGACTGGAATTGGCATTTGGTATTCCAGCACCCAAACGGGCCCTTAATGTTGATGGGTGGCACGCACCACCCATGCAGTTTGGTGTAATATTTGGAATGTCTGTCAAGGTTTAGCCAACAAATGGGATTTTGTCCAGTAGGAATATTACATGCCAGCCATGCTCCACAAGGCTTGACCTCGGGACTTTGGCTTTGATACCAAGCAAGGCAACTACCATGCCAAAAGCCCAAATTGATGGTGAATGGCGCACCTTGATGTTAAGAGCAGCGTCTTTCTACCACAAGAGTGCCAATGCAGGCCAGGCTTCTCGTGGACACGTGGTATTTGGCTCCACCTTCTGGTTGGTACATACCCACCAGCACAACAGAGGAATGTACACCAGGGTTTTATCCAACATATTGCATTTTCATCCTACAGGGACATTACAAAGTAACATAGAAATGAATGCATAAATATCAATTTCTAGAGCTGGGAAAAAAGGTATCGGAGAGCAATTTTAATACTCAGCAAGAACCGTCCTAGAAATAATAAATGAATCATCATTTACAAAGTCTCTTAATATTTTCATTTGACCAACTCCAAGCAGCCAATCAATACACTGGACAGTCACATCACTTGGAGCACAACCTTTTTTCTTCATTTAACATATTGCCAAAAAGCTTTTCCACTGTCATGTCTTTTGTGGAATTTGTAAAGTAATATATTATACATGACAATGCCTAGAATGAAACCCTTTGCTCTCATCTCATTTAGCATTGAGAAAACCATGTCAACTTTATTTTCCTTGTAAATGTAATCAATCAATATATAATAGGTTATAACTGTCGGAGTATTACCGATCACTTCCATTTTTAAAATATATTTCAGGGCCTTGTCTATTTCACCAATTTTGCAATTGGCATCAATCAGTTATCAGACAGCTATAAGTGACTGCATTAGGAATCGATCCTTCATTTAGCGTCTTTATTCATCTTTATTCACGAGTGAATGTGCTCTAGATAGACCTCCTGCATTAGGAATCGACCCTTCATCTAGCATCTTTATTCATGAGTGAATGTGCTCTAGAAAGAGCTCCTATCTTACACAGACCATCAATGAATGTGATGTATGTCACTTCAGCAGTTTTAAAATCGTTGTCATGTCCTCTGACATCTTGCCTACCGTGTTGTACGGGATGAACATACAGAGTATTATATGTAATGACATCAGGGAGATGTCGCCTGTTTTCCATCCTAGAAAGAAGTGTAAATGCTTCCTTTTCCACCTCATGCAATTCACATTAGCTACATATCAAATAATTGTAAGTAATCAAATCCGCCTGAAAACCCTTTTTGGACATGTTACGAAAAGAATTCCAAGCTTTACCCATGCTGCCATCTTTGCATGGTCCATCAATAAGCAATTCACATTGGCAACATATCAAAGAATTGTAATTAGTCAAATCTTCCTGAAAACCCTTTTTGGACATGTTACGAAAGGAATCCCAAGCTTTTCCCATGCTGCCATCTTTGCATGGTCCATCAATAACTCCAATAATGTCTCTTCAACAGGCAAGGGACCAAGCTTCCTCATTTCTACAAACAGATTATAGGCTTTGTTTGTTTTTCAAGAGTTAAAAAAGCCATCTAACAGGCTGGTATATGTGTAACTGTCAGGAAAATGACTGTTTAGTAGTATTGTAACTACTAATCGTAGAGCTTTATCTACCCTTTTTTACTTTGCAAAGACCACCAATCAGGTGGTATATGTAATAACATTTCGAGAGCAATAACTGTGTCTCATTCCAGCTACTAACTTGAGACATGCATCAACCCTCCCCAGCTTCCAGTGACCAGTAATTACGGTAGTGCACGTAATAATATTAAGAGAAAAGCAACTTCTATATCCCAGCAAAAACAAAAAATATTTCATCTACTATCCCATCAATAAGGGTGCTGTATGCAACGATATCAGGAAGATAATGAGCGTGCCTCATTCTGTCCAAAATCCTAAGTGCTTTCTCAATTTGATCCCCTTTATGCAAAGCCTTTATTAGGATGTTATAACATTTGGATGTGTCTCCATTTTTTTCATTTCAGCCAGAAGGGAGTTGATTCTACACAGGTCACCAGAGTTTACAAGGCCACCTAAAGGCATGGTGTAGGATAAGACATCCAGAGGAAGGCATTCAGTTATGGCTGAATGTAAAAGGTCCTAGGTCTTGTTTGTGTTTCCCAATTTACGGAGGGAATTAATGGACTGGGGTTTTCTCCTGTTTGTGTGTGTGTTGAGATGAGGTGGTCTATCATTTTGTACACTGAGGAGAATATTCCTGTTTAAACACGGGGTGTATCCATTTCACGTTGTGCATAATCTCCATCATCATGTGGTTAGCAGAGCGGAGCAGAACAAAACAATGTAATATCTTCTCTTCTTAACCTTCTGTCATCAACAAATTAACATAAAAGAAAATATAATATTAAAAGAAAATATAAGTGCCCCACCTTTTATAAAATTAGAAGACATGTTTAAATTTATTTACGTTATTATTGCAATTGATAAAATTATATATAATTATTATAAATATTTAAAAGAAAGAAGCAACTTTGAAGATATTAAAATAGTATAGATCTCCTACAAACATTTATCTAAAAAATACTTTAAGAGATCAATTTAGAGCCCCCTCACTATTAATTTACCACCCAGCAGCAAGAGATGGTGAGCAATAGCTTGAACTTATTAACAGAAACTTTTACCCTTTACTTCATCTTTTTCTTTAAATTTGATGCCTATTATTTACACATCTATCTATCTAGAAAAATGTTAACGATATCAATTTGGAGCTCCTTTATTTATTTGAGAGTTATTTTATTTTACATTAGAATAATTTAATTAATTTAAGGCATCGATTTCTTACAATTCATGGTGTGTTTGTGAGTCACACTCCTGATCCATCATGGCAACTCTATGCAGCACCCAAAATGCCCCATAAATATTTAAAAATTGAAATTAATTAATAGAAATTGAATACAATGAATATAATGTTTTTTAATTAATTAATAACTACAGTAAACTGGGCATTTTGGGTGCTGCATAGACAATGGTATCCATCATGGGAATGATTGAACCAATAAAAAATAGTAAGTAGCAGACCAGGACAGTTACCAGAGAACCATTGTCTATGCAGCACCCAAAATGTACCATTTGTTGTAATTATTAATGCATTAAAATTAGAGTAGGTTTGTCCTCTTTAGTTTTCTAATTTTTAATTAATTAATAATTATAGTAAATGAGACATTTTGGGTACTGCATAGACATAGGTCTGTCTATGCGGCACTCAAAATGTCTTATTTACTGTAATTATTAATTAATTAATAAAAATTAGAAAACTAAAGAGGACAAGTCACAAACCTACTTTGGATACCTTTTTGGGCAAAGGTAAAGGGTATTGGATAAATCGTAAACTAAAACGTAAAATATATAATGGAAGTTTGAAAAAAAAACTAAGTGTCCCCCTTGGTAAGATATGTGTTTTTATTTATGATTTAGACGTTGCCATGGGTAGTGGCTATCCAGCAAACTAAAACGTAAAATACGTAAAATATATAAAGAAACTTTGAAAAAATATGAAATGTTCCCCTTGGTAAGATATACGTTTTAGTTTTCTGTTTAGACGTTGCCTAATTCGTTTTAGTTTGCTGTTTAGAAGTTGCCTAATTCGTGATGCAGCCGGTGTAAATTGGCTACAAATTATGATCTACTATGTGCCAGCATGCTTGTCACATTGGGAAATGTATTTTAAATTTAAATTTAATTATTAAATGGAATAAATTGTTTGTCTGGCACCCACCCTTTTTGATGCCTGTATAGACATTTCCCATTGCCTTTTTGATGCCTCTATACAGGCATCAAAAGGGGGAAACATCTATACAACAAACTAAAAAGCCTAGCTTACTAAGGGGACACTTACCTGTAAATATGATGCAATAAATTAGAATTTGATGGCCATAATGGGCGTTTTTTCACTTTTGGACCGTATATGACAGCTTGAAAATTCATTGGAGCAGGCTGTAAATATGTCAATAATTTTTTTTTGATCGGTGAATTTTGATTGTTATTAATAAAAACCTGATATACATATACATTACAGATTTCCTAGCTGTCATTAACAGGCTTCCTTGCAAAAAACCACCTTATCCCAACCCTAACATTCAAACCCTGCATACCATACGAGACACGATTACATAATTTCTTCTTCCATGCCCATTCAAACAAAATTGGGCTACAAACAGTGATTCTTCTCTCCATTTAAGTCCCTCGGACCAGATAAGCTAATAGTAAGCTATTACTACAACCAAAATTCTTCATTAAAGTTCAAACAAATGCAAAAAATCAGACAAAGCCACCTCCTAGGTTGTTGCAGAGGTTGTTGCAGAGTCTGGCCTTCTTGTTCTTGCGAATTTCTGCCTCTAGTGTCGAGCCCTTCGGAACAAACATGCCACCATACGTCTTGCGTTTGTGCTTCCTCCCTTGTCCAGGGGCCTGCTTCTTGTTCATCTTCTCTGCGTCCTTTTCGCGCAAGAAATCCTTCAGAAGCTCCCATCCGTTCCGGGCATCTTCTATTCAAATCTCTTTTCTTGTTGTCACACTCCAAACCACGAATGGTTGATAACTCCCTGCGACCCATCCACCAGCCTCCAATTCCCACTCTCCACCCTAAAACCCAAGCTTGGCTCTGCCACTGCTAACATCGGAACTAGACCACCCATCCACTAAGGCTTTACACCCGACCTCATCACCCAAAGAGCCTCCTCTTTTGTTCCCAATTGCAGCGCCCAGGCAAACACTGCCGACATTCAGGCGGTACCTATGTTCAGTAGTCATAAGCTCTTCCGCTAATAGGATGTCCAGATTCTGCATAAACTTTGGTTCTTTGAAGAGAAAAACACTCTTCAACCTCCTCCGCGAAATCTTCCCACAAAATGGTTAGGGCCCGTTTGGTTACTGGAATTGACCTGGAATTGGAAAACGGGAATTGGTGAATTGGTATAGGCCAATTCTAATTCTGCCAATCCACCTCATAACCTGGAATTAGAATTGAGGCATGGAATTGGAATTGAGAATTCAATTTTTAGAGCATAGCTATTGAACACCCAAAATGCCCCATTTATTGTAATTATTAATTATTTAAAAATTAAAATTAATTAATAGAAACTGAAATACAATGAATATAACATTTTTTAATCAATTAATAACTACTGTAAATGGGGCATTTTGGGTGCTGCATAGACAATGGTATCGATCATGGGGATGATTGAACCAATAAAAATTAGTAAGTAGCAGACTAGTCTATGCAGCACCCAATATGTACCATTTATTGTAATTATTAATGCATTAAAAATTAGAATACTAATTGAACCCTAATTTTTAATTAATTAATAATTACAGTATATGATACAATTTGGGTGCCGCATAGGCCTTTGTATCAATTTACTGTAATTATTAATTAATTAAAATTTAGAATACTAAAGAGGACAAACCTAGTTTGGACACCTTTGGGCAAAGGTAAAGGGTCCCATAATTCATGGGTATTGGATAAATGGTAAACTAAAACGTAGAACATATAAAGGAAGTTTGAAAAAGTTGAAAAAAAAACTAAGTGTCCCCCTTGGTAAGATAAGCATTTTAGTTTACGATTTAGACGTTGCCCCCCGTTGGTAACTGGTAAGATATGTGTTTTAGTGTGCTGTTTAGATGTTGCGGTGTAAATTATGATCTAGTATGTGACAGCATGCTTGTTACATTGGGAAATTAACTTAAAATTAAAATTTAATTAACAGACATCAAAAGGGGGCAACATCTAAACAGCAAACTAAAAGCGCAGCTTACTAAGGGGACACTTAGTTTTTTAAAAATTTTCTGACAGTTTTTTATTTTAAATTCTCCTTATGCTGGAAACAAGCCTGGAATTTGATGGCCGACAGTTTTTTATTTTAAATTCTCCTTATGCCGGAAACAAGCCTGGAGTTTGATGGCCGGCCATTTTTTCACTTTTGGACCATATATGGCATCCTGAAAATTTATTGGAACAGGCTGTAAATATGACAGAATAAATTAGATTCTGATGGCCATAATGGCCGTTTTTTCACTTTTGGTAACGATGATGCCATGTTTTAACCAGCACACTATGCTATATAACAACAGTGGCACATTTTAACCAACATACTCTACCATGATAACAACAGTACCACATTTAACCAACATACCGTTCATTGAAGAACTATTTTATATTTCAGTAGTTTTCAAAAAGTTAAATGAAATTAAATTATTGATTCTATATCTAACTTTAATACCATGTTATATAAAACATGCGCTCAATTCAAATTGTATGATTTTGATATCTTCTGTTCAAGAACTTTTAATGCTCTTAGCTGTTATTTTTCCAGTTGCTTTTGATTTTTAACTTCTTTTTTATCCTATGCACCAAAGACTAAATGTATATCTACTATAATCCTTTAGACTTTTAAGAGTGCCTAAAAGTCTCCCTTTCATTTGAGACCTGTGGCTATCCAGTAGCAAACTAAACCACATGTTATATAAAGATAATTAAAAAAAAAACCAAGTGTCCCCTTGGTAAGGCATTCTTTTTAGTTTTCTGTTTAGACGTTTCTTCATTTGAATAGTTTGAAAAGATGACGTAAAATGAAATCCGTGTTATATGACAACCACATTAAAGCCCATACATAGCTGATGTACAAAGATGTACATGTTCACACAGGTATACAGGCATGTAGGTCGGATTGTGGATACATGTGCATGTGTCTGACATGTCACACATGAATGCATGCAGATGGAAACACATGTGCATAGATACACATGCCAACTATTCTTTTGCTTGGATATATGGGGCTAAATTTGATGGCAGTCATATTTATGCATTTTGTCATGAAAAAGATAATTGTGTTTGGAAAAGCTAATTTTTTTAAAGTATATAATATTCTAGAGTATTATATTTTCATATATATCTAAATGTATATCTTTTCTTCTTTAACCATGCTTTTCCTCAATATTTGAATGCATAACCTTGAGAGGTGCAAATCTGCATATGCTGGATTGCTGTAGCTGTTTGTTTGACGTATTTGATGCGAGAACCGACTCTTACCCATCATTCATCAGCCATTTACCTCTACTGATCACCACAACCTTGACAAAACATATGCACAAAGTTCAACAAAAAATGTTTTTTTTTCTTGTTTCCACCCTTAATGATTTCTGATTGTAATTATTTTTCTTTTTAGTTTATATTGTATGATGGGATTTGAAGTAACTTTTAGTTTCCTATTTGCATCCTGGAATGAGGTAGTTGTGCATTTGCTTACTTTCTGAGATCTATTGAGATTCATGTTAATTGATCATTGATAAGATTTCTCTTCAAATATCCACACAAAATGAACGCCGGTGGTTCCATGTGCTATTTCTTCTGCAGAGCTAAGTCTGCGAGATTTGATTGCTCCATTTGAATTGTGCATTGAATTGTTTTCTACGAGGAGGCTTTTGTTTGGGCACTGTCCAAGTGAGCCTAACACCCTTCTGATTTTATAATATTTGCAGGTTACCTGATCTTGAACAAAGTTGACCTTGGTAGCCCACCTTATGAATAGCTCACAGTGTGGATTGAAGCATGCTCAATGGCCGGGCTTAAACAACACACATCGTTTGAATTGTGCATTGAATTGTTTTCTATAAGAAGCTTTTGTTTGGCACTGTCCAAGTGAGCCTAACACCCTACTGATTTTACAATATTTTGCAGGTTACTTGATCTTGAACAAAGTTGACCTTGGTAGCCTACCTTCAAAGAAATTTGGTTCAATTGCTGTATTGAATTGCTCATAGTGTGGATTGAAGCATACTCAATGGCTGGGCTTAAACAACACATATTAAGCATTGACATAGTGTGTGCTGTTGCAGGTAGGCCCCACATTCAATGCTGTCTGTTTGCAGACATTGTCATTTCCGTGTTTCCATTTGCAGATACTGCTATTATCATACTTAATAAAAAACATTTACCATAAGTAATGTTGCTCCAAATTATTATACATTATTTTAAGCATTAAATTCAAACCATTATTTTAATGTGAATGTTCAATTTTATTTTGTAATTATATTTATAATATGTTTAAATCAATATTTAATAACTGTTAAATAATGTAAATTCATAATTAACAATATTGATATTATATAATATGTCTGATAATAATATTAAACAATATTACATAAATATAATGATGTATCCAATATTATATAGTGATAATGATAAAATTATTATATTATATATGTAATTATATTATATATGATTATATTTTACATCAATATATATTATTTTTTTATATTAGACATAGTTGATAAAACATTACAAAACGAGATGATTGTTTTTGGTCATATCAGACCAATCTGGAACATAAAAATGGGAGTTACATCAGCTATCAATATTACATGACAAACTCAAAACAAAGACGAAATTTCCTATTCCATCAGACAATCATCAGTTGCTATCATCTGGGGCCTTCAAGTGTTGATTGGTTCCATTAGAGCTTTCTCTTGTGGTGTCCTTGTTGTATTTCATGACAAACTCTAGAAGGCCTTGCATGAAAGGTTGATTGTCTTGCTTGCTTGCCCAGGTCTGCCCGTACAGAATCTCAGATGCATTTATGGTTACTACACCATCCTCTAGTAGTTTCTCGAACTCCCTCTTGGTGATTTTTAGTGTCACAGTAACCTGCGAAAGAATATGAGAAAACATGAGGTTACTACGTGATCCTCTAGTAGTTTCCCCAACTTCCTCTTGGTGATTTTTAGTGTCACAGTAACCTGCAAAAGAATATGAGAAAACATGAGGTTACTACGTGATCCTCTAGTAGTAGAAAACATGAGGTTACTACGTGATCCTCTAGTAGTTTCCCGAACTTCATCTTGGTGATTTTTAGTGTCACAGTAACCTGCAAAAGAATATGAGAAAACATGAGGTTTCCTCTAGTAGTTTCTCGAACTTCCTCTTGGTGATTTTTAGTGTCAGTGTAAACTGCGAAATAACATCCATTAACCAATTCTCCTTGTGGAACTAGAGCAAGCATCCTCGAGAATGGAGTATGTCCTTCATTAGGTAGCAGGTATATCATACTGATCTAAAAGCCCAAAGTTAAGATGCCCATTACATAAAATATCATCAAAGTATCTAATGCCCTTTCTATCCCAGTTCTTGGCTAAGCACTGTGATGGAGATTGCACCGTATTGATATCCTTTAGCAATTTTTCCATCAATCATTATTCTTTTATTTCAGATCAAAGTCTAAAGACATGACATGTTTCCATGCCTTCCAAATGCTCTTAAAGACAATGGAGCCTTCAGGGGATATACTTCTAAATTTCATTGATTTGATAGGCATTGAACAACCATACCGAGGAACAGTAAATATTATATGATAGAATTTTTTGGCAGACGTGGGTTCTGCCTGCCATGGATAAATAGTGTTCTTTTCATCTGCATAACTTTTTGTTCCTTTCCACTCCCACGTGTCTTTAAGATGGGGTTATTGCAAGGGTATCCCTAGGTATCTCATAATCTGTGTAGGGCCCCAGCATCTTTCCACCATGACAAATTTAAGAGGAGACATGTTGATGTGAGTTTTATGCCACTACAACATGCAGAATGGAATACTCAGTATTCCAAATGAATTACCAAATTTCCAACTCTTATGCTGGTATGACAAAGGGATTTACGCTAGCTCACTTAGACTTGTCAACTTGATTTATCAACTTGATTTTATGAATGATATGGCTTTATGAAAGCAATGAAATATTTTGACTTCCAACTTGCTAAATGAAGTGCAAATCCATAGATGCATATCAATTTGCAAGTTCAATAAAGATGCATCTACAATAATTTTCATCTAACTAAGCTACTTTGAAGAAAACTCTAACATTAAGTACTTTGAAAGCAAATTCTTTATTCTAAACGAGGAATGTAAGGAACCAGCAATGAAGAAGGATTAGTTTCGGCAGTACTATAGAGGCGATTCTCCAACAAATCTCCTATGTCTTGTTCCAATGCTTCTCAACTTCTCGATTTTTATATCATTGCTTAAGTTTGTATCTTGTCCCTATTCCAAATGACAAGGAATGATCCTAAAGGCATTTTGTGCTTGACTTTTACCTCTCAAAAGTAAGTTTCAGTATCGTGTGCTAGTCTACTGAGATTCTGCTCGATAACTCTTTCAAGACATTCAACAATATCAAAGATATACCAATGTCACTTGCCCAGTTTGAAATTTCAAGAGAAAGCACCAGATCATCACCATACATCAAAACATAAGGACATTCAAACTTGGTGATAACATTTTCCTCTAAAAGCTTGTTTAGAAGGTACCTGTGTCGTGCAGAGGAAAATGGATTAATGATACCAGTGTAGTTTCATTCCTCCACAAAAGGTTCTTACTTCAACCACCGGCTGGAGTGGTAAGGCATAGTTCTCTTGATCAACAGTTGGATTGGCGACCCACTTCAATGTTAGTATAATGTAGTATAATGTATTACATTGTTACTAAATATATTACATTAATTAGGCTAGATAGTTACAAAGGTAGTTTGTGCACGGTTAAATTTTTATATATTTTTCATAACGATTGGTATCAGAGCTGTGATCTTCTGACTTGCATTTTGTTTTGGTCTATTGTCTTGAAGACTGGGATAGATAGCTGAGTCTTGGGATAGATAGCTGAGTCCTAGACGAGCGAAATGATGTTCTGACAGGGAATTAGATGAGAAGTGGATAAGCGCATAACATTATGGATGCCATGGATCATTGCCTTCGTTTGCTGGGCTAGTTAAAGTGAAAACCTCACTATGTCTATGATGCTGTGCAGAATTCCAGAATGGAAGGAGGCTAATAATTGATCACTCAGGCTTGGTGGAGTGCACAGAGTTTGGTGCTCATGTGTGGAGCAAAGTGGAGCCAGCGTTGAAGAAGTATGAAAGGAGGAAGTTAAAACATTTTGAAGTAAGATTTATAAGAAGCACCAATAAGTATAAGCAGTTTATAATCTGATCTTCATTGAGTTTTTTTTAAATGCCGAGGAAGTTAAAACATTTTGAAGTAAGATTTATAAGAAGCACCAATAAGTATAAGCAGTTTATAATCTGATCTTCATTGAGTTTTTTTTAAATGCCGAGGAAGTTAAAACATTTTGAAGTAAGATTTATAAGAAGTACCAACAAGTATAAGCAGTTTATAATCTGATCTTCATTGAGTTTTTTTAAAATGCCAAATTTGAAAGTGGTCTGAAACTTTGAAAGAGTGTTACTCTAGCATGTGCGTAGTTGGCAGCCCTGCAACATGACATGGCAACTTATGGACAAATAATAGGAAGTGGGTTTCCATTTGGTGTATGGGTTTCTCATAGACATGTTGCCCCACTCCCAATCACTCTTGGAGAAGAGGTTTCTTATTCTAGGTAAGAGAATTACAGTTCGTGAAGCCCTAAAACATGAATATATAATGGATATCATTGAGGAGATATTGGAAGAACTTGATTCGTTGGAAGAGCTTGATTTGAACTCAAAAGAAGTGGACAAATTGAAAAATGTGAATTTTAACATATCTCCTTTTTTCAATGGTCAAAATATAGAGAAATATGGTTTGTCATGGAAGCCTTCTTATCTATTGGTTGGTTTGGTTGATGCTCAAAAAATAGTTAAATTTTACGATGATGTAGCTAAAGACCTTGAATGGCATTTAAGGCTAAGGATATTAAAGAAAGGGCAACCATTTCAATATTATAAAATGTTTAAAACTAAAGAAGCTATTGATCGTGTGGCCTCCATAGGTGAAAGCTTCAGACAATGGAAAAATAGGAGATAGTCTTAATTGATTATATTGTGAATTCACATATTGGAGGCTGGAGGCACAGGAGGATTGGAGGATTTCCATCATCTCAAGTTAGCTTCTCGCTTTGAGATGGTGTTTTGCTTGAGAAGTGTTTTTGGTTTTTTGTTTATTCCTTGTTGCTGGCATATTTGAAGATACATGTATTGTGAAGTTGGTTTTGTGGAGTTCAAGATGGATGGTTGTCCAGTAATTTACGAGGTTGTGATTCGGGAGTTACGGAGGAGGAACTCGAGAATGAGGTTGTGATTCGGGAGTTACGGAGGAGGAACTCGAGAATCTCAGATAGAGGCTACACCTTCCCGAGGGTTACGAGACAACTTGATGGAACTCCACTTGATCAGGATTTGTTTCTTCAATGAAGATTATCACAAAGATGTGTATACATCTTGTATTCAGCAAATGCTTTATTAAAGGGGGGGTTTCTGGCTAAACATTTATAAGAACAATGTAATAGGGGGATTTTTAGTATAATGTATTACATTGTTATTAAATGTATTACATTAATTAGGCTAGATAGTTACAAAGGTAGTCTGTGCATGGTTAAATTGCCATATCAAATGTAATATCTTTGAACATTGGAATAAAAAGAATATATATATTTTTCATAACATTCAAATGTGGTATTGACAGTGACTCCTTTTCTTGAGATTCTTCTACATTGTTGAACGTGTCATCTCTTTCTTGCAATGTATCGGCCAAATTGTCCTTTGTTCCCTCCTGCATAATTTCACAGTTGCTTTTTCTATTAAGGGCCTTTCAGCGTGTAGCACACGTATTTGTTCACTTTCTTGAATCATCTGAAGTTGGTTTTGATCACTATATCCTTCTTGTGAAACTGGATCTAGCTCTAACTCAAGCTCATTATTTTGATCTTGTTCTTCATTTTGTATGTCATTCTTGGAATCACACTAACTATTCTCAAGTGCCTGACAATCTTTGATTCCTAATGTTCTCGGAACTTTCCTTTTCGCTTCGTTTTTTCTGCCACAAATGGGCAACAAATTTTGAACCAAGGAGTGATCTCCTAGTCCGATTCCCTGTCTTAATCCCTTGAGGGTGAAATCCTTGAAGTCTTCAAATGTAGTCTTGCTTCCTCCGGATGATGTATAATGCAACATCAAAACCTCTTCTACCTTTACCTGATTCTGACCAAGGTTTGTTTTTGTGACTAAAATTTTATTGTTTTCTCCCGAATCTACCAGGCAGTTATGTAGAAGTTTCCCAAATATCCTCAGGGAGAAGAAACGGGGCTGGCTCATCCTTTCCTTCGTATAGAACAATTGTATCTTGCTTGGGGTCTTTCTTCTCAAAACTTTCCACAATTGTCGAATTTTCACTTTTACTGGCATTCTGATTTTTTACCATCTCTTCATTCCTTATCTCGCCTTGAGTTGTGGTTACATTTTCACATAGTGAGCTTTGTGTAACATAGATTGGAGTTGATCTATCTTGAATGCTACTGCGCGCCCCTTGATCACCATATTGCGCATTTTGAGCAACATTTGAGTTTTGAAGTGTGTTGGATGCTCTTTGGATACTCAATGTATTGTGTGTGGTTTTTGATGCACTTAAGAGTAACATTTTTGTGAATAGCATCATCTTGCAGGTTTTCAATCCATGGGCTTTATTTTCACTTTCTCGCTTTTTGCACATGGCATTAGTATTAATTCTTCATTTCCTGCACGTAACTCCTCAGGATGATCTGTATGAATGATTTGAAGAAAGTTCCAGAAGACGCCTAATAATGTTGCTTGCTGATGTATACCATTAATTTAGTACTGTTTTTCAGCTGTAATCCTTCGTTCTGGAGAGTGGGCAGTAATTTTTGTTTTGTTCTGAAATCCAAATTAGGTTTGTTTCCTCATTCAATTTCATCAGCTTTTTGTTCATTATCTACCGGAGTTTAAAAGTACGGCAAGAATGCTTTATACGAAATGCCCGAGTTGCAGATGAGGATAATAAAATATTTTATAGCCTGTGAACTTGCTCATTATTCGAGGAAATTCTTTATAATCTGGTAAGAATGCTTTGTACGAAATACCTAGAGTTGCACGTGAGGTGAGGATATTCTACATTTCTTTCGGCTTTGAATTTATACTAGCACTTGCACCTCCTTGGGTACGCCGATAGGGAAGAAAAGGTACAAGTTTATATAAGATGATTGTTTTTTTTTGTGTTTTTAAAATTGTAGAGGCTGAAGCCATCGATTCTCCTGCTAGAAACCATAGTCACAAATGGACACAAATGAAGGATGAAGGTCGAGTAATTTGGTGGTTGTAGCCTCGGCTACCCTTAGTTTGTGCAAGATAAAAGTCATCCATTTGAGGTGAGATTCATTTTCCAGTTGTAGATTCGAAAGGCTACCCTTAGTTCGTGCAAGATAAAAGCCATCCATTTGAGATGAGATTCATTTTCCATCCATTTGAGGTGAGATTCATTTTCCATTTGTAGATTCGAAAGGAGTTTCAAGAATATTAAAATAATGATGCCCCTATTTTGAGCACTTGCGGTTGAATGCCCAGATACAACATAAAACAAAACCTTCTGTGGTTAGGCATGATTTCTTCAGTGAAGTCAAATTATATTTAATATACTATTTACCTACTCAAAATAATAAATATGGGTATCATGTATTGTTTAAAGTATAATTCTAAAATAATTTGTTTCCATTTTTAGATATACATAATGTAGACCAAATAATAGGGCTAATTGACCATTCGAATCAATATGAGTTTTAGTAATGAGAAAGCAAACAAAGTCATATTTTTACTTCTGCAGATCTGGTTTACATGAACTCTTGATGTTAGTTGTGCATATATCTGTGGTTCTCAACATGTGAGAAATCTTTCTAGTTGATTCTCCATACAGGATTGCTACTAATCAGTGCATAATTTGGTTTGGAGGATCTATGAAACTCAGAGCCTAATCCTTACCTTCCTCTTATTTCTTTTTCTTTTTCCCGTGTTAACTGTTTTTATTGAATAATTATTAGAATTAGACAAATAAGTCTACTGGATTAGATTAATTTTGTGGCTGTAGATAGAAATATAAATAGTAAAACAAAGTATATAGAGTGCAACTGAACATAAGTTTGTATTATTTTATAACTATATAAATACATTAAAATATTAACACAATAAAAAATGAGAAAACATATTGAACGATGCATTTTTGTGGCTGTAGATAGAAACATAAGATTGTATTATTTTACTATGGCGTGCAATGGGTACGCCAAAGAGGTGTGGGATATCAATTAGTGAAAATAATTAATAATCTAGGTGGCGGATATCAACCAAAGAGGTGTAGGATATCAATTAGTGAAAATAATTAATAATAGGTGTAGGATATCAACCAAAGAGGTGTAGGATATCAATTAGTGAAAATAATTTATTAGGGGCTCTATACATTTATTATTCTTATTGACTTCATATTTTTGTTTATTCTATTTTAGTTTTTTATTTAAATTTAAATTCTAAATTATTCTAAATACCCCGAAGGAGGGGTTCCCTATATGGAAGAGGAGGAGCTGGGTTTCCAGCATCAACGACTCTCTGACATTCCGTACGATTGAATGCATCCTCTTTATTTATTTCGTCGTCTGTCATTGGTTAAAAAAGCACGACAGGTGGCATTTGTACGCAACAGTCTACACGTTTATTTTATTTCAGCAGCCATCGGATTTTACGGCAACTTTATGCAGCGCTGACAAACTCGGATTTTCCGGCTACTTTATGCAGCGCTGACAGACGATTGTATGACGTGTTTAAAGCGCTGAAAAATCCCAATACAAACGTTCCATTCTTGGAAATTAGGGTCTGATTTCCAGAAATCTGACTTAAAGGGATTTCGATGCCGCAGTCGCACAAGTATTCATCATCAGATATTTTCATGAATAGCTTTACTGGTCATTAAATTCTGCATCTTTTGGACACCAGTGACAGCAAGTGCCTTGATACTACTAACATCAACAAGCACATGTGAAATGCATCAGCTAAGAGTGGCATGTACTTCCTAAGGAACATGAAATCCATATAGATTGAACTGCCAGCAAGAAGAGGCTGTACAGGACCTGTGTGGTTCTTAACAAATTCCAAAATCCTGTCCTTCTCAACATACAAACCTGTCATTTCCAAGTCAATCCATACGAGAGAGTGTCTAACTGGCAGAGCTAATGAGGTTGAAGAAGTGTCCTTTCCATTTATGTCCCTCTTCTCCATAGATTCAATTGACAGCTTCGAGAAATTGCTGATCATTATATCCATTGGACTGCCCAAACTGCTAGAGTAGAGGTGAGAGCATGAAATATCAATAGCAGAGGATTGGAATCCAAATTTCACATCATCTCGCACCAACCCTCGGATGGCTTCTTTTTTTAGCGTCAAATCTGAGATCTTTTTTAATGATAATAAAAAAATACATAATGGCAACGTGTGGTGGAGTTATTAAAAATCTTGTCCTCATTTTACCTTGCCAACACATTTTCATGCATGCATTTCCTGCGCCAAGTGTGACACAGAAAATTACACACTTGACACAAATATGAATAATTGCAGTTGAGGTACAAAAAGTGAATGGTGTTGATGCTTATTACGTTGTCATTAAATTTAGGGGATCCGTGGTTTTTTTTTAATTTCTGCAGTAAATATTTTTTCTGATTTTTCTCTAACGCTAACCCCATTTTTTTCCCATTTAATCCTTAATTAATTCAGAAAATAAAAAGTGCTTTTGGTTTTCTGAGTTAATTGTGAAAAATATTCTTGCTGCTACGGATTGAACCCATGAAAAAATGCATCTGCATCCTGCAGTGACAACTACAAAACCCAATTTTCTAGAAATTAGATTTACAATACATATTTCATCATCATTTGCCTCTGCACGAAAATACACTTCTTCTCCACAAATGACGCATTTGCTTCGTCACGGAATTGCTTCTATACCGTATTTACTATGCAACAGATGGGGTAAGTCGTGGTTGAGGTCATATAATGTAGAGCGAGTGGTTTAATTCTCTGAGCCAAATGTATATGTAGATATTATTGATTTTATAAGTTTTTTTAGGTTTGCATATTCAGTTTTTTTATTTTTAAAAATATGTAAGAAATTTTTATTTTAGGTGTTTGGCCATTAACAACATGTATAAAATTATAAAGTATATAGATTTGTCACTAACATATTTTTTATAAAAAAATTAATAAAATTAAAAATTACTATTTAACAATTGATTTAATAAAATAATTTACTTTTAAATTTTTTTAATAATTATAGTTCTTTGTAAGTTTTCAAGGTCAATTTTTACATAGTTAACATAAAATTTTAAATTCATATTTTTGTAAAGGGAGGACTTATTATTGAACTTATAATATTCATTGAATTTACTTAAATATTAAATGGTTATTAAATTTATAACTAATTATAAATTAAATTTATTACATATTCATATTATTTATCTATTATATAAATATTAGAAAGAACTCAATTTTTTTTTTTATTATCTATTATAGTTTTTACCACCATAATCTTCATATACATATAAATTATATAAATTATATTAATTTAGTAATTTTTTTTTTAATTAACTAGAAGGATATCAAGAAACAAAAAGATACAACAAGAGTTTTAATGGGGGAGGCCCATCCTCACCCACACAAGTTCACGAAGAGTTTTACAGATATTTACAATGAAAATAAGGTAACATATTAGATAAGCACATCATTGTTGTCATCAATCCAGGCGGTCCAGCCCCAAGCCCTTCCATCAAGACAATACTTTTCTTGTCTTGGATTTGCTGCAGCATCACAATCTGTCTATCAATGGCATTCTTGCTGCTATTGATCTCTTTGATGAGTTTTTTTAGAGTTTCTTCAAAGTTGATAAAATTATCAATGTGATTCCTCCAATCATAACCATCTTTTAGCTCGTACACAAACATTGTAGCGTGCCCCGTCCAAAGGAACCTTCTAAGTTTCTTCTTCTCCAAGGTCATGTTCACGTTCACTTGCGTGAAAATTTTAATGTATGTGAGTTTTTGAAAAAACTTAGTAAGGGATCTAGGGGAGTTTTGATACCTCTTTTCATTTTTGCATTTCCAAAGCTTCCAAAGGATGTTAGAAGAAAGCATGGCCACCAAAAAATATTCATATCACTTTTAACATTATCAATAAAACCAATAATAATTTCAAAAGTAGTAACAACCATAGGAAAGTAAATATTAATTTAGTAATTAATATAAATTTAATTTATAATTATTACCATAATCTTCATATACATATAAATTATATTAATTTAGTAATTAATATAAATTTAATTTATAATTATTTATATTATTAACATCAATACATTATCTTTATTTAGAATTTGATAGCAATAATTTTGTAAGCATTAAGGTCTATGTTCATTTTTATTATTGTAAGTAGTTTTTAAGATTATATTTATCTTATATGCTTTTTGAGATTATATTTGTCATTGTATATTTTATTTATTTGTATTTGACTTTTAAATAATAATTAAAAATTTATTATAATAATGATTTTATTTTATTAAAATTAATAAATTTAATTTATAATTATTCATTGAAGGTACCTATTGCACACAAAGGTGCAATTACTAGTTCAATACTTTAAAGTGATTACAAGCAATTCAATTTATAATTATTCTAACTGTTCTATCAAAATTGAATTATTCGTATTTAACTTAATAAGACAATTATATATGTTGACTTTTGTTTTTAATATTATCTTTTATTATTTTTGTCTATTTTATGAAACGACTATAACAAATACAAATTATTTGTTCTTTTTTTTATTCTATTAAAATTTAAATTATTGTAAAATTTTATTTTTTTTAATCTCTCCCAATATTGTCTCTCTATCTCTCCATCTTTTAGAAAACATTGTAATGACATATATTAAACTTATTATCATTAGAAAATATCACATATATTAAAAATAATATTGAAATGACATATATTAAAGTATTAAAGTTATTATGACTAGAAAATTTTAGAAAACATTGTAATGACATATATTAAACTTATTATCATTAGAAAATATCACATATATTAAAAATAATATTGAAATGACATATATTTAAGTTATTATGACTAGAAAATATTAGAATGACATATATTAAACTTATTATCATTAAAAAATATTAGAATGACATTATCATTAGAAAATATCAAAATGACATATATTAAACTTATTATCATGTGTGTAATGCCATTTATATTACTAACGCGGAAGTGTTTTGTTTTCAAAATAAATATTTATTATTTTATTTATTTTATTAAATAATAAATAATAAATTAAATTAAATTTTTTTATGTTTTATTTTTACAATAGAAATAATTTAATATATAATTTTAAATATTTTGTTCATTTAAAATATATTAGAATAATATTTCTTTTGTTTTTATGAATATACAATTCTTTCTTCAAATAACCATCTTTAATCATTGTACTCCATTAACATTATTATTCTTATATTAACTATTTTTTAACATAAAGCAATTTAAAATCAATAATATATTTTACACGAAAAAAAATAAAAAAAACTCTTTAATCATTGTACTCCATTAACATCATTATTCTTTTATTTAACTATTTTTTTTAACATAAAGCAATTTAAAATCAATAATATATTTTAGAAAAATAAAATAAATATTTCTTTCTGCAATATAAACGAAACACAATTTAATAATTTAAATAGCATTTGCCATTTTGCAACATTAAGTAATGTGATTTTATCATATTGAAATAGGGAGGTAAAGAGAGATAGGGAGGTAGAGAAGAAGAGGTAAATAGGGAGGTAAAGAGAGATAGGGAGCTAGAGAAGAAGAGGTGAATAGATATACATATACAAAGAGATAGAAGATGGAGAAATAGAGAAAAATGACAAATTTAAAGAGGGATGAAGATATATGAAAAATAAAATAAAGAGATAGGTAGAAATAAGAGATACATAGGTAGCGAGGGAGGGATATGTATAGGTAGAGAGGGATAAAGAGGGAGATACAAAGAGATAAATAGATAAAAAGATAAAGTTGGAGAAAGGGATAGAGAGATGAATGAAACGAAGATATTATAAAGATAAATAGGAGAGATGAAGAGAGAGGAGGGTATATTTTTTTGAATATTTTACTTGAGTACATTTAAAAAAAAATCTTATTTAAGAGTTTAATTATATTTATGTTCAATTATATATATATATGGTTTATATAGAATTTATAATGTATTACATTCAATTTTATTTTTATATAATACAAATATTAAAAAAAAATTAATATTAAATAAAAACTATATATTTAAATATATATGTTTGCATATATTTTTAATGTTTAGATTTTAATAATTACAATGTTATAATATAAAATAAATAGTTAATATGAAGGAAGCGGTTTGAGGGCATATTTGAAGGGAGAAATATAGATATTATTTCTTGCCTTCAATTATTAGAATGGCAGGTTCTACACATTCATCTAATGATGACGTTGTGAAGTGACGGTGATAGGGATAGGATTAGCATGTTGTTGATTGTAGACTGACATAAATTCATTTAATGAATTTTCAAGTCACAGCCAAAATAGCAACCACAAAAGTGGCTAAATTGAAATAGTTTCAAAGCATATCTGCCAATGAATGTAAAGTCCTCTCGAAACTGATTGAACAACACTAATGATTTTCAACATTTGATTAGAACCATCGAATGCCATTTCCATCAAATGCCATCCCTTGGTCATCTCAATCTCAGAGACCTTCAATTGAAGGAGGCCTTGCAAAGTCTACTTACTACATACAAACCCCTTGAAGACATATTATAGACACACTTTCGCAAGGGAAAAATGTCCATGCATTCATCACTCAGGCGATTTGCATTTGGTACACAAATAACTTTTCATAACAAGCATATTTGCATGTATTGCAAGTGCCAAAATTTGGTTGACGCCCTTAAAGTGTTTGAATAGATGAATGAACTTTACGATGTTTCATGGGATATGATTATTACAAAATACAGAAGACGTGAGTATCTTGAAGATGCACTCACATTCTTTCACCAAATGAAACAAATAGGTCTTCAAGGTGATTAGGTCATACTTGTTAGTATACTCCTAGCCTGTGACAAGATGGGACCTTTGGGACAGAGTATGGACATCCATAAGAGAATAAAGGTTAGAGAATTTTCATTAGATGTTGGACCTGCAACTACCCTAGTAGACATGAATGCAAAATGTTGAAGTATAGACAAGGAACGTGAATTGTTTGACAAAATGCCTTAGAGAAATGTGTTCACATAGGAATTCCATCTACTTGAATACATTTGCATGTTAAGCTTTTCATACATATGAAGATTACCCTTATTGATTCCATGAGCTCCCTCGATCGTATTTGCAAAGAACTAGATTTAAAAGAGATGGACTGATTAAAACCAATTAGACAGAATCCACTAGAAAGAGCAATTTGTGTTTTTGTCTGTAGGAATGGCTCAAGTGCATACTCAAGCATCTTGCTCTTCTCCCATAGCTTTGGCAAGTGAAACATTCTGTCTTAATTTAGGCACCATATTTAGAGTATGGTGGAAATCTCCGGTCTTCAATGGCGGTGGCTTTTGTTAAGGAATACATATATTTTTGAATTATGTTGTTTGCAGACTTTATCTCAGACTGATATATATATATATATATATATATATATATATATATATATATATATATATATATATATATAATGATTTTATAGAATTCATCAAATAATATATTTGCAAGGATCATAGACGTCGTGTGCTTGTGGTAATAACATAGATTGTGATTGATGTTTTTCCACAACAAGCACACGATAATATATATGAGTGAGTGGTTATGTCTACGTAGAGACATGACTGTACGTGGCTTAAGCCATGTAGGGTCATGTCCCTACGTAGGCATACCCTTTGATAACTATCGGTATTACTGCTTTATACCAACAACAATATTTGTTAAGCATCGAAGATAACTATCGGTGTTACCGATTAACAACATTGATAAGTATCGACGATGCTTGTCAGGTCACCCGATAGTATTATGGATACTATCGGGTTACTCGACAGTCATCGTAAGTATGAACAAGTGCAAATATTTATAGCATTGTATAGTGGATGCTAGATCGGGTTACTTGACAGTTATCGTAAATATGAATAAGATCATTTGATAACAATATATATATATATATATATATATATATATATATATATATATATATATATATAATAAATACTTGTGTTCTAATCTGAATGAAGCCATTTCTCAACACTCCCTCTTAGCAAGAGAGGATTTGAACAACATCACTTGAGTTTCTTACTCATCAAATACATTTCAGAAATGTAGGTTATCTAATCATAGACAATAATTAAATGAAGTCTATTAGATAACAACCTTGATCCTAGGATGACAGTGAAGTCTCCAATATCACATGTATTGCATCTTAACATACAGATTGTTATGACTTTCGACATATTTTGGGACAACAATTCAAAGAAGTCTGTCATAATAGTGAGTCAAGAACTATCTCAATATCATGATATCCAACACAGTTTGGGACAACAACTTAATGGAGTCAATCATGATATATCCGACACATTCCAGGACAACTTAATGTAGTCAATCCTGATAATGGGTCAAACTATTGTTGAGATCGTCACCTAACAATAGTAACCTCACACAGATTATATGAAAGATCGTCACCTTTCATAACACACAGATATAATTATTGTTGTAAGCTATGAAAATGTGTTTAAAGGAATACAATAACCATAAAAGCACTCAAAACACAATATCAAAACTACATATATGATTAGACAAAAAGAAGAGCTAAAACCCATAAGAAGCCTTAGAATGTGCAAACCTCCTTAAATCAAGCAAGCTCCCCTTTGATGTGTAGATGTGTTCAATGGATTTGGATGTGTGCTTATGAACTATGCTCAAGCTTCAAAGGTGAGTAGAAAATTCGGCACTAGGATGTTGTAGATGATGATTTAGACTCTCATATGGGCAACATAATAATGCAATAGAAGTAGATGATTTGTGAAGGAAAGAGACTCAATTTATAAGATTTTTAGAGAAATCGACGGTCAGAATTGCATGAAGATCAAGGGTTGAGATTCACTCATTTTGATTATTTAATTCAAAGTGCTTATTTGAATATTAAAATGAGCACTATGAATTAAGAATGATTTTATGAAATCTACTATGAATAAAGAATAATTTTATATGTTCCACTATGAATAAAGAATGATTTATGAAATCCACTATGAATAAAGAATGATTTTATGAATTCCACTACGAATAAATAATGATTTCATGAAATCCACTATGAATAAATAATAATTTTTTGAATTCCACTATGATTAAAGAATGATTTTATGAATTTCACTATGAATAAAGAATGATTTCAAGTATTTCGCTATGAATAAAGAATTCATTATTTTGGTTTTAATGGTTGAGTTGGGTTGGGTTGGCTTAAGATTTCTTAATCCTCATGCATAGGGTTGTGCAAATGATTAGGGTGAGTTTAGGATTGAGATTAGAGGGCAAGTGGGAGAATTAGGAGGATGTGATAGGAGAAGAAAGGTTGGATTAGCTAATTAAGGTTGAGTAGGAACTCAAGGTTAGGTTAGGGGTAAAGTTAAGAGCCATGTGTTCAAATTGGATTAAATATTTTACTTAAATCTAAAATAGGAAGAAAAGGGGTTTATGAATTAATTTAAATAGATGAACATATTTATTTAAATTAATAAAGGAAAATGGTTTTAATTAATTATGACACTATGAGTTGTCATTTAAATAATTAATTGGGCTATAGTTAATTGATTAAATTAATCAACTAGGGAATGACATACATTAATTAATTAATAAATAATCAATCAATTAATTAATAATGTCTTAGGAGAACTAAATTAGATTACATAATTGTGTAATTAGATTACGGTGTCTACATTTCGCCCCTCTTCGACATAGTGTTAGAATAACACTTATTTCGAAGATGTTTAAAATAGTAGATGACAAAGTTGCCCCAGATTATGAGAATGAAAGAGTAGGTAGACTAGATGATGCCTCCTCGAGAAGGCGACGGGGAGAGATATAGGGACCTAGGTGACGTCTCGAAAATAATTTTTGCCCCAGTAGGAAAGAAGGATGAGAAAAATTTATAAATTTTTATCCATGAGGAGAGGAATATGGATGTTAGGATGTGTGGGGATTAGGATGGGAATTGATGGGTTTGGGATTTGGATGGGAGATTTAGGATTTTGGAAATTGGTTTCTTTAGAGATTGGATTTGCTTACTAGGATTGGTGGAATTTTTTTATTTTTTATTTGTTATTTTTTTAGTTTATTTTTATTTTTTATTTTTTTGGTTTTGATAGAATTGTCTAGTTGAAGGATTTTGTTGTGAGTTGGGGAATATGTTGCTAGGATTTTGATGGGGGAGATAGTTTTCTCTTGAAGCTTGAGCATGAGGTATTCTAAGAAGGAACACCATCATGTAGTTTGAGCACTTAGTTTTGATATAGAAATATTAGACTTGCCAAAGTTACTATGAACATCAAGGCCTTGTCACCATCATTGCATGACTGACTAAAAAAAAATATGAAAGGATTTCCCCAACATCACACAGGAGTCCAAGAGGCTTCAAGGTGGAACCAATACTAAGGAACTCACAAAAAATGACATTTCCCAAGTGCACCATGAAATCACAAGTGATCACATGTTTGGATATGCAAGGGTCACATCTGATTGACTCATAGGTAGAAAAAATTAAAAAAAAATAAAATCAAAACTTCGCTCTCGGATTGCCCCATTCGTAGCACACCATGATATAAAGGATCGTGGTGACTTTGAGAGGGATACAATCAAATAGCTCCAAAAATATAACTAAGAACCAAAATTGAAATCCAATATCAAAATAAGAAACAAAAAAAAAAACCTTTTGCCATAGAGATCGATAGGATGGGATACTACCTGGATAAGGTCAAACATGAGGAATGATGCATCTTACAATGACCTATTGGTAGTGTAATCACCTAAAAATGGAAAAGATTAATTTATGTGAATAACCAAGGCAAAATCAAGGCAATTAAATCAAATCAAGCTAAAATCAAAGCAAAATTACAATCAAGCCATAATCCAAATTTAATTGAAAATCAAAAGCCATAAAATTAATTTAAATCAAATAAATCAAATAAAATCAATTAATTGTGAAATTAATCTAATTAATTGCATAGTTAATATATAAATCAAATCAACCCATTCAAGGGGTACACATGGCTAAACATATTAAATACATTTAATTAATAAATCTTAATTTTTCCTCAACCACCAAATGTGAGGAAAATGCATCAACCAATAAGATTTGAGAACCGAGCTCACATGGATCAAGCTCACATCAAATCTCCATCACACATAAGGAGAAATAATCTTGTCCACCCATTTTGTCCTCTTGTCCCAAGCTTTGAGGACATAATATTTAAATGGTTTCCAAAGGTGGAACTATGGACTAAACCTCAACTTAACCATGATCAAATCAACTCCACCTCCTACCCCTGCCAAAATCTATAAAAGCAAAGCATAATTCAATCAATAATCATCCACAAATATTTGAATAGAATCAAACATCTTGCAATTTTAAGCTAGAAAGACAAATCTAGAGCTAAATAGGCATAATTTCATTTAAATTAATTTTTTTAGCTTTGTTTATCATTCTTTCTCATTTTAGGACTGTCACTAATGGAAGCTTACTGAGAGCTTTGCATTAGCAAACCTAATTAGAGAGCCATAAAGTGCTCAATTGTTATTAATTTTGCTTAATTAGATTGCTATTTGTGGTAATTTAGTTGTTATTTTGAGTTATTGATGATACCAACCCCGTGAAGGTACTTAATCTAGTACATAAAATGGTGCCCACCATGGGGCACTAGGCCTGATTAATTTTAATTTCGGAGAAATTGGATTTTTCTTGCAAATCTTTGTTTTGTTATCTGTTTTGCAGGTTTTTCAGTGCGTTTACCAGTTTCTGCAGCGCGTACACCTATTCTTGTAATGCATACAAGGTTTGAATCAACGCTTCCATGACAAAGTTGTGCACCTTTACACAGGCTTTTAGCGCGTTTAATCCTTCTATCTTCTTGTCTATCCTTCTTTCAACGCGTCTACCCTGACTTCAGAGCGCGTTCGATTTGTTCTGCAGTGCATTTGATCATTTCTCTATGGGCTTTTGTTTATTAAAATAGCGCGTTTAATCTCTGTTTCTACGCTTTCAAGAATTTCCTACAGCGCATTTAAAAATTTTAACAACCCTTTTAATTATTTTAGCAGCGCTTTCAATTAATTTGCAAATTTGCAGAATATAACTTTCAGAAAATGATTTGCCTGTGTCTGCAAGATGATTGGTCATAAAAGAGTTAAAAATACAGAGACTCGATTTAACAATGAAGGAAAAGCATTGGCCAAAAAGATCAAAGAGGAGAACATAGCCCATATCAAGCTAGTTTTGGAGAATTCACAGCAAGAAAATGAGGTATATGAAAATTATTTGAAAATTGTAGAAGCCTACAAATCAAAATTTGCCTCATTAAATTGGATTTATTTGCCTTAATCAATTTGTTTCAAATTTGATAAATAAGGCCTAGATTTCAATTTTATTCTTGTTTCTTCATTTTGCTTATTTGTGTTGACTAACTTGTTGGAGAGGAGGTAAAAAGGAAGGAACGATTGCCACTAGGTGAGTCCAAATCATGGAAAAATCATAAAAAAATGTCCCTAGCCTTTGCTAGCTTCGATTGAAGGTAAGCCTAAACTTGGTCAATTTTTCTTTAAATTGTGGCCTTATAATTTTGTTAAAATCTAGTAAGTAACATATCATAAAGGATTGCTAAAAATTTGAAATGCCTCCCGCCCACTCTACAACTCCCGCTCATGCTCGTTCTATTATAGCAGCGGATGGCTCTTGTCCATTGGCTCCGGTTGGATCTGGTGCTGCAGTTGCTGGTTCGCGGTCTCCCACCCATTCTGCAGTTGCCACCCCTTCTGTTGCAGATGCGGTAGTAGGCTCTTGCCCATTGGGTCTTGCAGGCCTCCCGAGTCCCAACTCCTTGGCTCCTGTAGGCCCCGGTGTCGTTGTTGATGTTGTTGTTTCCTCCGCCACTGCTACAGGTGTAGATGCCAAAATGGGCACCTTTGTTGCCCCAGGGATCCTCCTAAGCTGGCGTTTGTGAAAGTTTCTCCTGATAGGCTTTCTGTGGAGGATCTCTTGTAGGGTCTTGAAGCCCTCACAGCTTCTGGTTCGGCTCGGTTCCCTCCCATGCCTGCACCTTGTCCTGCTACGGGGAAGTCTGTTCGTAGTACCTTCCCGCTATGCAAAAAAATAGCCGTAGAATTGGAGGAGACTATATCAGAGATTGATGTTGCCGCCTCTGATTTTTCTTCTCACGGACTGATCTACAAATTCAAGGGTCACTGGCCTAGCTTGCCAGATCTGCATTCTTGGATTACTAAGCACTAGGAGCCCCTTATCTCTGGTAAAATCCATATTTTTCCTATGGCTAGGGTTTTTTTTGTAGCTAAATTTGAAAATGCAGTGGATAGAAAGACTATCCTTTGTGAAAATTTCTTCAGCTGGGACGGCCGCTTCATATTGATGCTGAAACCTTGGCATCCTGACTTATCCCCGTCCTCTGAAGAGTTTCATAAAATTCTCATCTGGGTTAGACTACCTAATCTTCCCCTCCATCTCTGGGTTGATTCTCTTCTCGAAACTATGGGGGATGCTTTAGGTGATTTTATCTTGGTAGATGAGCAATCTTCTGATTTGCTTCACTTGACTTTTGCCCACATCCTGGTGGATTTAGATACTTCAAAAGGTCATCCTAATGAGATCAAACTCTTTACCCCTGGTGGCTGATGTTGGATTCAACACTTGGATTACGAAGGCCTCCCCTTCAGATGTAGAAGGTGCTTCAAGATAGGTCGTCTTTCAGATCAATGTGAGCTTCAGAAATTTAAAAAGACTTCTACCTGGTGGCAAGGTGTCTCTTCTTAGGACTACATGGTGGAGAAGGTGTCCTCTCACCAGAGTTTTTCGCAAGTGGTGGAGCAAGTTGGCCCTGTGTCTTCTCCTCTTCCTCTTGTCTCTGATGTTGGAGCTGAGGGTGTTGTTGTCCCTCCTTCAACTTGTGTGAGGGTTCCCCCATTGTTTGTGGTGTCCTCTCTAGCTGTTGGAGCTGACTTTATTTCTCCTGGTTCTTCAGTAAGGTCTGGCTCTAGTTCTGTCCCTGCTGGTCCTTCTATAGGCTCTGTCCCTCTTCCTGGTCTTGGCTCTCCGCTTGCTGCCTTAGGGCATGATTTTTCCCCCTTTGGGGGCTTTGATTCTTTTTGTTTAGACTCATTGGTTTGGTAGAAAGTTGTTGCTATAGTTGAAGATGGATGGATCAAGGTAAAAGGAGAACATTCTAAACGATCTTTGCCCTCTTTCGACATCACCCTTCGATCCCATCAAAAGGGGGCTAAAGGAAAATCCTAAATATTTGGGATTTTCTTTTGGCTGGGTTCTCTTGGGGCTTTTCCCAAGTTGTCTGTTCCAAGTTGTGGGAGCCTATTGGAAAAACCTTCATATAGGTCTTGACCCGTATCATCTAAGTGGGTTGTCCTTGAATAAATTTTGTGACCTTCTTGTAAAGGGTTTCGGGTCCCTTCAAAACTTATTTTCCAATATCAAAAATATATCATAAAGGATAAAATCAAGCACTAAATCAAACAACCCCTTGTTTGTGGAAAAGAGTAGAAATACACAATTCCCATTAGTTAGTGGGTTTTGGAAATTGAACATTGTTTTGATTAAGTAAAAATAAGATTTGAAAGGTTATAAAACCTTGTACATAAGCATCAAAAGATGAAGCATTGAAAGTCCAAAATACAGCTGTGGTGCCCCACTAGACAAGCCAAAGGATCCAACCATAGATCTTACCAAAAAGAACAACCCAAACGGTCACAACAAAGGGCGATCAAGATTTACATTTTCGCCCATCCTTATGTGAATGTAAGTTCATATCAAAAGGAGTGGAGGATTTAGATTTCTTTCCCTTAACTGTTGTCCATCCGTCCTCCATCTTATTGATAGCCTTATGCCAAATCATAGTACAGCTAGAAGAGCCCAGCAAAGGGCAAGTCACATCAGAAACCACTAAAGGGATAGGAATAGCACCACAACCATTCCCCATAACACTCCCAGGAGAATCATGGATAATATGATGCACAACACTAGCAGCCAAGACTGCATCAGAATCACAGACAACATGAAGAACATCCGAACTAGAGACAACACCGTGGGCAACAAAAACTGCAACACCAGAAGACAAGACCACTGAACCGAAAATAGCATTAACGTTCTGGTCAGGGACAACAGCAGTCAGAACCAAGGCCGCATCAGAGAAAACATCACTAGCTTCAAAGACAACATTAGAAGCAAGAGAGGCATCAATAGAAGCTCCAACCAAAGCTTGATCAGTCTGAGGAGGGAAAGCATCTGAACCCCCGTCCTTAGAGATTTTACGAACCATATAATGGTGGTCAAAAGCCCCCAACCACCAAGTAGGCGATTTCTTTAGTTTAGCCTTGTCAGAAGAACATCGCGCAACAAGATGGTCAGTCTTGTGGCATTTCCTACACCTGAACGGAATGCTCTCATAATCAAGATTTTGAGTCCAAGACTCCAAAGAAGAAGCCAAAGTGATCTTCTTAGGAAGACCCTTGGAAACATCAACCTCCACAAGAATACGAGCATATGTTGTCTTAAAATTTTTAGAGGAGTCAGAATCCACCATTTGGAAATCCCCAATAGCCTCTCCCACAGATTCCAAAACAGAATCCAGCCAAAGATGAAGAGGAAGATTCGACAGTCTTACCCATAAGGGTATTTTATTAAAGGACTCACAAAGAGGGTCAAACCCCTGATACCAGGGTTTGGCCATCAGGGGGAAACACTCCTCCCAAGTGAAACAACTATTACACAAAATAGTTTTCCTATCTTCATCATTTTCAAACTTTACAATAAAGAAACCCCTAGCTACAGGGTATAGCTGGACAACATCGGTTAAGATGGGTTCCCAATGCTTGGAAATCCAAGCATGCAAGTCAGAGAGAGCCAAAAACCCCTAAAACGAAAGATAGAAGCATTGGAAGAGAAGTCTTCCACAATTTTCAAAATCTCATTACTATATCTATATCAAGATTAACCAGAATGGGTTTACTTACCAAAACAGGTTGCACAAGAGAAGAGGACTGGGATCCCCTCCGCCCAGAAGAGGTAGGAC
Source organism: Chamaecyparis obtusa (assembly GCA_027943335.1). Lineage (NCBI taxonomy): Eukaryota > Viridiplantae > Streptophyta > Pinopsida > Cupressales > Cupressaceae > Chamaecyparis > Chamaecyparis obtusa. The sequence goes on along the minus strand of BSBK01007838.1, from coordinate 427,295 downwards.
CAGGGATACCCACTTCAAAGGCAGCCACATCAGCATAGGAAATCGCAGAACCACCATATGCGGAAGAAGAAAACCCATGAACTGTCAGAGCTCCAAACCCATCAGCCCAAGAAGGCCCAGGCACGGAGGAACCCCCAAGCGCTAGCAATGCATGACCAGTAGCAACACCAGAAGGACAAGAAGATGCGAGAGGATCACCAACGAAATCTTGAGTGCCAGAACTGGAGGCGTTAGTAGAAGCATTTTCAAAAACAACCTGGGTGGGAGCGGGAGTGACCGAAAGAGAAGCAAAGAATTGAACTATATGAAATTGAACGTTGTTAATAGTGCTTGGGAAATAAGAATAGATAGGGATATTTTCTTCACTTGTTGGTGAATCAAATTCCCAAAACTTATCTCTTAAATCCATTTTATTACTTTACTCATGAAAATGCTAGATCTTTAGTGGGCTCACCTCCGAAGATTTGCCTTAACGAGGCCGGTGAGAGGGACAACCCAAAGTGGGATACATTTGCCTTTGCCGCAAAAATCCAACCCACTATAAAATAAAATGCATGCATCCTTAATGGGGTGTGTGACAAAAGGATATTAAGCTTTCGAACTTCCTCGAGTAGTCCTTCGGGATTGCACAAAACTCCGATATACTGGTGGTGGGAAGCCTCCTAATTTTGGGGGATGAAAACTTAATGTTCATTTTGAACGGAATCTTGATTAAAATACCTTGTTAAATTAGCAAAGCCTACCTTGTAAAGCCATGTTTACGAACCAACTTGTGAACTAGGTAGATTGCTTGAAGTGCTTTTCGTGAAAAACCCGTGATAACGTCCTTCCATATTCAAACACTTTTTGTGTAGAGGGTTTAAAAAAAAAAAAGTGTATTTGTGATTGCTTTGTTTGAAGAATACATACAACAAGTAAGATATATCCATTTTGAAAATTCATCTTATACTTTTAATCTCTTCATAAAACAAACAATTACCAAGTTTGGGGAAAACAATCCTAAATCGAACATTTATTGAATGTCGGTTTCTACACGATCTCATAGACTCAAATTATCTTTACAAGTAGACGACACTTGCATTGCAAAAGAGGTTCTTGAATTTGAATCTCAAAACTCTTTCGTAAATCACAACCAAGGGGATAGTCTCTCAAATCTTTACGTAAAGAGAATTGATCCAATGGATAGAAACTCTGCATTTCACGATTACATCCATGGGGGAAACGATGAAAATCAAGGAAAAATTAACCATGCCAATCAAGGGCCTAAATAATCACTTGAAGACAAAGCCAATAGGGCAGCTCAAGACATTGAATTCCTTGAAGTTATGGACAAACTAATAGAAAGAGATAGGGAAAGGTATTTCCTTAATTTAGCCCAAGAAGGGGTGAAACTTCCACATGATTACAATGTTGACCAACTCAAGAAAGATAAGGAAGATGATAATCCAATATGTGCAATGAATAAACAATTAAAAATGTTTCAAGCACAGATTGACCTAATGAAGAAGGTAGTCGAACCTAAGCCATTTTCCATCGAGGCCTTGTGCCCATTTCTTTTTGATAAGAGCTTGGTTATGGCACCTTTCCCGATAAATGTGGTCTTTCCAAAATATGACAAATATACGGGTAAATCAGATCCATAAGACCACCTTAGAGATTTTTTTGCTCTAAGTATAGAATTCATGCATGACACAACCTATCTAATGAGGCTTTTTCCAAGAAGTTTAGGAGGCCAAGCCATGGAATGGTTCTCAAAACTTCCACAAGGGATAAAGACATTTGAGGAATTAGCCTTCAAATGTGACTCACTATTCCTGCAACATTGAGCATGAAATCACCATGCTTAATCTCTATGACACTAAACAACGAGATGGTGAATCTTTCCTAGGGTTTTTTCAAAGGTGGAGAACAATCTTGGCAAGGTATCCACGAAGCATACTTGAAAAGGAAAAGATGGAGATATTTATTAATAACTTAAATGTGGAGATGAATTATAGGCTCTAACTTCAATGCCCCCCTACTTTTGAAAAGCTTATCAAAAATTGGATAAAAATTGAAAAGGTGTTGGTTAAGAGAGGGGAAATCAAGTTATTCAAAGATAATAAACCCTATACTAACACTAATAACAATCATAACTTATCTAATTATAACAATAATAAAAGAGCCAACAATCACAATCATAAACCAAGACTATGGTTGAAAAAAAATAATTAAAATCTTGTGAATGATGGAGTTGTGGAAGCCCACAACTTAAAGGCTACTCCCTTTAACTTATCAAGTGGGTCAAATCCAACGTGTATCATCTTAAAATGGAAGCACTTCCATGTTAAGAGCGTTTAGCCCTCCGAGTGAGTGGTCTGGGTCATGTCAAGCACCTTGAATCAGCTCTTTGCTCGAATCATACTTATTTTCCTCATTCTTCTTTTATCTGTCCCTGATTTTCACTTCATATCTGCATTTCCTAGCATTTTGGGTTAGGATCCCGAGGTTTTTGATCATAAGGTCAAAGTCGACCTTATGGGGTCAAAATCGATCTCTATCATGACTTGGTTAGGATCGACCTCTATCCTGACCTGGTCAGGATCGACCTCGACCCTGACCTGGTCAGATACAAGCTCATCCTTGACCCCCTGTCCAGATTTCAAATTTCTTTGATTTTCAGGTGTCGGGTTTCAGGGATATTTGTTTTCCTACCTTTGGGTCGGCCATTTCGAATTTCGGAATGGTAAATCCTCAAATTTCATTTAATCTAGGTATATTTTCTAAAGGTTAGGACCTAATTGGGATTTAATTCTCCAAGGTGGCCCCTCTAGAGGATTGTGCCCTAGTTCACTATAAAAGGAGGCCTTCCTCTCTCATTTTCTCCATCAAGTTTCCAAGAAATTTCATGATCAAGGCATCAAGTTTGCAATTTCCTCTCTCAAGCTCTCAAGGTGATCAAACAAGCATCCATTCAAGCATTCAAGTCCTCTTCTCCATCCAAGTTCTCCATTGAAGATCAATGATTCAAACATTCAAGTCATTGAAGGGATTTGGTTCAAGCATTCAAGATTCATCATTCAAACCCTAGATCTAGCCATCATGATGGTGTGATCTTCCTTCAAGATCCTTTTGTTCATCTTCAATATCCATTCATTCTTCCCTCAAGGTGGATTCCAAGCATACAATCATGGAGGTTTGATTTACATTTGTTGATGTTATGTTCAAGCTTTCATATTAACATACTTGATTACATTTCAAATACAATTTGCATATCTATTGAATATCATAGCTTCGTTGTTAGATCTATTTCTACTACTTGCTAGCATTCTCCATTTCAATTTCAATATTAAGGTTGATTCCAAACCGGGGTTTGACCAAGGCAAACCCCTCAAACAAACAACAAAAACCCTCTTTTTCTTGCAGATGTAGGTGCGAAATTTTGGATATGAGAGCGGATTTGGATACCCTTTTCAGCGAACTTCCAAGATCTGCGAACAAAGTTAGAATCGACCTTCAAATAAAGAATGTAGCCTTTGACCTTTTATGAGGGTCAAAGACTACCTACCGTTAGAAACACAAAAGATTTCTGGGTTTTCTTCATCTTGGCATTTCCAGTCTAGAGCAGGTTGCACAATTCCCCGAAATTGTACACAGACACTAGAAAATAGGTATTTCCAAATTAATCTCATTATGAGGTATGTATCTTATTTTATCTAATTTCAAGTATTTTCCAGATTTACATCCCTTACAATTCAAATGTATGTATAAAATATTGGCTTTGGGGTCTCTTTTATGTGCAAATCATTGTTCTAGGACCCCATACACTATTTTATACTATACACAATGTATAATGTTAACCAATCGACCAAAGCTCCTTACAATAATAACAATCCCAACAACACCAACAACAATGCTAAAAACAACAATAATTCTTTTAATAATTCCAATGTCAATAAACCTAAACCATTCTTTTCCACATATCAAAAGAGAAAATTCACCTTTTTAGATGAGCCTTTGGAAAGTGCATTAAGGACTTTGGTGGCTAATAAAATCATTACTCTACTTGAATCGAGGCCATATGAACCTCAAGTCAATCCCAATTGGTGCAATGATTCTCATCATTGCGAATACCATCGCAATAAAGGACATAAAATGAATGAGTGCTTGAAATTTAAACACCTTGTCCAATATCTAATTAATGATAGAACTTTAAAAGTGGAAGGGCCTCAAAATAATGAGGACCATACGGCTTTCAAAAACCCTTTCCTAAACCATGATAAAGGGGAATCATCAAATACCAATCAAGACAACAAAAGAGGTAATGAGAAGGTTAACTTCGCACATACTTATGATAATACCATCAATACTTTAAGTGGTGAGGAAAACACCATAAATGTGATAGTGGTAAAAGAGAAGCCAAGGGAAGCAAAATCTAATGTTGTAACTAGGGGGAAAGCATCAAAGATCACTTTATCAGGAGGTGCCCAAAGAATTGTCTTACCAAATCAAACCCTATCTTCATCTTCAAAGAAATACAATTTGGTAGATCAATTGTAAAGAACCCCTGCTCAAATCTATATTCTAGAATTACTCAAGCTTTCACCAACTCATAAGGAGATTCTAGAAAAATCCTTAGTGGAGACCAATGTGCCTTTAAATTTAGATGCGGATAAATTCCAAAACATGGTAGACTATCTTGTTGCACCCCATTGTCTATCATTTTCAGAACAAGATGACATGTCTTTAAACCACCCGCAAAATTTGCCTTTGCATATAGAGGTCCTAATCCACAAGCATAGGGTGAAAAGAGTCCTCATTGATGGGGGAGCCGACTTGAATATATGTACCTTGAACTTGGTTAAAACCTTAGGATTTTCTGAAGAGGCTATTGACCCAAAGAAAAAGATAACCATAAAAGCCAATGATGATGAAGAAAGAGAATCCAAAGGTGTCATAGTACTTCCCATACGAGTTGGTCCAATGAAAAAGGAGACCATTTGCCAAGTCCTTTACCTAAAATTGACTTACAATATTCTATTAGGAAGACCATGGATTTATGAAATGCAGGCTATACCTTCAACATGTAATACCCCAAAATTGGCACCTAATAATTTCAATCAATTTTGGTGCATTTTCTTCAATTTCATCATTAAAGTACTATTTACTAAGCAATTTTCTCTCTCCTACCTGATTTTATTTTGACTTGATGTCAATTGAAAAAACCTTAATTTGCATTAATCTCACAACATAATTAATTCCTAAGTATTAGACTTTATTAGCTAAATAATCCTTATGATAAATTAATTTAATTCTAAAGTCCTAAGTGCTTTGAATTAAATTAAAAACCACCTCCTTTAGCTAATACACATAAAAAAACAATTAATCTTATTTAGTTATTTGAATGGACACCTCTTTATTTGAATTTAATAATTCAAATTACTCGAACGGTCACGCATATGTGGCAATATTTCATTCTTTTAATTAAATAAATCTTTCAATATGTGTCTCAATTGGGAATGAAGAGGCAACCATTCATTTTCAAGAACCTCTTCATTCTCTCCCTAAGCTTCTCTATTTAATGAACCTTCTCCTTCATTCAAAAGAAGGCAATTTGTGAGAGTAATTAAACTATAGCGAATTTTAGTCTCAATTTCATATTTTCAAGTTTTCAATTGCAATTAGCTTAATTTCTCATTTAGTATCAATTGCATCCTCATAATAGATTAATTTTCTTATTGCTTTTAGATTAATATCATATCTCTTTCAAAGAACTTTAGATTAATTTGCATCTTCATATTTCTTTCAAGCTTTTAGATTAATTTCACTCATTTCTAGATTAATTTCATTATTGTTCATCTTTCAAGCTTTCAAAAATCCTTCATATTAGCTTGGTCTTAAGGTTGTTGGCTCTCGTTCTGAGAGTAATTCTAACACCCCAGTTAATTAGAAGGCAATAGGTCGAATCGATAGAATCGTGCGAATGGGTAATTCATACTCAATTTCATGATTCAATGATCGAGCAATGACTATGTTGTGTTTGTAGCTGGATTAGAGGTCCATGTTCAGCTTATACCATTCTGGCGCCCATCGTGGGGCAGAAAACTTGATTTCTAGCCTCATTGATTTTAAACTTTTTTTGAATTCTGCAATCTGCTGTACGTTTGTACTTCTATGTGTACGGAAGTTCGCATGAGATTCCTGAGCGTATCACGCAAATTTTTTCTCCCTATAGCACTCTCTCACGTGAAATTGTACTTTCTCATGCAGTCCCTGGTATTTCCTCGCGCGAAGTTTCACTGTCAGGCAATTAATTTTTCCAGATTCTGCATTTTACTGTTGTTTTTCCTAACATTTGCTTTTGCTTTTGATTTTATATCTCTATTTTTATCACAGCATAACAGTGGTCTGCAAGTCACTTTGTCGAAGATCATAAAACTTGCTAACGGTTTGCTTGCAGGACGATTGCCAAAGATCAATTAAAACGTTGTGTTTGTTTTCTTGCTTTCATTCACATAGTCTAATTAGGGCTCTGTTAAAATTTCTTAAAGGTCCTGATAGCAAAGTAGGAGAATAGGCTCTTCATTACGTGGAATTGACACCCACGGATGAAACCAAGACCTAGATGTTGCTAGAATGATGGATACTTGGGGAAGCGGAGAAAGGTAGTGAATCTTTAACACTTCTACTTGCTAGGGGATTATGCTCTTCTCTCTTTGAGAACCAGAAACCCAAAAGCTTGTGGATTTGGTGAAGTGAAGCTAACTCGGTGATGAATTTTCTTGATGTGTTTGGGTGAAGTGAAGAGGTAGAGAAGTATGCTCTTCTCTCTTTGAGAGAAACATAAAATCAAACCCTCGGATCTAAACCAAGTTGTGTCACCTTTAGAGGGCCTGTCGGAAGTTGAACCTCTGGGAATGACCCAAATGAGTACACACCTATCGCCGATGATTCCGCCTCACTATAATAAAGAATGTTTTGTTGAATCTAAAGACTCCAAAACCATGTTAACTTCCTTCTCTTGATTTTTACATCATCTGGAGAAGGCTCCATCTGTTGTACTGAGCGGTGCCGCTCCTAGCCCTGCTTGCAGGGGTGTATGACTTTCGGGTGTTGGTGTGGTTGCGAGGCCCTAGCCCTGTATCAGGGGCACCGAAGGTTAGTGTGAATGAAATCCCACTAAGAACTTTCCCTAGTTAGTTGCCTACCTGGTTCACCTCCGAAAGGAGTCATAATCTTTGCGCAGGGAAGGGGGAAGAATCTCTCCTATAGATTCCCACCATAGGCATGCACTTGGACGCTTGAAGGTGGTATATGACACTGGCCCCTGCCACAAGGGTAACATTTGAACATATACTATTGAGTCCTTAGAAACACCAAAAACACGGGCGCCCTCTAGGGGGTGACACGACTGTGTGAGGTGCACGCATGTGCATAAGCAGTGGGGCAAAGGTTTTGGCTTCTCACCATTTTTTTTGTAGGGATAAATTTGTGTTTGTTATCGAGTCTTAAACTTGTCCATCATGATTAAACAAAGACTCCCCCGATACTACCAAGTTGCTTTGTCCTTGGTAGGTCTATTTATGACTACTTCTTGTGTCATCATTGCTTGATCAAACCTTTATGCTTGTAAACGAGTGCTTGAAACCTTCAAACTGAGATTGTTGATTAAACTGTCCTTCAAACCTATCTGGAAACTGGATTTTCAGTCATAAAACTATTCAGGCTGTACTTCAGAACTTGAATTTTATCTCAAAATTTGTGTTGAATTGTCGAACACTGTCTTTTTCCCACACAAAGTTTCAGAAACTGAGCACTTTCTCGCGCGAGAGTTCATTCTCTCACCCGAAACTTTGCATTCTCTTGCATGGCCTGGTACTTTCTCACGCAAACCTATACCCCAGTTTTCAAAACAAAGGCTTATTTCCTGTTGACTGGTTGACTTTTTATCTAATTTGGTTTTTGTTTGAGGTCTATTTGTCTATTTTCCTGTCGTTCATTGTCAGAAACTGAGTGTCTCGAGCTGCGAACCGATCAATTTTTCTTAAACTCTCGTTTGTCTCCTTGTTATTTGTCTCATCTTTTGTGCTTTTGTACCTACGTTGTGATAGTCTTATCTCAGCTATTCTAGCCATACTCCTGATGATTTTTACCAGGTGCATTTCACATCTTGGCTGTTTTGGCCTTTACCACCTTTTCATTATTCCTAGAGACAAATTTTTAGCATTATCCCGAGTCCTCTCTCATTTCATCTTCATCTATGACTGTCACGACTCGAAGTGACAACACTTATTCTATTTGTAATACTGGTCAAGGTAGAGGAAAACCTCGTAATCAGGAAACAAGTTATCCCGAACCTATTGTGCAAATTGAACATTGTGAGGAATCCTCAAGTTCTTTGTTGAGTACTTTGAAAGATAACCTGTCTCAATCAACTCCGATGTTCCAAGAGTGTTTTAATCCATTGTTTGAAGCGCAACCTGGTTTCTCAAGGTCAAGACAACTCATTCTTCCAAAACAACTCACCGTTTCACAACTTTGGAAGACCGCTTCCTCGGACTAGTCCTATCATTGAACCTATCAATCCTGTTGATGATATCAACTCATCTAAACCCATTGATCTTCTTGATCTTGTTAAAGTGCCAAAGGTTACCTTAGCTACACCCTTTTGACATCGTTCATACCATTTTACTAAGGCTTCAATTGCTGCACTATCCCACACCAACAATATGGGAGACCCATTCGACTTCCAACCAGGCAAATATAGCCAAACTTTTGATCAATCTCAAAACAACCAACATTTTGGTCAATCTTCCAATAACCAATGTCATGCTCAACCCCGAAATGAGCAACGCTATGATCAAACACAAAATCACCAAGCTCAATACAAAACTCAAGGTGGTCAACCAATGTATCACTATCGTCCTGCCCCTTATGATTAGACTCAAGATCAAATTCCAAGCACTTCTGAGAACCTTGGCAATGAGGGTGATGACACAATAACTTGAGATGACATAGACACTACGAAAGCAAACAAGAGTCTTATTAAGATGATGGAGATCATCCTTCTAGAGGAGAAGGAAAAGTACTTCCTTGAGTTGGCCAAACAAGAAGCTAAGTTACCCTCAGACTATCAAGTTGAAACACTTGTGGCCAAGGAAGAAGAAACTGAGACCGCTAAATTGCAAAAGATGGTCCAAGACATGCAAGATCAGATTAGCCAACTTGTGAAGAATAAGGATAAACCCACTCAACAATTCACAATGGAAAGTATTTTTCCTTTCCCCTTTGATAGGAGTCTTCACATGCCACCTTTTCCTAGAGGTGTAGAGCTCCCTAAATATGACAAATTCTTGGGTGATACCGATCCCCAAGATCACCTAAGGGAGTTTGGTGCATTATCCATGGAATTCATGCATGATCAAACATATCTTATGCGCCGATTTCCTTGTAGCTTGGGTGGACTATCTATGGAATGGTTTTCTCGATTGCCTACTGGCATTAAGACTTTTGACGAAATTGCTAATATGTTTCTCCAACATTACTCGCATAATATTCAGCATCCGGTCAACATCCGAGATCTTTGCAATTTAAAACAGTGACAACAAGAATCTTTCCTAACATTTCTCCAAAGATGGAGACAATTGTGTACAAGGTGTCCTTACAAGCTACCAGAATTTGAGAGGCTTGACATTTTCTTGGACAATCTTGTCCCAGACTTCGAATACCAAGTGCAATTACAAGGTCCTCTAACATTTGATTGCGTGATTAAACAAGCAGTGCGAATAGAGGCCTTTATGATAAAAAAAGGAGAATTGACTTTGGGTAAAGACAACAAACAAGGATCTTCAAACCCAAATAAGGATAAAGGGAAGTTGGTCAACAAGAATGCAGACATTGTGAATGATGGAGTGGTTGACAATGTGACCCCGAAGCCTGCTAACTCTGTTTTTAATCTCTCTTCTAGCATACAAGCGGTCAAAGCTGCTAAAAATCCTGCGCCAAAAAATCAACAACCTTCGAGGTTTTCTAAGAACAAACCTTGGGCATCTCGACCCAAGTGTGAATTCACTTCCTTGGGAGAACCACTTGATGTGTTCTATAAAACTCTCATGCAGAATCAAATTCTTACTCCTTTGGAAAAGCGTCCCTATGACCCACAACCACGACCTCATTGGTGGAATGACAATGCCTATTGTGATTATCACCAGAATAAGGGTCATAAGACTTCTACTTGTCTTCAGCTGAAACATAAGGTCCAAGATTTGATTGATAGCGGTGACATTGTTGTGGACGACCATAACAAAAATTCAGACCATCAAGCATTTAAGGATCCCTTCCCTCCTCATGAGAAGGGTGAGTCTTCAAACGCTAAGAATACCAATGCTAAAGTCAATTACACATACACTAATGATGACAATGTTATTGGTATGATCAAACCTGTTGGAGTAGAGTATTGCGACGTGATTACTATTAAGGGGAGCAATGACGCTCCCAAACCTAAGACTCCTTTCATATTGCGTAGTTCCGTGTCTCGTTCATCTGAATTTGAACAACGTCAAGACTGTGCTAATGTTGTTACTCGATCACGAGGAAGAGTTGTTTTGAAAGGTCCTGATACTTCTACATTCGCTCCAAAGAAAACTGCGGATAAGACTCTTGTTGGCCCTGCCAACAAGAACATGAAATCTATCCCTACAGCTAGCTCAGCTAGTTATAGCATCTTAGATCAGCTCCAGCGAACCAATGCTCAGATTACCATTTTTGAGTTGTTGAAGATCTCGCCTACTCATAGGCAGATTTTGGATAAAGCCCTCACCGAGGCAAACGTTCCCAAGGATCTCGATCTCAACCGGTTCCAATCTATGGTGGGTTATTTGACCTTGCCTCACTATCTATCTTTCTCTGAAGAAGATGATCACTCTTTGAGCCATCCGCATAATGCTCCCTTGCACATAGAGGTCATGATAGGTCCTAAATGCGTCCACTGAGTGCTCATAGACAATGGTGCTAGTCTGAATATCTATTTTGCTAAGCTGCTTACCCAACTAGGTTATGATGAGAATTGTATAAACTCCCACAAAAAGATTACCATTAAAGCTTATGATGAGGAAGAACACAAATCCCAAGGATTATTTGTGCTACCTATCCATGTAGGACCTATTGAGAGAGATGTTACTTTTCAAGTCCTTGACATTCCTCTTGCCTACAACATTCTGTTGGGTAGGCCATGGATTCATGAGATGCAGGCTATTCCATCCACGTACCATTAATGCATTAAGTTTCCATTACATGGGGCGGAAGTCACTGTGCCTGCTAACACCAATTATTCTTGCAACACTCTTGCACAATCTGCAGATAGCTTTGTTTCGGCTAATAGAGAGTCCACCGAGTTCTATGATGCTAAGAAGGAAATGGAACAAACTTTGAAACTTAAGGATACAAGCATGGGAGAATACCGAATTGAACCTGTGCTATCATTGGCTGCTCTACCTTTGTCTCCACGCTCTTATGGTAGACCTTCTGAGAATAACAAGACTTCTGATGACCCTCCTCAAACAATCTACAATGGTGTCTTTGTACGGGCCTCTACACCTTTAGAAGATGAGGATGAAGAGAGGGCTATCACAACCTAGATCTATAAAGGAAAAGAAACATCTGAAACAACTACTCCACTTCCAGATTTAGAGCAAGGGCCATATAGTGAGGCCTTCAAGATCATGAAGTGCTTTGGCTATAAGGGGAGTGGTCCTATAGGACCGAATGACAATGGTTTGTTGAAACCCATTGAAGCTACAAGTCGCAGCACAAAGGATACTACTGGCTTAGGCTTCAAAAAGATCCCCTTTCATTTAGTGATAAACAAGTTTGTGCCAGAACCTAAATCGGAATTTGAAGATACTACTCCAGAGGTAAATCCAGAGGCCAACTCTGATGAAGACACATTTCCATATCCTATTCCTCTGAAACTTGCTACACTCTTTGCAGAACCTGATGAACCTGTTGTACCTGTCCACATGATAGAAACTGATAGTGATTTCGATGAGATCGCTTCGGTGCATCAATTTACATATGACCAATGGAAAGTAACACTAAATGATGATCCCAATTTTCAAGGTGAACAATATAGGCCGCCGCATTTTCAAAAGTATCTTGAAAAGGAACAACTTCAGCAAGTTGTTAACGCCACAAGAGATAATAATGAGTCTGATGATGTTGCCAATGTTAATGAAATTCCCACATCAAGTACTGACTCACATGAGTACAAGTTTGACTCTTTGTCTGATGCTACTTATGATAAAGATATAGACACGATGCATACCTATGAAAGACTTCTCGAAGTAGGTGAAGGGGAAGGGTCTAGTGTTAGGTCGCATGAATTAGACACCATCGGTGTTAACTTGTCCTCTACTTCCGACGTGGGTTCTCATAGGAATTCGAACGCTCCTTTGGATGAAATCACTCTAGGTCTTGACTTACTCGTCCATGCTTTTGATAGTTATACCATGAAGGCAATTGAACCAATCACTACTTCTCTTTCACTTGAAAATCCCCATCCAATAAATTGGAACTCCCCCTCCTCATCCAATGAAGTCCTAACATTCCAGAATGATTACACTCTAGCCTGCTACCTCCATGCTATTGAACCTGTGATGTCCTCCACTAGAAAAAGTAGTGTCAGCATGACAAAGGCGGATATCAAGTATCTTAGTCAAAAAATTAAAAGAAGAAAAAATAGATGCTCTGATGGTGAAAACCACATTGTGGCAGTGTCAGAGCCAAAAATAGTAAAAATAAAAGACGTATCTGAGGGTGAAAACCTCTCTGAGGTGCCCAAGGATGAGATACTTGATATGCTTCCGAGCCACTTTCAAGAGAGATCATCTGTATTGATTGAGCCGACACAACCAGTGAATTTGGGTACAGAGGCTACTCCACAAATTATTCATCTAGCACAATCATTATCTGCAAAAGAAAATGAAGAGTTCACTAACTTCTTTCAGAGCAAGAAAATAAACTTTGCATGGAATTACTCTGACATGCCTGGATTAGACCCCAATCTAATCATGCACCATTTGTCCATTGCACCAGGCGTTAAACCCGTTAAACAAAAGTTGTGAAAGATGCATCCACACGTAGCACTTTTGGTCAAAGCAGAGCTAGAAAAACTTCTTAAGGCTGGTTTCATAAGGACTATTGATTATGCAGAGTGGATTTCAAATATTGTTCCAGTCACCAAACATGATAAATCCATTCATGTATGCATAGACTTCAGGGATCTAAATAAGACATGTCCAAAAGATGACTTCCCATTGCCTAATATTGACATGATAGTGGACATGACAATGAGATATGAGATGTATTCCTTGATGGATGGATTTTCTGGCTATAATCAAATAAAAATTACACCAGAAGATCAAGAAAAGATCGCTTTCACATGTGCCTAAGGCACCTTTTGCTGGAATGTCATGCCTTTTGGGCTTAAGAATGCTGGAGCAACATATCAGAGAGCTATCACTACCATTTTCCATGATATGATGCATAAAACAATGGAGGATTATTTGGATGATACTTTAGCCAAAAGCATGCAGCAAAGAACTCATCTCACAGATTTGGGTCCCATACTTGACTGCGTGGAACAATTTAGTCTCAGACTTAATCTAAAAAAATGTGCATTTGGTGTCACTTCTGGGAAACTATTGGGTTACATCATTTTAGCTAAAGGCATAGAAGTTGATCCATAAAAAGTTCAAGCTATTATGGACATGCCTCCACCTAAGAACATCAATCAAATGAGAGGACTACAGGGAAGGTTACAATCTATTTGGCGCTTCATTTCATAGTTGGCGAACAAATCACAACCGTTCACTAAAACTTTACATAAGGGTGTGACTTATGAGTGGAATGAAGAATGTGACAGAGGACTCACTCAAATAAAATAGCATCTTGCTAATCCACCTATATTGATGCCTCCTATTCATGGGAAGCCGCTCATACTATACATCTCAGCAACGAACACATCTTTGGGTGCTCTCCTAGCTCAAGAAGATCATAACAACAAAGAGAGAGCCATATATTATATCAGCAGAACATTGGTTTCGTATGAAATGAACTATTCTGTCATTGAAAAAGCTTGTCTAGCAGTAGTGTTTTCTTCTCAGAAGTTGCGGCATTATATGCTAGCTCACAGTACAAGACTTATTGCAAAAATTGATCCACTAAAGTATTTATTGAGCAAGGCTTCCCTCATGGGTAGATTAGCAAAATGGGTGATGATACTTAGTGAATTTGACATTGAGTATGTGGAAAGAAAAGCTATTAAAGGACAAGCAATTATTGATTAGCTGGCGGAAGCTCCTTTGAAAGATCACTAGCCTTTGAGTATTGAATTTCTAGATGAATCCATCATGCTTCTCACGCATCAGGCTTGGAGCATGTTCTTTGATGGATCATTCACTCAGCAAGGATCCGGTGCAGGCATTCTATTTATAACACCTCAAAGATACTCATTACCAAAAGCTTACAAAAATGTTGTTTCCCTGCACAAACAACATCGCTAAATATGAAGCTCTCATTAATGGTATGAAGATAGCCATTGAATGATGTTTGGATGAACTCAAGGTCTTTGGAGACTCTCAGTTAATCATCAACCAAGTTAATGATGTCTACCAAATAAAAGATGACAAGCTAGTACCTTACAAAAGAATGGTGGATGATCTCAAACAATATTTTGCACACATTTCTTTCTAGCAAATTCCAAGGGCAGACAATAAAGTAGCTGATGCTATGGCCACTCTTGCTTCAATGTTACAAATGCCAGAAAATGACTTCAGACACGAATTACTAGTGGAGGCATTACACTACCTTGCCTATGACATTCCTGAATCCAGGATGATCTGTTCAGTCATTGGACATGATTCATCCCGCTACCACCATATCTATTCCTACCTTCATGACCAGATCATTCCAGAAACCTATACTCGGAATGAAAAGCGTCACCTAATTCATACTGCTTCATGGTATGTCATCATAACAAGTGACTTGTATAGACGGGGTCTAGACGGTACCCTCCTTAGATGTCTAGAACCCGATGAGTCTAAATGTGCACTAGCTGAGGTACATGAAGGAATCTGTGGGTCTCATTCAAGTGGTTTAACGCTAGACTAAAAACTTATTAGAGCAAGTTATTACTGGCCAGATATGGAGAAAGAAGCTATTCAATATGCTAAGACTTGTAAACAGTGCTAATTTTATGGAAATCTGATCCATGCTCCTGCTAAAGAGCTTATTCCTTTCATCAGTTTCTGGCCATTTCAGCAATGGGCCTTTGACTTGGTGGGTTAGATACATCCTTCTTCTTCAAGAGGACATAAGTTTATCATCACAGCTACTGACTATTTTACTAAGTGGGTTGAGGCAGTGCCTCTAGCTGTAGCTGATGGCAAGTCTATGGCTATGTTTATATTGAACTATATCATTTGTAGATATGGTGTACCCTCATCCATTATCACTGAAAATGGGGGACAATTCAAGAACAAGGACCTGAGAGAGTTATGCACCAAATTCAGGATTATTTAGCATTGGTCGTCTATCTATTATCCTTAGGGTAATGGACAAGTAGAGGCTTCTAATAAGACAATTCTCAAAATCTTGCACAGGACAGTTCATAAATTTGGTAGAGATTGGCACCTCCAGATTAATCTGACTTTGTGGGCCTATAGAACAAGTATCCGAACACCAACGGGGGCCACACACTTTGCCTTGGTTTATGGAGTAGATGTAGTATTGCCTATTGAGGTTGAGATTCCTACATTGTGAATCTCTTTGAGAGGCCTCATCACTGATGAAGAAAATAGAATATCTCGACTTCAAGAGCTTGAGTTACTGGATGAACATTGGAAGGTGGCGTTCGATCATCTTCGAGCATACCAAAAGAAGATGTCCAAAGCATACAATAAGAAAGTTAGACAAAGATAATTCCAAGCGGGTGATCTCGTCTTGAGAGAGAACCCCAAGAATCAGTAGCAGCGAGTCCAGAAAGGGAAATTTGAACCAAATTGGCTTGGTTTGTATGTCATTACTACAACATTTGGGTCTGGCGCTTACCAACTCTCCACCATTGAAGGAGAACAGCTAAAAGAGCCTATCAATATTCTTCACTTGAAGAAATTCTACAGCCGAGGCATTCTCTGTGTGCTCATGTACATATTTATTGGTCCTGAAAAAATCCAAAAAATGATATATTGGCAAAAATCCTAAAAATTGCAAAATGTCCTGAAAAAATGATCATCTTAGTGAAAACCTAGTAAACAAGCACTTTGATGTATCTATTATCTTGGTGAAAACCTGGTAAACAGGCGCCTTGATAATAATAAAAAAAATAGAAAATTTGAAAAAATACAAAAAAAAAGTGAAAAGATAAAAAATACAAAAAAAAGTGAAATATTCAAAAAAAAAAAAGAAAAAAGAAGAAGAGAAAAGTATAAAAAAATTGAAAAAGAAGAAAAATGTGTCATTGATGAAAACCTGGTAAACAGGCGTCATGGTAGCAAAAATAGAATCTCTGCCAAGATGGTGAAAACCTGGTAAATAGGCACCTCTTGTTTCCTGAAGCCATATCTCATCTCAACACCATTTGGCTCTTGCTTTCCTTCTTTAGTTTGCTTTCCCGCTTTCCTGTTTTGGTTTGTTCCCTGTTGTTAGTCTGTTCTCCGCTTTGGTTTGCTAGCTCATGCACTTGCCTTTAGTTGTCTTCAAGATTTTCCTCGACTTTTCATCGATTGGAACTAGTCACACTTGGGGGCACCTTTTTGGTCTAGGGGGGATTGTCCTATCGCTTTCGGAGATGCTTTCTTGCATCAGTCACCAGTGGTCCTCACTTTGTCTGCCTGTTGATGCCTAGCTATCGCTTAGATCTCTCACCTTGAAGATCCCTTGTACATCAGTCACCAGTGGTTCTCACTGTGTCTGCCTGTTGATGTTTCACTAGTATTTCTGAGATCTCTCTCCTTGGGGATCTCTCTTGTATCGGTCACCAGCATTCCTTGTTGTGTCTGCCTGCCGATACTTCGTTTAGCTCTCCGATTTGCTCTTCGAGATGATTTTTTGCGCTATATTCTACCGATTCGACTTCAATCTTCTTGAACACAACGTAAACTGAAACTAAAACTAAATTTGTGTTTCTTTGAAGCGTGTTGAGCTTTTCTTTTGTGTGTTGTCCTTTCAATTTATCATTCCTCTTCGAGCAACTCTACGACATCTCCTTGACCGAGAGAAGCGAAGACTGGGGGCATGTTCATTTTCTTTGCTTTCTGTTTGTTGGTTTAGTTCCAATGATCTGATGAATCTACATAAGAGGGGTGTCCATCTGTAAGAGCCTTCATCTCGTATTGGATGACCATGTGTACCTCGACTCCTTTTATATGGATGCTTTGGTGAGGTTGGTTCTTCTCCTTGTCTGTTTTGAGTGACTTCTTTCTACTACAAGTAAAATTGCAAATGTTCGTCCTGCTAAGTGAACATAAGGGTCACTGCGAGCAATCTTTGGCAAAAGAAGGAACTCTTGTGTGTCTGGTGTGTTTGCTCGCAAGCAACATTCAGGTCATTCTAGCAATTATGCTTTGATGCTTATGTTAACTTGCTAAATCAAAAGGAATAGGTGTTCAGGTCATTCTGGCTTCTTGTGCCTTAATGCTTACACCTTATTTCGACAAATCTAAGACTTATGTCATATTCATATTCTCATTATTGTAATGTCAGTGAGGATTGTATGGCATCTTGCAAATGTCTCGTGCCTAAAAGAACTCGATGATGATAATTACGATGAGTCCAACAACCAAGCCCTAGGGTTTGCGTTTAGCTTAGGCTTGCATTTTCATTCTAGGCTTGCATTGAGACTATGTTTAGTGCTCTCTTGATTGTCTTCTTTTGGATCTTTTCATCAAAGGTTCTCATCTTTTGTCCCGGGTTTGTCATGGCTGCACAAGTGTCTGGTCCTCGCTCTCAATCTTCAAAACATCCTTTTGATTAGTACCTGTCATATATTGCTAAAACTCTACATGAGATGGTTAGTATCACATACATTGCATGTCCATTGCATTTTCACTTGCATTCATAAATCCATATACATTTACATATCCATTTGCATGTGCATCCATTATAAGCATAAATAAAATCATACAGTGCATTTTTTTATCTACCATCTATCATTGCATTTCACATTGCATATTCATATACCATCATAAAAGAAAACATGTGCATTTCATACATATCTAATCCATACATCTAAAACATATAGAACACATCTCATAAAACATCAATATCATAGCAATTTATCAACAAGTATGATGATATCAAAATCACGATCTCATATATATATATATAGGTATATATATATATATATATTTGTATCTATACATATACATATATATATATATATATCTATACATATACATATATATATATCTATACATATACATATATATATACATATATATACATATACATATACATATACATATACATACATACATATATATATATATATATACATATATATATACATATATATATATATATATACATATATATATATATATATACATATATATATATATATATACATATATATATATATATATACATATATATATATGTATGTATATATATATATATATATATCGAATCAATGTCATGTACAAAAGAAGGGTGCTACTCGAGCACAATGTTGGTAGTTTTCTCTGTTTTTCCTATCCCCCCGAAATTTTGAAGTTTTTGTGTCTTCTTGGTTTTTGTGTTGAATCCCTCTGCATAATTTTCATATCTTTAGGGTTCAAGTTTGGTCAAAATTGCAGAAAACCCTAGGTGCTAGGGTAAAATCCCTTTGTATGCCTTCAAAAATCCAAAACCCTAGCTTTCCCCGGCCTTGTTCTATTCCTGCATTACCTTTTTGGGCCACTTACGTTCTTAAAACCCATGTGCTTAAATATTTTTCCTAAGTCTAACGCCCTTGCGCTTTAATTTTTCCTAATGTTTTGACCTTTAATATTTCCTAAGCTTGGTTCCTCTATCACAGTTCAATCAGACGGTTGGTGTATGATCTCAAGGAATATTCAAAACCCTTGAGATCTTACGACAATCGTTGATCTATCTTACAGCGTGGCCCTTTAGAACAGGCGGGTCCACTGCTACGTGGCATAGATGGCATTTTCTCATTGGTCGAGGTGCGACGAGGTGGAGATTTTCAGTGGGACCTGGTTGCCGGAATGTCTTAAGGGTCCTGACATCCACAGAGAATCTACAGCTAGCGTAAGTTCTCATGGAATCTGTCAGAGCCATGAGATCTTATGCTGGCCGTTGATTTTTCTTTTCTTAGGCGACAGTAATAAAGGTGGGTCCTCTGATAGGTGGAGCTTATTTATTGAGTTTTGATTGGTCGGTGGATTTGTGACTTGGCAGTTTTTCAGTGGGGCCAGTCTTTCGGCGTCCAGGCAGGTTTAAAGTTTGGGCAAATCTTATGGTTGTCATTATACCGTTTGGAGAAGATGCATGTTGTTTATGTATCGCGGTATAGCGACAACCGTCCGATTCTATTTATGAGATACGATATGAGTTTACCGTTGTCTTATTTTGGTGAACCGTCCGATGTGCCGGGAGGAAGTGGATCGATAGTCGTGTTTTAAAAATAGATCAAGTGGCCGTTGCTGTCAGTTTTCAAATGTTTCGAGGGTTTTTCTACAGGGTTAGGAAACAGTGCACCGAAAGAGCCATATTGCAGGACCATTTTTGGTCATTTCTAGCTTGGTTGCAGGTGAGAATTAATGGAGATGATCCTAGTAGTTGTTCCAGCATGATTTTACGTCCTTGGGATTCTCTATTGCAGTCGGATTTAACAGGGATTTTTGTGATGATTTTTTCCTTGAGGCTGGTACATGGTCGGATCAGTTGCGAAGTTTGTGATTTTTTGATCTCACCGGCCTTGCGCTTGGTGCCTGTCTTGTCTGCATTCACTTTTTTATTGAGTTAGGTGATTTTGAATTGTTGCTTTGAATGATCATCATTTTCTTGTTGCAATCCTGGAGATAAAAGGATTTTTCATGATCATTCAAAGGCATTTGGAGTTAGGTGTTCAGAATCTCTTGCTTGGTGAGCCCTATTCTCGGTCAGGGTTGTAAGAATTTTGTTTCAATGCTTGTTAATGAGAGATAAAAAGTTGCAGGTCTAAGCCGTAGTTTTCAAGCATGATTTTTTGTGATTGATTGTATGCACAAAAAGGATTCATCATACTTAATACAAATATATGATTCTTCTCTCTCCTCTGTGTCAAGTAAGGTAGGCTTCGAGCTTTCTAGTTCGTTACATATTATTTTATGTATGTATCTTCATTCTTGAGTTCTGATCTAGGATTGGATTAAATGACGCTCTAGATGGGATGTGAGTTTACCCTTGTCTACATAAGGATTCTTTGTAAGCAGTAAGGATTGTGGTAAATGTATTTATGGCTATGAATCCCAGATGTTCTCTGGTCTGTGTATCTTTTGTGTCTAAGAAATCTTGCCCAATGGATGAGGCACTGGCCTAAATGAGTAAATCTCTTGTTAACATCACTGATTGAAGTTGTCGCAATCCAAATCTTAAAATCAAGAACCATTTTAAGTTGTAAATCTTTGGTTGTGTAGTTCTGTTACCCCATAGCAATGGAGAGTCAATGAATGTAAGGTTAGCATTTAGTACTTTCTTGCTATCATTTGTTATATAAACCCAGACTTTGGTGTGTAAGGTATAGTTTTCACTGGGTTAGGTGCACCCACCTTGGTTTTGTAGAGCCAGAAGTGAAGAGGGCAATCTTGTCCCTATAGTTGGTCCAATTACCCTAAGATCCTTCTACATTTTGGAACTAACCACTCCTAAAATCTGTCTGAGGGTATATTGGCAGCCTAAGAGCATAAGCCATTTTGAAACACCAACAAGATGGCGACTCTGCTGGGGAGAACAACAATGAAGAACTACATCTGTTAGAATCTCTGGTTGTGGTTATATTGTAAAGTCAAAATCCTATTGACCAAGTTTGATTTGCCCATCTGAGTCACCAACAAGATGGCGACTCCGCTGGGGAGATGTTACACGAGTCTATAATAACCAGTAGGTCATCATTGGAAATACAGGGTTATTCTTGCCCCTTGTCCTGTCAAACTCATTAGGATACTTGTTAGTGAGGAAATAGTGTTTTAAGATTCTCAATATACTTGGGTGGTGACTCAAACATCTCTGCAGCAGTGCTAGTCAGCAGATTATTTACAAGATGAGTTACAGAGGTACTAGGTCCCAGAGAAAGGAGCATCCTGAAGACAGATTGGAGGAAGGTCCTCCAAGCACTTCTAAGCCTAGTCAGACAAGGGGGGAAGAAAACAAAAAAATATGTCTCATACTTGGAAACATAAAGAGGATACAAGACAAGAAAATCAAATCAAGCCGGGTCAAGAAGAAAATGTCTCAGAATATGAAGAGGCTGTTGATTTGGGGTTGAACCAATATGAGGATGAGTTACAAGTGGGAGATGCTGAATCTGAGACTACTCTCCTAGAATCAGAAGAAATTTTTGAAGAAGTTTATGAGTTGGAAAGAAAAGTTCAAGAACAGATTGCTATCAGACAACAAAGAGAAAAACATAAAGAGGACAAAGTAAGACAGGCCATGATAAGGGTTGAATAGTTAAAGAGGTAGTTGTTAGATTTGGAGGCAATTAATTATGTCCCAGGGCCTGAAGGAATAGAGGAACAACCTATTGTGTAGAAGACTTATGAGCCAACTAGACCTAGAGATAAAGGCAAACAAAGAGCTATTGGAATTACAATCAATGAACATGTTAATGATAAGGATCCTTTAGATCAAGAGTTGAGATTAGATGTGGATCTTGAGAAGGCTAGAAAGGAGAAAGAGGTGTGGGCCAAAGAACTTGAGAAAGAAGAATTGGAGGCTACTGCTGTAGAAATGAGGAAGAAGATTGAGTTTCTCAAGCATACTTCAGGACCTTCAACATCTACATCTCAAGGAATGGATCCACCTTGAGGAGGTCCTGTTCATGAAAGGTACAAACAACTTATCTTTTTGGGTATTCCTAGTTATCCTAATATAATTCCTTATGAAATTAGAAAGAAGCTCCCTAAATTTGCTGGAAACAATGTCATCACATGTGAGGAACATCTAAAGAACTTTATTGATGTAATAGATGATTATAATATTGAGCTTGATGATGTTGTAATGAAGTTATTTGTACAATCTCTGACCGAAGATGCTAGGGACTGGTTCAGAGGATTGCCCCATGCCAGTATAGGGTCTTGGAATGAATTTAAGAATTGTTTCAAGGAACATTACGGTGATAAAACAAATGAGAGTTTTATTTTGAATGAATTCAATAACATAAAGAAAAATTAGAATGAAGATGTTCTTGAATTTAATATAAGATTCCAAAAAGCTATGCATAGGCTCCTACAAGTTATTAGATTAGATGATAGGGTGTGTCTTGTGACATACTTAAATGCTTTTGATGCTAAGATGGGGTATCTTTTAAGGGATAAGAACCCTAGAAATCTTGGGGAGGCTTACAAGTTGGCTATTAATATAGAGAGTAATAGAAGAATATCAGGAAAATTGGGGAGAAGAGATGATTGTAGGCCTCAAGCACAAAATAAGAAAGAGATGGGGATGCCTGCAAACTTTAAACCCAAAGAGGAGGATAATCTAAAACAAATTCTAAATGCTTTAGAAGTTCTGAGGCCTGATGAAAAAAGAAACAATAGGGCTGCAACTAATGACCGGTTAATTCCTAATAATTTTAGCAGGCAACCAAGAATGCAAAATTACCCATACAATACTTAGTGGAAGGATGGCAAGCCCATCTTTCCAGCTAAGAGGGATAGGCCTGATGATAGGATTCCTGATCCTTTGCAGAGAAATTCAGTCAATATGAGTGATGATATCCCATGGTGTGCTACTTGTCAATCTCCTCACAGTCCAAAATACTGTGTTATTGCCCTGAATCTATCTAAGAAATACGAACAAGATGAGCAATATGATAAGAATGGTTGTGCAATGATTTCTTCACATGCATGGGATGAGGTTGACCCCACTGATGAGGTTGACAATCAGGATGTTGTGGGCTCTCAAGCTAGAAATGAGGTTTTCCATCAACAAGTTTTCTATGATGAAGAGGAGGAAGAATTTGATGATGTTGGATGTGGTGTAGTGAAATGTGAGGAGCATGTTTCCTTAAGGAGACCTTCTGATGAATAAATTGCTCAAATGACTGCAAACATGGTTACTCAAGCCAAGAGCAATTACAATTTGAGAAATAGGACAGTTGGAAATACAACTGGTAAACCAGGTAGCATGTTTATCAAGAGATCAGAAAGGAGTACACAACAGCCTAAGGGAAAGGGGAAAGGTGCTGATGTTGTTAGTCAGGTGAAAATAAAAAAGAAGATTGGGCCTATTGCAATACCTAAGGGTAAAGCAAGGACATCAAAAGTAGTTGTTCCCATACCCCAGAAGGGAGATGAGTCTCTACACAAAGATAAGTCTGACTTGACTGTCCGAATAGAGGATAAAGATGTCACTGTTTTTAAAGGGGACATGGATGACCAGAAGTATGTTCCCATTGATATGACTAAATTGCTTTCACAAATGATTGTCAAAGTTCCACTTTTGGAAATGATGAGGATAGAGGAGCATAGGGTGAAGGCTTTGGATTGGGTAAATGGTGCCTCTTCTACAAAAGTCCAAGGGATGAGTAGAAGTGATAAGCATGTGGCTTCTTTAGATGACACACCTGATAGTAAAAATGAAGAAATCATCTCTAAGATTCCTCAGATATATTTGGATGCAAATGTTGCAAATACTGCATTAGGGATAGTTGATCCTTTCTTTTTGTCTCTTATGATAAATGGAAAATTATTAAAGAATTGCATGATTGATTATGGGGCATCAAATACTGTCATGCCTGCAGAGATCATGAAGTCACTGGGACTGAAAGTTGACACACCTCATGGAAGGTGCCAAGCTATGGACTCAAGAGAGGTGCCAGTTATTGGTACCATTAAGGCTTTGCCTTATAAATTAGTAGCATTTCCTGACAAGCAACTAACTATGAGTGTTTTAGTGGTTGATATCCCTCCACAGTATGGGATGCTATTATCTAGGAGATGGAGTGCTTCTATGGGAGGAAGTATCCAGTGTGACTTGTCTTTTGCTACTTTTAACATTGGAGGAGAAAGTGTGAAGGTGTCAAGGGAAACTAGAACTCCACACATGATTGAGGAGAATGAAGATGATAACATGAATTGTTTTGTGGACACTGACATTGGTTCTTTCCAAGTTCAGGAGAAAGGGGTGCAAGAAAAGGTCAAGCCTGTCCCTCTGGCTGATGATGAGGATAACATGGCAGAAGGTAATGTCTTATGGACTTTATATTTTGATGGAGCAAGTTCAAAAGAAGGTGCTGGAGCAGGAGTGCTGCTGATATCCCCAAATGGTAAAACTTTTAAGTTTTCTTTCACTTTCTTGTTTCCTTGCACAAATAATGTTGCTGAATATGAGGCCCTACTGATTGGTTTGAGACTAGCATCAAGACATGGAATTAAACATCTTAGGGTGATTGGTGATTCTAAGTTAGTAATCTCTCAGATTAGATCGAGGTATGCATCAAAGAATCAAAGACTGAAACAATATAGAAATGTTGTTTGGGATGAAATTGAAGGTTGCAGTGCTTTTGGTATTGATTGAGTGGATAGAAGCCAAAATAGGATGGCTGATTTATTGGAAAACATAGCACTAAAGCCAGAGGATGTCACTTTTGCGGGGATATCCAAAATTGAGTTTATGTCTAGGCCTTCTATCCCAGACAATGTTGAAAATTGGCAAGTATTTTCTGATGATCAGGATATACTAAGATTCTTGCAGTGTGAGTCTCATTTTGGTGGTCAGGAGATGGATTTCAGCACATATGTTGACATCAGAAATGGGAAGGAAAATGTTCTTGGGAAGGAAGTTTTGCAATTGAAGTCAAATAGGGTCCCAAGGGGATTGGTTGCTCTTGAGAGGGAATTTGATAATAAAGAAAGGGCTTGTTTTTCTAAATTTGTTGATAAGATCAATGATTTGGAGGAAATAAATCTAGGAACAAGTCAAGCACCCAAAAATGTTTATATAGGTAGGTGTTTGTCCCCAACAACTAGAAAAAATCTGATTGACCTTCTCAAAAAATTTAGACATGTTTTTGCATGGTCTTATGATGATTTGAAAGCCTATAGAGAAGATTTGTTCCAACATGAGATACCACTGGAAGAAGGTACCAAACCTTTTAGGCAGAAATTAAGACCTATGAATCCTACCTTGGCACCAAAAATGCAAGATGAACTCAAAAAGATGATAGACGTTGGGATCATCAGGCCTGTCAAACATTCTACTTGGGTGTCAAACTTGGTTCCAGTCAGAAAAAAGAATGGTGACATTAGGTTGTGTGTTGATTTTAGAAATCTGAATGTCAATTCTTTGAAGGATAATTATGGTTTTCCGAACATGGAAAATATGTTACAGAGGGTTACTAGATCAGAGCTAATGTCCATGATGGATGGCTTCTCTGGATATAATCAGGTCATGGTCAAGGATTCAGAACAGTTTAAGAATGCATTCACTACCCCCTGGGGAACATATGTTTATGTTAGAATGCCCTTTGGCTTGACAAATGCTGGAGCTACTTTTCAGAGAGTCATGGATGTGGCCTTTGCAGACTTTATAAACAAGTTTTTGGTAGTATATCAGGATGATCTCATAGCATACTCAGATAAGGAGAGTCAGCATTGTGAGCATCTTGAGAAGATTTTTATCAGGGCTTTGGAGTATGGGGTTTCTTTGAATCCAAAAAAGTGTGCTTTTGGTATTGTGGAAGGCAAAATCTTGGGACATATTGTGTCTAAGGATGGAGTGAGGATTGACCCTGAGAGGGTTATGGCTATAGATAGGCTTTCCCCACCTAGAAATGTTAAAGGAATATAGTCCTTCTTTGGGCAGGTCAACTTTCTAAGGAGATTTGTTACAAATTTTGCAGAAATCAGTACCCCCATCTCTAGAATGTTAAAAAAAGAGGCAAAGGTTGAATGGAATGAAGAAGCAGATGAATCTTTCAGAAGTATCAAAAAAGCCATCAGAGATGCTCTAGTTTTAAGAACACCTGATTATGGTAAACCCATCAAGATTTTTTCTTTTGCCTCTTTTCATATAGTTGCAACAATTTTATTGCAGAAGAATTCAGATGGATATGAACAACCCATATCATTTTTTAGCAAATCCCTACAAGCATCAGAAATGAAATATGACATTATTGAGAAGCAGGCTTATGCCCTGGTCAAAGCAGTCAAGGCTTTTAGATGTTACCTTGTAGGAGCTAAGGTGGTTGCTTATGTTCCTAGTGCTGCAGTTAAGGATATATTGGTACAACAAGAGGTTTCAGGGAAAAGATGTAGATGGATCAACAGGATTCAAGAATTTGACATTGACATTCAGGTTACAAAGTTGATAAGAGGCTTAGGTCTTGCAAGGTTAATGGCACAGAGCAACTTAGTTTCCAATCATGTAAATATGTTAGAGGAAGAACAAAGGCCATATATTTGTGATATGGATTACTGTGACTGGTACAAGGATGTTATTGGTTACTTGCAGAAATTGGTCCTTCCCCTTGAAATGGATGAAAACAAAAGGAGAACTGTCAAGTTGCAATCTACAAGATATGCTATTATACATGGTAAATATTGGTGGAGAAGTAATGAAGGAGTGTTACTAAAATGCTTAGACCATGAGAGATCCAAAGCCTTGTTAGATGAAATGCACCAAGGTGTTTGTGGAGGGCACTATATGGCAAAGACCACAGCTCACAAGATTCTTAGGTCTGGATTCTGGTGGCCTACAATTTTTAAGGATGCATATTAGTTTGTAAGAAAATGTGATGCATGTTAGAGATTTGCTAGTAAGTTAAAATTTAATGGGAATTTACCACTCAGGCCTGTTGCAGTTCAGACTCCTTTCCAGAAATGGGATATAGATTTTATTGGAGAGATTCCAAACAAGTCTAGTGGTGGAAATTCTTATATACTGGTGGCAACAGACTATTTTACCAAGTGGGTTGAAGATATCCTGACTAGAAAGGCTACTAGAAAAGTTGTGATAGATTTTGTAATGCAAAACATTCTTACCAGATTTGGTTTCCCAGAGGTAATTGTGGTTGATAATGCAATGTGTTTTAGATCACAATAATTTAATGATTTTTGTCAGCAATATGGGATACACATTTCATTCTCTTCCCCATATCATCCACAAGGAAATGGCCAAGCTGAGTCTAGTAACAAAAGTCTGATTAAGATTCTCAAGAGAGTATTGGATAAAAATAAGAAAGCTTGGGATTCTAAGTTATGGTTGGCACTATGGGCTGATAGGGTAACTATAAAGAAGGCCATAGGTTGTGCTCCCTTTGATTTAGTGTATGGGATAAGTGCTAGATTGCCTCAAAATAATCTATTGCAGATGTATAAGTTTATCCAGGCATATGATGAAGATTTAGATGATGAGATGAGGGTAAGAATGGATGAGTTGATCCAGTTGGATGAGGTAAGGAGAGATGCACATGAAAGAAATGAAAGATTGCAGAGGCAATGTAATAATCTGTTTGATAAAAGGGCTACCCAAAGAAGTTTTGAAGTAGATGATCTTGTTCTGATGTGGAATGCAAGATTAGAAGATAAAGGAAAGCATGGGAAGTTTGATCCTATCTGGTTGGGCCCTTATCTTATTGAAAGCAAATGGGGAACATATTCTTATGTACTGAGGGATTTGACTGGTGGTACTTTGGAATTGCCTGTTCATGGACAATTCTTAAAGTTTTACTTCTCCTGAAGTATCTTTTCCATGAGCAGTAGTTTAGGTTTTCCTCTGTATAGTCGTGTTGTTTTTGGGTCGAAGTTTTGATTTGGTCTACTCTTCCAGGAGATTCTAGCTTACTCGTTGTATCTGCAAGAGATACACGTCCCCGAGTATGAGCCACTATTGGTAGTTTTCTCTATTTTTCCTGTCCCCTTGAAATTTTGAAGTTTTTGTGTCTTCCTGGTTTTTGTGTTGAATCCCTCTGCATAATTTTCATATCTTTAGGGTTCAAGTTTGGTCAAAATTGCAGAAAACCCTAGGTGCTAGGGTAAAATCCCTTTGTATGCCTTCAAAAATCCAAAACCCTAGTTTGCCCCGGCCTTGTTCTATTCCTACGTTACCTTTTCGGGCCACTTAAATTCTTAAAACCCATGTGCTTAAATATTTTTCCTAAGTCTAACGCCCTTGCGCTTTAATTTTTCCTAATGTTTCAGCCTTTAATATTTCCTAAGCCCGGTTCCTCTATCACAATTCAATCAGACGGTTGGCGTATGATCTCAAGGAATATTCAAAATCCTTGAGATCTTACGACAACCGTTCATCTATCTTATATCACGGCCCTTTAGGATAGGCGGGTTCACTGCTACGTGGCACAAATAGTGATTTATCATTGGTCAAGGTGCGACGAGGTGGAGATTTTCAGTGGGACCTGGTTGCCGGCATGTCCTTAAGGGTCCTGACATCCGCAGAGAATCTACGGCTGGCGTAAGTTCTCATGGAATCTGTCAGAGCCATGAGATCTTACGCCGGCCATTGATTTTTCTTTTCTCAGGTGATAGTAATAAAAGGGGGTCCTCTGACAGGTGGAGCTTATTTGTTGAGTTTTGATTGGTCGGTGGATTTGTGACTTGGCAGTTTTTCAATGGGGCCAGTCTTTCAGCGTCCAGGCATGTTTAAAGTTCGGGCAAATCTTATGGTTGTCATTATACTATTTGGAGAAGATGCCTGCTGTTTATGTATCACGGTATAGCGACAACCGTTCGATTCTGTTTATGAGATACGATATGAATTGACCGTTGTCTTATTTTGGTGAACCGTCCGATGTGCCGGGAGGAAGTGGATCGACAGTTATGTTTTAAAAATAGATCAGGTGGCCGTTGTCATCATTTTTCAAATGTTTCGAGGGTTTTTCTATAGGGTTAGGAAATAGTGCGCCGAAAGAGCCATATTGCAAGACCATTTTTGGTCATTTCCATCTTGGTTGCAGGTGAGAATTAATGAAGATGATCTTGGTAGTTGTTCCAGCATGATTTTACGTCCTTGGGATTCTCTACTGCAGCTGGATTTAATAGGGATTTTTGTGATGATTTTGTCCTTGAGGCTGATACATGGTCGGATCAGTTGCAAAGTTTCTGATTTTTTTATCTCTCGGCCTTGCGCTTAGTGCCTGTCTTGTCTGCATTCACTTTTTGATTGAGTTAGGTGATTTTGAATTGTTGCTTTGAATGATCATCATTTTCTTATTGCAATCCTGGTGATAAAAGGATTTTTCATGATCATTTAAAGGCATTGGGAGTTAGGTGTTTAGAATCTCTTGCTTGGTGAGCCCTATTCTCAGTCAGGGTTGTAAGAATTTTGTTTCAGTGCTTTTTAATGAGAGATAAAAAGTTACAGGTCTAAGCCATAGTTTGCAAGCATGATTTGTTGTGACTGATTGTATGCACAGAAAGGATTCATCATACTTAATACAAATATATGATTCTTCTCTCTCCTA
Organism: Chamaecyparis obtusa; assembly: GCA_027943335.1. NCBI lineage: Eukaryota > Viridiplantae > Streptophyta > Pinopsida > Cupressales > Cupressaceae > Chamaecyparis > Chamaecyparis obtusa. The sequence goes on along the minus strand of BSBK01007838.1, from coordinate 397,633 downwards.
TGTCAAGTAAGGTAGGCTTTGAGCTTTCTAGTTTGTTACATATTGTTTTATGTATGTATCTTCATTCTTGAGTTCTGATCTAGGATTGGATTAAATGATGCTCTAGATGGGATGTGAGTTGACCCTTGTCTACATAAGGATTCTTTGTAAGCAGTAAGGATTGTGGTAAATGTATTTATGGCTATGAATCTCAGATGTTCTTTGGTCTGTGTATCTTTTGTGTCTAAGAAATCTTGCCCAATGGATGAGGCACTGGCCTAAATGAGTAAATCTCTTATTAACATCACTGATTGAAGTTGTTCCAATCCAAATCTTAAAATCAAGAACCATTTTAAGTTGTAAATCTTTGGTTGTGTAGTTCTGTTACCCCATAGAAATGGAGAGTCAATGAATGTAAGGTTGGCATTTAGTACTTTCTTGCTATCATCTGTTATATAAACCTAGACTTTGGTGTGTAAGGTATAGTTTTCACTGGGTTAGGTGCACCCACCTTGGTTTTGTAGAGCCAGAAGTGAAGAGGGCAGTCCTGTCCCTATAGTTGGTCCAATTACCCTAAGATCCTTCTACATTTTGGAACTAACCACTCCTAAAATTTGTCTGAGGGTATATTGGTAGCCTAAGAGCATAAACCATTTTGAAACACCAACAGATAGTATAAAAAATGGAGCTACAATATGTGGATCAAAATATGCTAACTCTGCCCGTCACCACCTAGAGGAGGCGGTGGCGGTGGTCCCTATGCTAGTGCCTATGGTGGTGGCATCAGTCTCTGAGGAGGGGGCATCGATCTCTGCGGAGGTTCCTGCTGTGGAGGTGTCTTCTACAGAGGTGCCTATGGTGGTCTCTATGGTGCTCCTGCGTACTCAAAAAATGGAGGCACCTGCTCTGATACATCTGGAATGGCTCCACAATATGCTGCATAATAATAAGCTACTTGAGAAAACTCATATCTAATCTCCAGCCTTGCGCTCGCCAGCTCCTCGCGTAACTCTTTGATCTCCTGATCCCTATCAGCTACGCAGGTCTCTTGTATGATGACTCGGGTATGGTAGTCATCTCTCTCACACTGAACCTGCCTAACCCTCTCTCGGCTCTTCCTGAGAGCCTCTTGCAACTATGGTGTCTGTGCTCCTATAGGAACATCTGGCATATTTGTATCATCGCTCAGAGGCGTCTGTTGCGAGGTATCCCTTGTCCTCTTCCTCGTGGATCTCTGTTGAAGCCCACTACTCCCGCACCTACATCTGACCCCATAGTCCTTGGGGGGATGTCTGTCTGTGCTGACCTGGACCTCAATGCTCTCTTCCTAGGCCGTTGTAATGGTACCTGCTGCTGTCTAGGTATCTACTGCTGCTACTTCTGTCCCTCTGGCCCCTACTGTGCAGCTTGTTGTTGTACAGGCAATTGTACTGGTACCTGTTGCTATGCTAGTACCTGTTGCTATGCTCCCCGTCCCATCCGAACAGGATTTGTAAATCTAGGAAATAAATGGGCTAGGCAGTGATCCCTGTATGCAGGCGTCATCCCTACATTGGTGACATCCACCATGTAATCCCATTAGGCCTGAGATATGTGCACCTCGATCACACATCTGCTTGGATCTAGTCTAGGATGCCACTCCTCATCGGCGAAGCGAGCATAGGGGCAGTACTCCTGGGAGATGTCTTGTTGTCTCCCAAACTGACGCAAGACACGTGTAACTAGAAAGCGCTCAATAATGGTAACACTACATCCAATCAGTGGACGCGAGACAAACATGTAAGAAAGCTCTCGTTGAGCATCATCCCATGGCTCAATAGCAACCCATGGTCTCCAGACAATAGCCACCATATCATCGAGTTGTCTGTACCACTGCTCTATCTTACCCAACAAAGGCTGAGTCAGTGGACCTACATACTTGTATATATAAGGCTCCAACGCTTGCCGTGTATCATGATATATAGGCCCGCAAACAGGGAGATGCTCCCAGGCCCAGATCTGAAGAATGAAGACACCTGCCGCCATGGTCCTCGCATTGCGATATATGATCTCATGCATCTCATGGTACATATGGGCTAGCATGAAATCGCCCCATCTGAATCTGACTGCTGGTTTGGCCAACATCCACTGCAGCATAGAGCCCCAACCACACTCCAGTTCATGTTGTCCTCTATTTGGAACAAGGTAGCAACTCAGAAACATAGCAAGAACAATGGCTAATGGGTGAGCGTCGCTGTACCTGTTGATCAAATCCTCCCAAGAGATGGCCCGACCCATCACTAGATCATCTTGGAATATAGTCCTTGATGCCACTGTGCCTACCCTCGACTGTACATCGTACTCTATTTGAGCATTGTGGACGGGTATTCGCAAGATCCTATATATATCCTTGGGAGTGACTGTCATCTCCCCTAGCGGCAAATGGAAGGTGTTCGTGTCTGAATGGAAATGCTCAACAAGTGCACCAAGAAGACCGTGATTTACCCGAATGTCAGGTAAATCATGAAAATATCCTAGATCGAGTCCCTCAATATGAGCACTCTCAACATCTGTCAATCTCTGTATCAACGTGGTGATCATTGGATGATGTGACTAGAAGGCAACGTCAGGAAATTCAACCTGCAAAGCCAGTGATGACATGGGATCAATATCTCAATATGATGGTTTTCATAACAACAACAACAACAAATACAACAATGCATCTATCCTAGACATGACTCTACGACGCTCTACTCAGCTGATTTCATGCAAATTTGGCAAATTTTGGCAAAGATATTACAACACTACAACACCTTTTCGCACAAGGAAACTATTTCCTCACGCGAGACAAAACTTGCTCTTGCGCGAAAGTGAGAAAGTTTGCGCGACATGACCTAGTGCCCCGCGTGAGATCTCAGGAAGAGCTCGAGTGAAGGAACCCTAACCCATGCGAGGAAACCATTTCCTCGCGCGAGGGGTGACCTAGGCTGGTGCGAGGAAACTATTTCCTCAGACGATACTTGAAGAACATGCCCTAAAATTTGTTAGATCTACCCTAAATCGACCTAGAAAGTAGTACAAATTGAAATGCGAGAAGGTTTATCGACTACTCATAGGTGGGTCATACTTCGGCGACCAGGCATGTCATTGCGAGTGCTCAAATCGATGCATATGCACTGGAAGGCCCTCCATTCTCTCTCTCAAAGCTCAAATTCACAAGAAGACAAAAGTGAATAATGAATTGAAAATGACCCCTCCGAGCCTTATATAGCTTTTTGACCTAATTTTCAAAGTGCTCTGTTTTGCATGAAAATTGCACCCTTGGCTAAATTGATCACTCTGAATCTATTTTCGGGATCGAAATTGAAATCTGACATCTCTAGATAGCTTGAAATCATGTTTTAAATTCAAGGATCCTTTGGGATTGGACGCTTGTGCAGTCAGTCTTCTAGCGTCATTTTCCTGCCAGACTTTCATCTCTTCATCATTTTCTTGAGATCTTCAATATTTTCATCAAAGTCAAATTTGGTCAACCATGGTCAAACTTGGTCAATAGGACCTCCCAATCACTTCAAATTACTTCTGCAGCTTCTTATATCTAGTCTGATTGCTTCTGCTCTGCAACCTCTTGTTATCAATAATCCTTCTGATCTGTCATCTTTTGATTTTGCTCCTGAGGGGGCAGGATAATTGCATCATTTGAATCTTGTTGAACCAGTCTCATTTCAATCTGATCTAAATCGAAGTCCTCACCGCTTGGGGCATTTCATCTCTTCACTAGGGGCATCTTCGTGCCTCACATTTGGTCATCTATTTTTTAGGTATCTGAGAAATCTAACTCGGATCCTCAGGAATCAAGCTTCATTCTGGAGATGGTTCTCAAAATCTTTTAGGTATTGGGGCAATCTAACCCTAATTCCTGAGAGTCAATCTTCTTTGTGGAGATGGCTCTCAAAATCTCTTTTAGACTGTTATCTGGGCAATCTAACCCGGGTCTCAGAGGGCTAAGCTTTGTATTGGGGCAATCTAACCCTGATTCTGGAGATTAGTCCTAAATCTGCATCTGTCATCATTTGACCAATGGGCATTGCGGCAATCTAACCCCTATTCTAGTCTTCTCTCAAGCTGTCATTAGACCGTTGTCTTCGCAATCTAACTTAGACTTTGGAGAATCATGCCTCGTTCTAGAGGTGGTTCTGCAATTCGATCTATTTTGGTGTCTTGGCATCCTAACCTTGACTTCTGAGGGTTAAGCTCCATCCCGGAGATAATCCTGAAACCTCATCTGTCACATCAGACTATTCTTTGAATCAACGTGCTGCTCGCACATCAATTCAAAGAGGGGCAAATGTAATACCCCAAAATTGGCACCTAATAATTTCAATCAATTTTGGTGCATTTTCTTCAATTTCATCATTAAAGTCCTATTTACTAGGCAATTTTCTCTCTCCTACCTGACTTTATTTTGACTTGATGTCAATTGCAAAAACCCTAATTTGCATTAATCTCACAACATAATTAATTCCTAAGTATTAGACTTTATTAGCTAAATAATCCCTATGATAAATTAATTTAATTCTAAAGTCCTAAGTGCTTTAAATTAAATTAAAAACCACCCCCTTTAGCTAATACACATAAAAAAAGGAATTAATCTTATTTAGTTATTTGAATGGACATCTCTTTATTTGAATTTAATAATTCAAATTACTCGAATGGTCACCCATATGTGGTAATATTTCATTCTTTTAATTAAATAAATCTTTCAATATGTGTCTCAATTGGGAATGAAGAGGCAACCGTTCATTTTCAAGAACCTCTTCATTCTCTCCTTGGGCTTGTCTATTTAATGAACCTTCTCCTTCATTCAAAAGAAGGCAATTTGTGAGAGTAATTAAACTATAGCGAATTTTAGTCTCAATTTCATATTTTCAAGTTTTCAATTGCAATTAGCTTAATTTCTCATTTAGTATCAATTGCATCCTCATAATAGATTAATTTTTTGATTGCTTTTAGATTAATATCACATCTCTTTCAAAGCACTCTAGATTAATTTGCATCTGCATATTTCTTTCAAGCTTTTAGATTAATTGCACTCATTTCTAGATTAATTTCATTATTATTCATCTTTCAAGCTTTCGAAAATCCTTCGTATTAGCTTGGTCTTAAGGTTGTTGGCTCTCATTCTAAGAGTAATTCTAACACCCTAGCTAATTAGAAGGCAACAGGTCGAATTGATAGAATCGTGCGAATGGATAATTCATACTCAATTTCATAATTTGATGATCGAGCAATGACTATGTTGTGTTTGTAGCTAGATTAGAGGTCCACGTTCAACTTATAACATAACCTACCATCAATGCCTCAAAATTCCCTACATGAGACAAGAAGTCATGGTAGGTGGGGATTCGAACCCCTTCCAATATTGTAATAACATGAAGCCTATTAATGACTCCTTAGTCCCACATAATAAAGAAGGGTCTATTTCCCAAAGAATAGAACAAGGATAAAGTTCAAAAGATCTTCCATCTTCAAAAGGAAAAGAAAAGGAAGAAAAAGAAAGTGTTGTTGTTGAAAATTACCAAGTTCCCACTAACCTAACTACATCGACTAAAGGAAAAGAAAAGTTCGGTGAGGGAAGTGCTCATGAGGAACAGAAAGAAGACTGATCAAGATCTATCCAAATTTACACCAAGAATGCCCATTATCAAAAGATGAACCACATGATGAAGAATTTTGAAAAGCAATATCAAATCAAACAAAAGGGTGTAGGTGAATATTCATTATCTATGACGGATCTACCCTTATCTCCCAAATCCCATGGAAGACCATCTAGTCTACCTCATAAATAAAATGACCACTTTTTGAGGGCAATCACTTCTTCATCCATGGATGAGGAAGATAATGAAATCCTAAATTGGCTATATAAAGATGAGGAATCAAGTGCACATGAAAAACACATTCAAAACATAAGCATTCCCACTCATCAATATGGCAAAGGATTTCAAATAATGCAGAAGATGGGATATAAAGGACAAGGGCCTTTAGGTACAAGAAATGAAGGACTAATAGAACCTATTGAAATTTCATGGCGAGATAGTAAAGAAAAGATTGGATTAGGGTACCTAGAACAAGGGTACACTCAAAATAAGTATCCCTTGGTTTATGACCAAATATTACAACTAGGTTCCCAAAGTGATGAGGATTTGAATAATTAGGAATGGGACTCATTGTCAAGTGATTCATGTCAAGATAAAGAGGTTGATGTCATCCATACTTACACTTATAGCAAGGGAAAGGAACAAGCCTCAAGATCAACTCAGAATCAAGCTTCAAGTTCTAGCCAAGTGGTCTTAGATAATGTGCCAAGTCAAGAAATTGAAGGAAATCAATGGGTAGGAGAGCCTTATGTACCATCATGGATACCTACTATAGGGGAATCTAACCCTAGGTTTAACCCAAGAGATTTTTACCCATTAGAGACCCAAGAGGATTCTAGTGTGGAAGATTTTGACCCTAGTTCTCTAGAGCATCTAGAAAAAGCACATATCATAGATTTAAGTGACACAATGTTTGAACCTTCAAATTAAGTCATGTCCTTAAACCATATCGAACCAAATCAAAGTATCGATCCCTTGGTCCTTATCTATCCCGAACTAATTCAATGGGATTCCATTGAACCTACCACCCTCCCCACATTCTTGAATGATAAATTGGTGTCCCAATACCTAAATGCGGTTGAGCCTTCTTCTACCATGGAATATCAAGAATATGTGGCAAAGGGAAGTATTCAACCTTTCAGTTCGAAAAAAAGTGAAAAAAAAAATATTAAAAAAAATGGAAAGAATCTAATGTTGAAAACCACATTGTGGAAACATTAAATCAAAAAGAAAAAGAAATAAAGAACGTTTTTGAAGGTGAAAACCCAACAAAGGCACCTAAGGAAGAAAGGTTGGATACTTTTCCCGAGAACTATGAGGAAAGATCACCTATCTTGATTGAACCAACAGAGAAAGTGAACATTGGGTCAAAATTAGAACCAAGAATCATACATCTAGCAACATCTCTATCTAGTGAAGAAAGAAAGGATTTCATCAAATTCTTCAAAGAAAAATAAAGCAATTTTGCATGGTCGTATGATGATATGCCAGGACTAGATCCGAATTTAATCATGCATCATTTGAATATTAAAGGAGTGAGACTGGTGAAACAGAACCTGAGAAAGATGTAGCCACACATAGCATTACTCTTGAAAGTGGAGTTGGAAAAATTGTTGAAAGTAGGGTTTATAAGAGCTATTGATTATGCCGAGTGGATTTCAAACATCGTGCCAATTTTCAAAGAAGACAAATCTATCAAAATTTGCATAGACTTTAGAGATCTTAATCTTGCATGTCCTAAAGATGATTTTCCTCTACCAAGCATAGACGCCATCACAGATCTAACAGCAAGACATTCCATGTTCTCACTTATGGATGGGCTTAGTGGTTATAATCAAATAAAGATAGCACCTAAGGATAAAGACAAGATGACATTTACATGCGCGTGGGGAACATTCTACTGGAATGCTATGCCTTTTGGTCTCAAGAATGCTGAAGCGACTTATCAAAGAGCCATGACGACCATATTTCATGACATGATGCACAAGTTCATGGAGGACTATGTAGATGATATACTTACTAAATCCCACTCAAGGGAGGAACATCTAGCCATCCTAGAAAGAATATTTGTAAGATTGGAACAATTCAAAGTAAGGTTAAATCCAAAGAAATGTGCATTTGGTGTACAATCGGGAAAACTATTAGGGTACATAGTTTCTGCCAAAGGAATAGAAGTAGACCCTTCCAAAGTAAAGGTAATTATGGAAATGAGAGCACCTTGAAATATAAGTCAAATGAGATCCCTTCAAGGCAAGATTCAATCCATCAAAAGGTTCATCTCCCAATTAGCAGAAAAGTGTCACAATTTCACTCAACTCCTTCACAAGGATGCAGTTTTCAAATGGGATGAGAAATGTGAAGAAGCATTCACCTTATTGAAAAAGTACCTAATGAATCCTCCAACTTTTATGCTGCCAATCAAAGGAAAACCCTTAATTTTATACATCTCAGCGACAAAACATGCAGTAGGGGCACTCTTGGCTCAAGAGGATGAAGATGGAAAGGAAAAGACCATATACTACATAAGCAGAACATTGGTGAAGTATAAGATTAATTACACCTTCATTGAAAGAGCATGTTTGGCCGTAGTTTTTGCTTCCCAAAAACTACGCCATTATATGTTATCCCACAAAATCTGACTGATTGCAAAGATTGATCCTTTGAAATATCTTCTTAGCAAAACAACATTAAATGGAAGATTGGCCAAATGGGTCATGGTCTTAAGTGAGTTTGACATAGAGTATGTGGACCGAAAATCTATCAAAGGCCAAGTAATAGTTGATCAATTAGCAAAGTCACCTTTACAAGATGAACATCCAATCCAAGTGGAATTTCCAGATTCTGAAATTGTTAATGTTGAAGCAAAAACTTGGCAATTGTATTTTGATGGTTCCTATACACAACATGGGTCAGGAGCATGGATACTATTGATTACTCCTCAAGGGTCTACAATTCCAAAATCATACAAATTACTATTCCCATGCACAAATAACATAGCTGAGTATGAAGCATTGGTCATTGGTATAAAGTTGGCATTAGAATGGAAAGTAACAGAGCTACAAATCTATGGAGATTCTCAACTAGTGATTAATCAAATCAATGGTGAATATCAGACTAAAGATGATAAGTTGATACCATACAAGAACATGATTGAGAATCTCAAGAAATACTTCACTCTAATCACATTTGAGCAAGTGTCAAGGGATAGGAATAAAGAAGGAGATGCAATGGCAACTTTGGACTCACTTCTCCAAATTCTAGATCAAAACGCTAGATATGAATTCCTAGTAGAAGAAGTTGAGCAACCCGCATTTGAACCGTCCCATCGTCACACCATTTGTTTACTAATGGGACATGACTCACCTTGGTATGGAACCATTTACACCTACTTGAAAGACCAAATATTGCCCATAGATCAAACCAGAAATCAAAAGAAAAGTTTTATATGTCAAGCCTCTCGCTACACCTTGGTATCTGACACGTTGTATTGCAAAAGTCTAGATGGAATGCTTCTAAGGTGTCTAGAGAAAGAGGAATCAACCATAATCTTACAAGAAATTCACGAGGGGATTTTTGGGTCACATTCAAATGGTTTAACCCTAGCTAAGAAAATCCTTAGGATAGGATATTTTTGGCCTTCTATGGAGAAAGATGCGGGTCACTTTGCAAAAACTTGTTGTAAATGTCAATATCATGGGAACTTGATCCACGTACCAGCACAAGAGCTTCATCCTATGACAACACCTTGGCCCTTTTATCAATGGGGTTTAGATTTGATAGGGATGATTTATCCACCATCCTCAAATGGTCATAAATTTATCATCACTGCAACTGAGTGTTTTACCAAATGGGTGGAAGTTGTGCTCTTATCCACTGCCACATGAAAGCATATATCCTTATTCATATTAAATCACATAATCTATAGATATGGTGTTCCTCATGCCACCATAACAGATAATGCAAAACATTTCAAAAATAAGGATTTGAAAGAACTATGTGCAAAATTTCATGTGGTACATCACTCATCTTCAATATATTACCCACAAGGTAATGGACAAGCATAAGCTACAAACAATAATATTTTAAAGATATTGAAGAGAAAATTGGATAATTTAGGTAGGGATTGGCACATTCAAATAAACCCAACTCTATGGGCTTATAGGACAAGCATTATAACACCAATAGGAGCTACACCATTCTCGCTAGTCTATGAAGCAGAGGCAGTTTTACCTTTGGAGGTAGAAATTCTATTTTTAAGAGTCTCGTTGCATGGGTTATTAAGTGAAGAAGGCTATAGATTTGCTAGGTTACATGAACTAGAACTACTAGATGAAAGACAACAACAAGCTTTTGACCAATTAAAAGTGTATCATAATTGAATGACCAGAAACTATAACAAGCATATCAAACCGAGGACATTCCAAATAGATGACCTAGTGTTGCGAGAAAATCCCAAGAATCAAGCAAAAAGAGAAAAGAAAGGAAAATGGGAAGAAAATTGGTTAGAACCTTTTGTGATCACTTCGTCTTTTGGGACAGGCACCTATAAACTAGCTAATTGTGAAGGAGAAGAGTTACAAGAGCCAATCAATAGTATACACCTGAAAAGGTTCCGCACATGAAGCAATTGAAAAGGGATAAAGAAATAGAGTATCAGAAAATTAGATGAGAGAGCATCATATTTATTGTATATAGTCAAAAGAGGTCCTGAAAAATCCAAAAATATTGAAAAGCAGAAAAGAGAACAAATCAGAAATGCAAAAAAGATAAAAAATAGTGCAAAATTGAGCATGAAGAAAGCTAAAAACATTCAGAAGTGATCATCAAAAAGATGTTGTCTTGGTGAAAACCTAGCAAATAGGTGCCTTGATGATATGGAAACAAAAAATTGAAAAAAAAAATGAAAACGAAAAAAAATGAAAAAAGAGAAAAAATACCTTGGTGAAAATCTAGCAAATAGGCACCTTGGTAGTAAAAAAGGGAAAAAGCTTGAAAAAAAAAAAAAAGAGCAAATCCATTCAATCGGTGAAAACCTGGTAAACAAGTGCCATTGAAACTTTAAGTCAGTCTCATGCCTAGTGGTCATCCTTGTAAATATTGCATTCGCCAGTATTTTATATATATTGCATAATAAAACCTCACAATTGCATTTGTAAGTACCTGAAGATTTCATCACCAATCTAATCTACAAATTGTCCCAAGTCCCACAATGCAATTACATCAAACTGGGGGCAACAAAATCTACTCTAAAGGAGGAAGGATCCATCAAAGAAAATATCAATCTGACACCAAATCAATTCATCAAAGCACAAGTGAAACACTTACCTAATCACTTTCAATCCTAATCCAAATCTCAATCAAACCAAATGCAAAATTTTGATCCAAGATCTCACAAAGACCTTATCTTTATCAGGATTAAAAATATGAAATGGATAGAACTATGCTTGAAATATGGATTTGAAGAAACAATGCAATTTATTTTTTCTAAATGTTGACTTGATTGATGAAATCATGTCTTTCTAGCGAATCAATGAAAGTTTTTAAACTAGACCAACTATGATGAAAGTATGATATTTTATTGATTTCTGAATGTCTATCTTAAGATAAAGGCTTTAAAATATGTATTATTTGTCTAAGGAAATGATCATCAAAGAATCATTGAGGACATGTACATATGGTGAAACTAAGATCTTTGTTTGTTTACACAACATGATACCTTAGTTATTTTGATGTTAAATATCATAATACCAAAATCCACTTGCAACATGGAATCTGATGAAATTGGTATTCTTACTCTCATGATTGATTGCAATCAGTGATAGCCATACCAGGGGTGGGAAAGCACCATGTAAAAGGAAAGAGGTATTCATATCATCATGGTTGAACTAGTGATGGTTGTATTAATTTCAGGATTCCAAAACTGCTGAATGATGAATATAAGCTCCTAATTTGTGAATAGTGACAACTAGTTGCATACATCCTAGATTAAATGCATTTAAGGTATTAGTCTTTCTTAAATTTGAAAATAGATTTGAAAGAGAGACCCAAAAAGGGGGTGGAGTTAAACCAAAAATCAAACGCACATAAAAAATCAACTCAAAAACAAAGGTGCTTTGCATTAGACTAATTGCATTTGTTAGATTCATTTCATTCATGGTAATCTTGCATCCATTTAGGACATTAACCTAAGTTTATTTAAATTGCATTGCATTAGTTTGCATTCATTTTAGTTCATTCCATTTAGCCACTTTAATTACATTCATTTTAAATCAAATCTTCAATCATCATCATAGGTCATATCCATTAAACTCATTTAACTTCATTTGCATTACTGTACATTCATTTTTAAAAATCATTCACAATAATTCTCATCAAGTCATTAAATTTAATTAAGATTGCATTACATTAGTTTGCATTCATTGATTAATTATTATAGTTGCATTAATTACATCATTAGGAGATTATTCATTGCATTTCATATCATTAATACATTGTATTTTCCATATCGGTGCATTTCATCAAATCCATTGTATTTACACATTGAATTATATTAAAAAATAAGTGTATTAGTTCATTGCATTTACATCTACATAATCATCCATATATCATATATCATTGCATCATCATCATTAATCCATATATCATTTATCTCATTTACCATCACATTCCTCATTAATCATTAAAACATCAATATCCATACATTGCATCATATGAGTACATCATATTTGCATCTCATTTACATTTATTACACCCATGGCATTACACTACATACAACCATACCGTCAAATAAATTGCATCCATAAAGCATCATCACAAAGCATTAATCATTAACATCATTAAAATAATATATCATAAATATTAAACCATGTATCACATGCATTCATCTACATTGTCATAAGTAAGATAACCATTTAATTCATAAATAGACATGTGCATTCATACCATAAAACTGTATTTGGAAAAGCATAAAAACAACATATATAGAGATAGAATTAGGTATATCAGCATATCATATCAAACACCTATGAAAAAGAAGCCCAACACATGATGACATCATATAAAGTAAATCTATCAAATGAGTCTCAAAGTCCATAGTATAATCAAAGCCCATCAGTATATGAAAATCAAAGTCCATCAAAGTATCAACAAGTATCAAATCATACACAACATCATCTAATAAAAGAATAATGTGAGTCCAATGTCTCAAGATAAAAAATGAACATCATCAATGTACATTAAAGAATGAGTAAATCATATAAAAAAGCTCAACTGCTAGAATCACCGGCACCATCAGGATTAGGACCAGGATCAGGACCTTGGCTCGAGCTAGCATGTAGTCTATGCTAACTCATGCCAGCCATGAATGCCTGCATCATACTACCCAACTGACTAACCTGAGGCCTGATCTCTGAGACATCAAACTGTAATACCCAAACATAAGCAACAGACGCTAGAGCCTTTGCAATAGGAGCCTGAGCAGGTGGAGCCTATGGAGGAGCATGTAGAGGAGCCTGTGGTGGAGTAATAGAAGTAGATGGAATAGATGAAGATGGAATCAAAGTAGATGGAATAGAAGAAGATGGCATGGCAGAAGAAGGAGCCTGTGCAGGAGGAGCCTGTGGAAGTGGAGGTGCTAGAGGACCATGTGCCTGATCTAACAAAATTTGTGCAGCTTGAGCATCCACATCAACAATGACCTGTGCACCCACTTGCTTGTAAACCTGCACTCTGTGTTGACCCCATTTGGCCACCCTATTGACAACCACCTGATGTAGGGATCTGTAAGGTCCACCCATGACTCTCACCCGTCCACCCCTCATATGTACACCACCCCTGGGAGGAATAGAAGAAACAATAATAAAAGGCATAACAATCTTGCCTCCTCTATCACCCCACTGACCTCGTCATCCCTAACGACCTCGTCTCTGACCAGCACCTGCACTACCATCACCATCCCCACCATCATCATCAAACTCCTCCTCGATCCCAAGTACCCTCTCAACTGGATCAATGAACCTCATAAACGGGTTCAGAGTGAACCATGTTGTGTAGTCATCTGTCATCCTTGCATCGACAATGTGATCCCTCGTATCCCACGCAAGGTGGGGCAGCTGCAGCAACTCCTCACGAGAAGTCTGATAGTCAATATGTCGGCCCCATAGGGACCTCTCTACCTATACTCAGTCATATAGTGCCAATCCGTATGGCATACCCTGTATCCGGCCATATTGGCATAAGACCCTCAGAAAGTAAAATCTCTCAATAATCAAGGGTGTGCACCCTATCATCCAATAAACCATGCACATAAATGGCAACTCGGTTGCATCCTCAAGCCATGCCTCACAACCTATATACGGTCGTCAAATGACCTAATCAATGTCATCAATGATACGTTGCCAATAGTCTAACTTACCCAAATGGTCTTGCACCACAATACCCTCATACATCCAAGCGAAGGGCCAGCCTGGATCCCGATGTCGAACTGAGATAGGCCAAGTGATAGGGATGTGCTCCCATGTCCATAGTTGTAAAAGGACCACCCCAACAGAGAGAGTGGCCCCGCATCGATAAACGACATCGTGCAACTCATGATATAACTGAGAAAGCACACAAGAGCCCCAATCGAATCTGCGAGGCTGTGCAATCACATCCTCTGAAATACGGCCCTAACTGATGGCAAAACCATGACCTCACCAATCAGGTACAAGGAACCCACCAACGAGTGCACCCAAAACTTCAGGAAGCATTGGAAAGGATGGAAACTGTGCCCACTGAATAGACTCATCCCCAATAGTCAGATCAACAAATACTCACCTGTATGTTGTCCCATCGTACACCCGGTCATAATAGATCAACTCCCAATGGGTAGGGATGTGGATTAATCGATACACATCCTCAGGAGTGATGGTCATCTCCCCCATCGGCAAGTGAAAAGTGTTATGGTCAGAGTGCCACCGCTTTGCTATAGCTGTCAGTAGACCTTGATTCACGTGGAATAAAGGGAGAGAGAGAAGAAAGGACAACCCACATCGGCCAATGACTTGGCACTTTGCACCGCTCAAGTCATCTATCATACTGAACGATAGTGGGTACAGGCCACAGACACTAAGCTTTTTAAGCTCGGCCTACAAAAAGAAAGTTAAACATATCATAAATTAAAATCATTACATATTGGATCATCTAAAGTCAATCAAATAATCAAAACATAATCAATTTTCCTGATACTATTCAGAGAGGATGAAAATTTTATCATCATCCATCAGCTAAATCAAGATTGACCATAAAACATTCAATATGACATGACTAGAACTAACATCATACGACTCGCTATCAACCAAACTTGATACCTAAGCCAATCGACTGATTGACGACACTAGACGGATCAGAAAACTGACTCAGAAGCTCTCAAATTTCACCAAATAGGGTGTACATGCTATTTAATTTCTTAAAAGCGTTGAAAATCAAAAGCACGATATAAAGTATTAAAAGCGCTGCAAAAATCATCAAAGGTGCAACAACAATGTTTATGCACTACAAAACTTGGTATGCGCTACAAGAAACCCCTCTACGTGCTGCTAAAATAATCAAAAGTGCTTTGACAATTATACGTGTTGCATGAAAGGGTGATTGTGAATCATGCCCTAGTTCTAACACTTGTACACGCTACTAAAACTAGCGTACGCGCTGCGAAAAATCACAGATGCGCTTTAAAAAGTTTGTACACACTGCTAAAACTATTGTACGAGCTATTTCATTTGGAAAAAGAAAAAAATATGGGTTTTCTTAGAAAAATCTTATTTTTTTCAAATTAAATGAAAAAAATTGACAGAGAAAGTTGTTGGAGTACATACCGGAGGTCCATAGCTAGGCGGACGCAGATAACGGCAGCCTTGTGAATCGGGATCACCATCGTCGAAAAACTCAGAAAAGGGTCAGAGCAAAAAGACAAAAGGGGAGGTAAAAATGAATAGTAAAAACACCTTTTACCCCATATATAGCCCATTTTGACCTAAAAGGGCGCTATTTAGCATAAAATGACCAGGGACCCAATTTTTTCACCCGTTCTGCCAAACCAAGGGTATTTGTCATCAAACCATCATGCATACATTAGCGGAAATGAAATCAAAATTTATTATTAATTAATTTTTTTAAAACGCAAATTGAACAAAAACGTAATATCTTTCACCTAAACTCAAATTTCATTTCATTTTCAAGGGGGCATACACTCGGACAATCAGGACCATGAGCAGCATAATCATTGAATCAGGGGCACGACCATCAAATCAAAGCTGTCTTTTATCAGAATTTTTTTTGCTTATCAATTGAAAGGGGCATCAAACATCAAATCATCTCAAATCAGGCACCATATCAGACAACCTATCATCAGATTGACCATCAAGGACTTCGAATTTATTGAAACTATATCAATCCCATCATCATAATCTGCATCTTTTATCGAGCATCAAATCAGACGTCAAACTTAATCAGGACTTCACATAAAAAATGATCAAGACATTCTTTGAACCAATTCAAAGAGGGGCATTTGTAATCACTTGAAAATGGACAAGATTAATTTATGTGAGAAACCAAGACAAAATCAAGGCAATTAAATCAAATCAAGCTAAAATCAAAGCAAAATTGTAATCAAGCCATAATCCAAATTTAATTGAAAATCAAAAGCCATAAAATCAATTTAAATTGAATAAATCAAATAAAATCAATTAATTGTGCAATTAATCTAATTAATTGCATAGTTCATTTAAATCAAATCAACCCATTCAAGGGGTACACATGGCTAAACATATTAAATAAATTTATTTAATAAATCCTAATTTTCCCTCAACCACCAAATGGGAGGAAAATGCATCAACCAATAGGATTTGAGAACCAAGCTCACATGGATCAAACTCACATCAAATCTTCATCACACATAAGGATAAATAATCTTGTCCACCCATTTTGTCCTCTTGTCCTAAGGTTTGAGGACATAATATTTAAATGGTCTCCAAAGGTGGAACCACGGACTAAACCTCAACTTAACCATGATCAAATCAACTCCACCCCCTACCCTTGCCAAAATCTATAAAAGTAAAGTATAATTCAATCAATAATCATCCACAAATATTTGAATAGCATCAAACCTCTTGCAATTTTAAGCGAGAAAGACAAATCTAGATCTAACTAGGCATAATTTTATTTGGAATTAATCTTTTAGCTTTGTTTATCATTCTTTCTCATATTAGGGTTGTCACTAATGGAAGCTTGTTGAGAGCTTTGCATTAGCAAACCTAATTAGAGAGCTATAGAGTGCTTAATTGTCATTAATTTTGCTTAATTAGATTGTTATTTGTGGTAATTTAATTGTTATTTTGAGTTATTGAAGATACTAACCCTATGAAGGTACTTAATCTAGTACATAGGTAGAATTTTGAACTATGATATTATGGAAAAAGCTGAGGATCTAGGATAACGATGATGACAAAAGATCTCGTATAAGTACTTTCTAGAGCACATAGCTGGAAGAATGAGGGACCTTGATTTGATGCAGATGACTGACATAAAAGTGGGGATATATTCAATGAGACCAAGACAAACTATTGATTGTAGGGAATATGTAGAAACTATCTGACCCGATATTTACAAATAGTTTGTACAATATCTTGAGATGAGAAGATAGTGGACCCAATATAATATATCTAAAAATATCAAGATTCTGGATAGATACAATACAATGTGTTGAGATCTTTCCAAGCATGATATTTGGGATGGTAACAACTTATTCTTTCATACGTGTGTGATGATGGAACACCATAAGAACACGTGGATTGATTTTCTGACAAGATTTGATTTTAGGAAGAAGTGTCACCACACAATATACAATAGCTATAAAGATGAGACATGGACTAACTTTTAACAGTAGGGTGCTCAAGCATAAATTATTTCTATTTAGCAAGTGAAAAGGCCATGGAGGACTCATAAGAGAAGACACAACAAGTGTATCAGAGAGGAGGGTGAAGAGATAGGGATCATCGACGGGGAGAAGAAGAGGAATTAGGTACAATGAGAGGAAGAATGAGTGAAGATGGTGGTGATAAGAGTGTGGATGGGAGACGAGTGAGGCCAAAGCTCAAAATAATATGTCTGCAAAGAGATACAAGTCCGTTGATGCCTCATGCTGAAACTTAGGAGACATGCTCAGAATGAAGGTGATGGAAACCATAATGATTCACCTCAAGATCGACCAGGTGGACTAGGTGGTTAGGTTAATGCCCCAAATCAAGATCAACAAGATTGTACACCACTATAGTCACAGGGTGAGACACGTCTCACTAATCAAGACTGTTACCTTGTGGAGTTGATGGCTCAGATGGATAGGTTGCAGAAGGGAGGTCCATATGTACTATTGTGGGGGAAAACCATCCAGTATTTTCTAGCTTTCTTGGACAAAGGCAACTAGGTGATCAACTACAGGGAGTGAATATTGTGGTACAACTCCAAGGATGAGGGCCAGGTGCCTCAGCTCAATCATTTGTGTCGGATTAGGGATTTCGGCCAGGATATGTGTTGCAGGAGGACCATGATGTGGTGGTCACAAAGATAACCAACTTGCAGGGACTTCTTGTGATGGAGAAGGAGAGGGTTGACTAGGCTGAGAAGGAGGTTACCTGGTTGCAGGGTCTGATGGATAGAGTCTGAGAAGATAGTACCCAAACTGAAGTGACCCGTATGTGGGGTTCGACATAGGTAGAGAAATCTCGGGCATGCAGCACTCAGTCAGCGTATGACATATTGTAGACTAGGGTTGAGGCTTCTGAGAAAATAATCGCAGAGATTGACACCATTGGAGCAGAGACATGTGAGCGACTACATACTTTTATTCGAGATGTGAGCAATTGTAGGCAGAAACCAAAGGACCCGACGACATATCGAGATTGATGGAGGTTGGTGGCAAAAACCTACCGATTTGAGCAAGATACTGCATGGAGGGAAGTGACTCTCCCAAGGGAATCCCAACTTTTGAATGAGACTTTGTTAGTCATGAGAGAGTCAACTAGGGTTGGGCGGGAGGCTGCTTACTATATGGGACTATACCATCAGGCAGTCCCAGTAGATCAGAGACAAGTGGCACTCGCATAGAGGAATGACATAGAGAATGGCTAGGCTAATTGATGGAGTTGGTGTTCGACCACCAAGGGACAAAAGTGGAGGGAGAGGAGCTTCAACATCAGAACCCTCATAGGTTGAGCAGTGACACAATTTTTTTTGTATTTTTGTATTTTTTGCTTTTGTTTTGTTTTGTGGGGCACATGATGTGTACCAAATGTATTTGACATGTTATATATATATAGAAAGAGGATTTTTATGTGCTCAAATTTTTTTATTTTTTTATTTTTTCATTTTTTTATAAATGCATATATATGTATAGATTATGATGAAATAATGAGTTTTTTATGAACTTGTATTCCTATGCATTTGTGGCTGATTTTTTAGTCTTCCTGTGAAATCTAATAAATGTGAAACATGTAAAAGTGACAAGGTTCATGATTCTGATGAACATTTTAGTCATTTTTAAGCTCTCAACACCAGTATGTCATCTTCTCTATGTATATGAAGTTAAAAGAATTCTTGGAAAGATATATCTCAATTATTTTAAATCTAATAAATATGTAACATGTGAAAGTGACAAGCTTCATGATTCTAATGATCATTTTAGGCATTTTGAAGCTCACAACACCAGTATATCATCTTCTCTATGTACATGAAGTTAAAAGAATTCTTGGAAAAATATATCTCAATTGCTTTCAATTGTATCACATTTATCAAATTTAATAGATAAGAAAATTGATCATTTGATAACTGACTTGCATGTTGAATAGATGAAACTAACATCTTTTCATGGATGATCTAAGTGTATGTCAATTGGATTTATTGCTAAGCTGCAAACTGATAGATGTAGTATTTGACTTACAAGGGATTATTGTTTATCACTTGGAAGAGATTCTATTTTTGCTACCAAGGTTCCTATTGCTAGGTTTTCACCAGGGTATTTTTTATTTATTTATCTGTATTTATCTTTTTGATATCATCGAGGTGCCTGTTTACCAGGTTTTCACCAAGACAATAATTTTTTCCGGACTTTTCTTAATTTTTAGTGGTTTTTTTTTTTCAAATACACAGGAGATGATTCAAGCATAAAATCACTTCAGATGGATGATGTTAATGAGATCATTCAGGGGCTCCCCTTATGGTGTAGATAACTGATAGGCTCCCGAGCCAAAACATGTTGTGACAATATACAGACCCAACCAGGCAAGTTCAAACTTGCCTTTCTTTTCTCAATTGGCCTGCACCTTCTGATTCTCTTTTAGGAACATGTCTCCCACTTGGAACTTTCTAGGGTGGACCTTCTTGTTGTAGCTCCTTTTGAGTCAATTCTGATATAAAAGCAAGTGATCATAAGCTTGCTACCTTTTTTTGTCTAACAAGTCTAGTTGGGTAAGGCGTGTCACACGATAGTCTTCATCAGTGGTATAGTTTGTCATGGACACACGTAGTGAAGGAAGATCGACCTCGATTGGTAAGACAACTTCGACACCATATACCAGGGAGTATGGGGTAGTATTGGTGGGAGTAGAGAATGAAGTGTGATAGGCCTAGATGTTGGAATAAGGAGAGATAGGGTACTGAGAGGGGAGGGGTGAATCAATGTCCACAAATACTTTAACTCATTAACCTTTCAAATCTACAACACCAAATAGTGATAACCTTCCAAAATAACTTGTATCTAATACATGTATCATTCATCCATTCAACTTGAGAAATTAAATAACATGAAATAAACAATATGACAATCACATAACACAAGTATTTTGGTAACGCAGAAACCCTTGTTAGAAGGTAAAAACTGCGGTGGGGATGACACCCACAAATTCTTCACTACTGCAGATAGAAAAGGTTTGCTTGTTAGGGCTACAAGTTTTGATCACTTCTGGTGATCTTACCCTGTTAGGAGTAACATATTAGATCAGCTAGATCTACCTAGTTATAGGATTTTAACAACACTAATGAAGTGTGCACTCGGTTAAGAGATTTACATAAGACTGTCAAGTCTACTCTGTTAAGAGATTTAGCCAAAAACTCTAGTACAATTGTTAGAAAGCAATAGGCAATTATCTGCTAATTGACAACTTAATTATCTGATATAGATCAATAAGTATTGAATATATTTCACATTTGCTATGATGAATCTCTGCTCTGAACTGCTCGGTTAGCCTGCTCTGATTTTGCTTAATCTGATAACCTTTGTATATTGTTCTGCTCTGTCAACTGATATTCTTGAAGTTAGGCAAGTGCTTCAAGTCCTCCTTAATTCATACATCAGTTCACATCACAAATGATGCAAACATACATTTATATAGCATACTACTTTATGTCGCTTTAACAAAATTAGGTTACAAATCTTAGACAAAAACCTAAGATCTACGGTGTACAAAAATGACCTAGATCACACTATTACATAAGATATACATTGCATTTAATGAATATCTTGACAATAAATATTCCTTGAGCTTGGTAAAATGTTTTCTAATTTGTTGTAACTATTTGCATAGAAGAATGTGTCATTCCTGATTACTATGCCATTTCCTATGATCATCGATAAACATTGTATAATCTACTCGGTGTATACTGGTGCTTGGTGTTTACTGTCACTCAGTGTCGATGTCTACTAGTGCTCGATAAACTGTCTAATGCTCGGTGTATAAGCTTAACCGACTAGTCTGTTTTGCTTCTATTTATCGACTAGCTCAATTTAAGTAACCGACCAATATACTTTGATAACCTTTGATACTAATGACAACCTTTAATGCTCAATAGAGATAACAATCTCCCCCTTTGGCATTAGTATCAAAACTTGAATGTATATAGACAAAAATTTCTACATATAACTTATATCTTCACCATATAGTTATATACTTATCAAAATTTCTATTTACTCCCCCTCTGTGCATGCTCCCGGTAATATGTAGTATACGTAGCATCTATGTACATATTTGGCATATTGACATATACATTGATTTCCCCCTTTTTGATAGTAATGCCAAATACAAAAATTAAATTGTATACTCACATCTTGTCAAAAATGTGCGGATGGGTTTTCTTCACAGACTCCAAGAGGTTTTCCCATTCCTCTTTCAAGTTGGTGAGAGAAATGTGCTCAAGACCGACTTGTGCATGCATGTCAAAGATGTTATCCAACACAAAAAAATTTGGTGTTGCAACAAGTTGTTCCGCTTTGACAATGTGTTTCTCAAAAATATTCAGTTATGGAAGGAGTTATGTTTTTAACTCTGTGACCTGATCTGTGATCTGCTCTTCTTGTTTCTTGAGATCTGCTATCAACTGCCTGAGTTCCTCAACTCTGTGAATGTGCTTTGAAAAATCTTGTGTCTCGATTATAGCTGCATTTGCACTGGTCTTGATTTCATCTTCCAGACCTTTGATCTTTTCACTGATCTCAACAATGAAGGTTTCCACAGTGCATAGCTTCAGTAAGAATTGACAAATTAATTGGGTTATAGATTTTATTTTAGTTATTACATTAGATAATTTGACCTTGTTTATTGCCACTTCTTGGCTGATTCTTTCTGTCAGTTTGTCTTGAATCTTGGATTCTGCCCTTTCTTCAATTTGCTTGTCAGCATCAATGTTCGGGGCATTTATCTTCTCGATAAGGATAGCAAGTTGATCTATAATGGGAGTATCTTCATCAATGTTCACTTCAGGTACTACCTATTGTAAGATATCCCTAACATCCATTAATATTTCTTTGTGTTTAGTTTCTTGCTTCAAATTTTCTTGCGCTGCTTTTCTTGTACATAGTTCCCCATATTTACTTAATTCCTTGGGGCTAAGGGTCCTCGGGTCACACTCGATTATTATTATAACTTCATCTAGAGTGACCAGCCCTTTTGATTTCTTTTTCTTCTTCTCTGGTGCAAGGGGTGACTTCTTCACAATGGTGACAAGAACCTTGTCTTCTGCCTTTGGAGTATCCTTCCCGGTTGACACACTCTCTTCCTTCCTCTGCTCCTCAGTAACTTGTGTGTCGGTTGACTGAGTGGGAGCCTCAGATGTGGTGTTAGGTGGGATCACCTTGGTTGCCTTAGGCTCATCTTGTGCCTGTGTTTCTATAGTAGTTTCCTCTGTTCCTTCAGACTTATGTGCCTCTACAGGTGTTTCAGTGTCTTGTTACCCTATGGTATCTTTATGTTGCTTGGGGTCTGAGCCGTCAGGTTGTTCCTATGAAATAATTACTACTGCTTCTGCAAGTATAGGAAGCTCACCCGGTAATGATGTAAATGCACATTCAGTGACTTGAGCTTCATCTTGAGTGTTTGCTGGTGCAATATTTACATCCTCATCATCCTTGTCATCAGGATCACCATTTGTGATGTCCTCGATGAGTACATCATCATCGATTTTCTTCATCATTTGGATCTCTACTGGATCCGGTGTATCCTGTGAAATATTTATGTCTTCCTTTTGTTCAGTGATATCAATTACCTCAGCAACTGATATACCGAAGTCCTTAGACTTCTCTACTGCAGTATCATCAATGTAGATACCTTTTCCTTTGGAATTTTGTCTCTTTTTAGACAAATTTAAGATTGCATTTTGCTCAGCTTGTTCTTTAGCTTTAAAAATTGATTTCCATAGGGAATCGCCAGTCTCATCTACATCCACCACGTTCTCATCCAGTATCATCATGGCTCAGTTCTTTACAGCAAATCTTGCTTGATGATTAGCCATGTGTTCATCAATTTCTGCTAGGCTTAGATGTGGGGATGCCCGAACTAGAGATCTTTCTCTCTTTCTCTTCTCGATGTCTAGTGCATAAGCC
Organism: Chamaecyparis obtusa; assembly: GCA_027943335.1. NCBI lineage: Eukaryota > Viridiplantae > Streptophyta > Pinopsida > Cupressales > Cupressaceae > Chamaecyparis > Chamaecyparis obtusa. The sequence continues at coordinate 374,116 of BSBK01007838.1, read as the reverse complement.
CATTTTTTATTTATTCTGTCATCCAAATCCTTTGGTAATGTTCATGCAAATTCTAATGGAACTCTTTTAAACTTTATCATCATTTGGATGAATGCCTCCTCAATCTTTGTTTGATCCTCATTTGACATTTTGTCAAATCTGCTAAGTTTCAGATCAGCAAGGTCACCATTCTCAATTATATCTTCAATGATTTCATTTATTGACCTTACCTTGTTGCTGACCACTTTGAATTGACTGATGTCATCTTCAGTTTCAATATCCTCAAGGTCTTCTTTACCTCTTATCAATCTTCTCCTTTTCTTCGATGCCTCGGCTACAACCTTGGGTCCTTTCTTTGCATAAGTATTTGTCGATGTAGCAGCCTTTCATTTTATTACCTTCTCTACTTCCTTCTTTTGTGGTGGTGAAGCTGCAGTTGATGATATTGTGTGTGCACCTATCTATACTGGCAACTACCTCTTCTTTGGAGATTTAGTAGGAGGAACTTGGTGTAGCTTCTTGTTCTTCATCAGATCTGGTTTCCTCACTGTCATATGCCTTGTCAGCCAACATTAACTGACCTTCGATTGCCTGTTTAGCTGGTGACTCCTCAGATGAGTCAAAGACATCTCCAAATCTAGCAGTTAGGTCTTTCTTCATCTTCTTGGCCTTCCTACACATTTTATTAATGGCCAAACCTGTTGTGATTCTAGACATAGATTCTTCATAGGTTCCAAATCTAGTGGCCTTGGGGTGTGTTGGTAGTGCTAGCAATGCTTCAATAGATTTCAATCTGAAATCATAGTTCATTTCATAACCCATAGGTGCTAGCCATTTTATTCTAGGTTCAACTACTCTTATCATGGAATGATCTGTGTCTACTAGAAAACAAACATCTGTCTCAAATTTCTTAACCAATTTTCGTGGAATTCTACTTCTTTGATTCATCTTGGTCTTAAATTCTTTAAAGTACTCATAAAAAACTTTATTCAAATCATCTCCTAACTTGTTCATCATCTCGGTAATCTATACAATTATCAGTTTATCTGTTGTCCAATTTACTTTACCAACGCCAGGGAGATACTTCTGTAGATAGAAAAATAAACAAACAAGGAGTGAACCAAACTTACATGTGTTTGACTTCTTTGACCTTATATTCTTCATGTTTTCCTATAATTGGTGTAGCAGTATTTCTGCAAGATCAATCTGGTGATCTTTCTTCACAATTTTGTGTGCCATGTCGACTATGTTACAAGGTACACTGTTTAATCTGCTCAATTGAAATATTTTGTACCCGATCACATGTGCCGCAAATTTTACTCTTGGGTCTTTAATTGTTGAAATCTTCAATGCTCGTCTGTCTCATGCAGCTCTAGTGTTCTTCTCAACATCGGGTCGTGAGGAGCTTCGGAAAGCCTTTGCCTTGTCATTTGTAGGATAGCCAGTAACCCTACTGATCATTTTCTTTGTGACCTCTACTGGTTTATCCAACCAGAATTTTCCATCATGATACCGACTCAATACAATCCTTATCCAATCTATTTTGAATGATTGCAGAAAGTGTATGATGCACGATAACCCTGATTTCTCAATCTGGTCATATTCTATTTTCAATTTTCCATCGGTGCCACACAATTGTTGATATGCTACAATAATCTCAAAACCTCCTACTTCCCCAATCTTGCAATGAATGAACGACCATACATCTTCTGTTAACAAAACCCTATCTGGGATGCTTAAAAAAGAGCCCATTAATTCCATTTCTGATGCAATCTTGGGGTGTGATTTGTAATTAGGTTTGTCAAAATTCGCTCTAACAATCAAATTTACTTCTTCCTCAACACTGTGTGATTTGCTTGCGGACGATGTAGATGCCATAAATCGATTTAGGGTTTCAGCAAGCAGCAGGTTAATAAAGTGTTTGAAAGCAAATGTACTTACTCGGAGTTGTCAAAAAGTGATGTCGGTTCGATCTATAGTAGCCTTGAATCCTTCTGAAAATCCTTTTAGCTCGAACTCTTTTATGTGAAATCTTCGCTCTTCAAGATCGCAATGTAAAAATGAACTCTATTTCTCATGTATTTATATACTTTTCGATATTCTTGCTCAAACTTTTGTGCATTAAATGCTTGACCTACCTTTTTGGTTCATAACAACTGTCAGCTCAGTAAAGTCTGTAGGATGTCATCAACTCGGTTAACACACAATTCCTTCGTCAGTTGATACGTGTACTCGGTTAACCTTGAATAGTGATTACCGATAGGTAACCAACCCTCGGTCTAACTTTTACCGATTATGTAACTTTGCTAGCTCTTAACATAAAAACCATAATGCATCTCTTTTCATGTAGATTTGGTATGTGCTTATCATATATAAGGAATTGTATGTAAAATGTGATCATTTTGAAATGTCAGTCCCATACATACCTATATCATCTTAAGTGGAGGTACCGATGTCACCCAATCTAGTGGACGAGGTTTCACCGATAGCATTACTTGATTCAGCATTCTCATTAGATGCCTTCTTCCACATAGTGTTCCTTATCTTCATGATATTTGCAATAGTGTTTCCACTCTCAAATACATGATTTTCCTCCGGTGCTCGGTCTCTACAATCTTTGCTTAAATGACCGACTTTGACAGTGCATACATGTCATTCCAGTGCTTGTCCAGCTTCTTGATTGTCCAGCCCATCTTTTCCTATTACAATTTGCTGCAATGTGCCCATATCTACTACATGCAACACAGTTAGCCCATGTGTTATAATCCCAAACATAAGAGTTACCTTGTCTCTTCAATTGATAAGGCTTGCACTGTGTTTTCTGCTTAGGAGTCCATACTTGTTTCATCTTAGCCTTACACTCTCGTGTAGTGTGTCCATGTTTATTACAGGTATAGCATATTTTCTCCACAATAGTATTGTTAGCAATATCATTCTATTTAGCTCTACACTCAAAAGCTTGGTGACCATACTTACCACAATAATAACAATATCCATTGAACTTAGGAGTGACGGGAGGTTTACCTTGTGCTTTGCTTCCACATACATTAGATGTATGTCCTGGTTTGCCACAGTGGTAACATGTCAACACTTTAGGTCTTTGATTTTGATTGTTGTTGACTTGTTCAGCTTGATGTGATGACTCTCCTTCCCCGGTATAGCCTAGACCAGCTCTACTCCCAAATCTTCTTTGATTAATCAGAAATTCATCAATCTTCTTAGAACTGTCCTCAACCAATTTCTTCATTTCATAGTGTTGTTGCTGAGTTTTCACTTCATTTCTTAGTTTCTCATTCTCCTCTTTGAGTCTTGCAACTTCTTCAAGATTTCTTGACAATTCTCCATTTACTCGGTTGACCTCTTGATTCACAGTCATCATTTGATTAGATACTTGAAAATGGCGATCGATGAGTCTTTGTATTTCACTTTCTTTTGCTTGAAGTTGTTCAGTCATTTGTCTTCGGTCATCAATAGCCAGATTCCTTTCTTGCTCGGCTTGTCTAGCATTGTTCATTGTCTCTACCATTCTCACCATCTGAGATTCTTGACCAATTTGTAGTGCTTTCACTTGTTCGGTTAAATGTTGATTCTTTTCAGATAAATCAGTGATTATACTTTCAGATCCATCAGAAATACTTCTAGAACTAGATCCAACATGATCAAATATATCATCAATTGCTTCTTCATGGTAACCGATCTTATTTTGTAGAATGGTTAGGTTCTTCCTTTCAACCAGTAATTTCTTCAGTCCTTCCTTGTCTTGCTTGTACTGTTCAATAAACATTTGCATCTGAATCTTCTGATTCTCAATAGTCTTTTCTAACTTATACCTCTCCATGACTTTTGATCTTTACCCTTCAATGGTTAAACTGTTCAATAAGAGAACTAAGCTCTGATACCAATTGTTGGAATAAGGAGACATAGGGTACTTAGAGGGGATGGGTGTATTAGTGTCCATAAATACTTTAACTCATTAACCTTTCAGATCTACAACATCAAATAGTGATAACCTTCCAAAATAACTTGTATCTAATACATGTATCATTCATCCATTCAACTTGAGAAAGTAAATAATATGAAATCAACAATATGAAAATCACATAACACAAGTATTTTGGTAACGTAGAAACCCTTTTTAAAAGGTAAAAACTGCGGTGGGGATGACACCCACAAATTCTTCACTACTGCAGATAGAAAAGGTTTGCTTGTTAGGGCTACAAGTTTTGATCACTTATGGTGATCTTACCATGTTAGGAGTAACATATTAGACCGGCTAGATCTACCTAGTTATAAGATTTTAACAACACTAATGAAGTGTGCACTCGGTTAAGAGATTTACATAAGACTATCAAGTCTACTCTGTTAAGAGATTTAGCCAAAAACTCTATTACAATTGTTAGAAAGCAATAGGAAATTATCTGCTAATTGACAATTTAATTGTCTGATACAGATCAATAAGTACTGAATATATTTCACCTTTGAGCTATGATGAATCTCTTCTCTGAACTGCTCGGTTAGCCTGCTCTAATTCTTCTTAATATGATAACCTCTGTATATTGTTCTGCTCTATCAATTGATATTCTTGAAGTTAGGCAAGTGCTTCAAGTCCTCCTTAATTCATACATCAGTTCACATCACAAATGATGCAAACATACATTTATATAGCATACTACTTTATGCCGCTTTAACAAAATTAGGTTACAAATCTTAGACAAAAACCTAAGATCTACAGTATACAAAAATGACCTAGATCAAACTATTACATAAGATATACATTGCATTTAATGAATATCTTGACAATAAATATTCCTTGATCTTGGTAAAACATTTTTTGATCTGTTGTAACTGTTTGCATAGAAGAATGTGTCATTCCTGATTACTATGTCATTTCTTGTGATCATCGGTAAACATTGTATAGACTGCTTGGTGTATATTGGTGCTCGATGTATACTAGTGCTTGGTGTTTACTGTCGCTCGGTGTCGGTGTCTACTAGTGCTTGGTAAACTATCTGATGCTCGGTGTATAAGCTTAACCAACTGGTCTATTTTTCTTCTAGTTATCAACTAGCTCAATTTAAGTAACCGACCGATATACTTTGATAACCTTTGATACTAATGACAACCTTTAATGTTCAATAGAGATAACACTAGAGGGCGACATTTATTTGGAGGTGCCAGTCATGACCAGAATCATTGACAACCTTTTGAAGGATTTTTAGGATAGTTTTGTTGGTTGCCTCAGCTTGGCTGTTTCCTTGTAGGAAATAAGGGCTGGAGAAATGGTGATTGATACATAATCTGGCACATAGATCATCCATATGCTGATTTTGAAATGGGGAGCCATGATCTGTGAAGATGGTGGAGGGGATGCCAAAGCGACAGATGATATGGTAGAAGATGGACTTCGATATTTGAATGCCAGTAGTTAGGGTGAGTGAAATCACTTCAACCCACTTTGTGAAGTATTCATTGGCAGTTATGATATATTTATGTCCATCTGAGGAATGGGGGGTGATCAAACCAATGAGGTCAAAGCCCTAACACAAAAAGGTCCATGGTGGCACAATGGGATGCAAGTCTTGTGCTGGTGCATGGATTAGATTAGCATGTTGTTGACAGGGCAGACTCTTTATGAATTCACATATGTCGTGCTCTATTGTTGGCCAATAATACCCAACTCTAAGAAGCTTCTTTGCTAGGACCATGCCACTTGTGTGGGCACCACAAATTCCAGCATGAACCTCTTGTAAATCTAGGACAACCTTGTTCGAATCTAGGCATCGAGAGAGGATTTTGTGACATCCATGACAATATAGGGCATTGGCTACAAGAGTGTAGAGGGAAGCTCTGTGAATAAGGTTCTGGCATTGGGTGTTGGTGAGGTGAGGGGATATGATATCATTTTTTAGGTAAGCATAGATGTCTTGGTACCATGGGGACTGAGGACTGACCAAAACACACACCATTTCAAAGTCAACGTTCTCATAAGCAGGTATGTGTAGCTTGCTGACTAGAAATTCATATTGTACAACATCTTGAGGGATTTCCAATAATGACCTGATAGTTGTCATAGTGTATGCTACTTTGTTCTGAAGCCTGGGCACTTGTGTGAACTGTAAACTGATAAATTATTCTTTCAATTTGTCCACAAGCTCTTTGTATGGTAGCAATTTGTCATCCTTGGTTTGAAACTCGTCCAGTACCTATTTGATGATCATTTGTGAATCCCCAAATACTTGCAGTTCTGTGATATTCCATTGAATAGTTTTTTTGAGGCCTAAGTGTTAGGAATGAATGCTGAAGTCTTTGGCAGACATTCTGTAGCAGTATTTGTTGCATTCATGACTATGATTGTCATTGATGTCAACACAGTGATATTCTGGAGTTTAGCAGAGAAGCAGGCACAATTTTGTTTTGTACACATGTTATATTGCAGATTGAGTTATGCACAGTTGATGGTATGTTTTTTGGTGTGTTATTAGCCTATGGTTAAGAGCGCAAAAAGAAATTTATTTATTCATGAAATTTATAAGCATTTTGGTGGAAGCAGTATTCTGGCAGTATTCCTGTGTAGCAGTTTTTGGTAATCGGAGGATATCTCCTAACTGGGATGGAATCTGATTCTACGCAGTTAAAGGAAAGTTTGAGACTCATTGTTGGTGACGTGGTTCATAGTGCAAACTTTGAGGTCACATGATTGGAAAGTTATTGTATCTGGAAGCCGACAGTTTTATGTAATTATTATTATTTTGTATTTACATGTCGACTCATTTGTAATTATTTGAGTGTGGTATAAAGGAAGGATTGTTTTCCTTGTTATGAGTGGATTGTAATAGTTGTAATATGAAGTTGTGAAAGTTGTGATGCGAATGTATGCATGAAGTGAAGAAAAGAGCTAATTCAGTGATGAAGGAAGACTTGCAAAGTACAAAGATCTGGATTTGTGATCTTGTGTAGCAGAGAGTGCGGTTTTGGCATAGTATGAAGGAGGTAACATATTTCATATTATTCTGTTGAATAATCTTAAGATCTGTTGGACAATGAGTTCAAAGATCTTGCCTTGAAGCTGTTTGGGCAGTGGGTCCTTCTGTCTTCCATAACTCCTAACAGGGTTAGAATCTTTTAACAGGGATTCAAAATCTCCTAACAGAGATTCATATGTACTGAATGTATTTTATAAGACTCCTAACAGGGTCCATCCTCTAACAAGGAACTTTCATATTAGTGCATCATTTTGTGGGCATCATTCCCACCGGGGTTTACTCTTTGATCAAGAGGTTCCCTAGTTAACATATCTTGTGTTATTGTGTCATTGTGTATGATTATCTTTCTATGGTTGGTTACTGCATTAATTATATGGTTTAAAGCTGTTGAAGTTGATATTGAAGTTAATGTTGATAAATGGTTTAATTATCAGATAACTGATTCACCCCCCCCCCCCCCCCCTCTCAGTTATCTTGGTGGTCTTTACTTTCTAACACTAAGATGAGTGCCTCATATTTTGCAATATTGTTTGTGCAAGGGAATCCGAGCTTGAATGACTTGGGGATGTAGTCACCTTGAGGGGTGACAAAGATGATTCCTACTCCTTATCCATGTGATGTGTAGGAGCCATCAAATTATAGCTTCAATATTGGTTGTTCTTCAATCATGTAGAGATGTTCATCAGGAAATTCCATAATCAATAAATATGCATCTACCAAGGGTGCTTCAGCTAGCTGATCTGTAATTAATTTTTCATTTATTGTTTTTCTATCTACATATTGGATGTCAAATTCACTTAGCAGCATAACCCATTTTTTCATTCGGCCTATAAGTGTTGTCTTTGAAAGCAGGTATTTGAGTGGGTTGACCTTGGAGATGAGCTTGATAGTGTGTCTTAGCATGTAGTGTTGAAGCTTCTGAGTGGCAAAAACCATTGCAAGACATGATTTTTCCATAGGTGAATAGTTTAGCTCATAGCCAATAAGTGTGCAACTGATGTAGTAGATGACTCTTTCTTTTCCATTATCATCAAGTTGTGCTAGTAGTGCCCCTAGTGCTGTAGTAGTTGTTGAGATGTATAAGATTAGAGGGCATCCTAGTAATGGTGGTACAAGAATGAGAGAGTTAGCTAGGTATTCTTTGAGCTTTCCAAAGCTTCTTTGACATATTGGATCCCACGTGAAGCTTGTATCCTTGCGGAGTAGATGTTGAAGGGTTGACACTTGTCTTCCAGCTGTGATAAAAATCTCCAAACTGATTGCAATTTACCTTGTAGGCTTCTAAGATGCTTGAGTATTCGTGGTGGAGGTATGTCTGTTATGGCTTTGACTTTCTTAGGGTCAATTTAAATGTTGCATTGTGATGCAATGAAGACCAACAACTTTCTTGATGTGACATCAAAGACACACTTCTTGGGATTTAGCTTTAAGCCATAGTGATGTAGGCAATCGAACACATGCTCAAGGATGTCAAGGTGTTCCAACCGTGTTTTTTATTTGGCAAGGATGTCATCCACATAGTCCTTAATAATTTTGTGGATCATGTCATGAAAGATTGTTGACATTGCCCTCTGATAGGTAGTCCCTGCATTCTTTAATCTGAATGGCATCATATTGTAGTAGAAGGTTCCCCATGGTGTTGTGAAGGTAGTTTTATGTCAGTCTTCTTTTGCTATACAGATCTAATTGTATCTTGAGAAACCATCCATCAATGATAACATTTCATGACCAGTTGTAAGATCAACAATCATGTCTATGTTTGGTAAGGGAAAATCATCCTTTGGACATGCTTTATTTAGGTCTCTGAAATTCGTGCAGATTTTGATCTTTCCTAATGGCTTAGTGACTGGCACCATGTTGGATATCGACTCTGAATAGTCAATGGCTCAGATGATCTTTTCTTATAGTAGTTGTATCATTGAAAAATGGAAGCACTTCCATTTAGGACTGGTTTAGTCCTCCGAGTAAGTGGTTTGGGGTCATGTCAGACGTCTTGAATGGGTCTTTGACTTGGATCTGGCTTTTTCCCCTATCTTGCCCTATTTTCCACTTCTTTCCTACCGATTTCTGGCATCTTGATCAAATTTCAAATTTCAAAGGTTTTCAGATGTCGGGGTTTGGAAATAATTATTTCCCGCTTCTGGGTCAGCTGTTTCGGGCTTCGAAATGGTAAAATCTCAAAAGATATTTAATTCAGGTCCACTCCTAGGGGTATAGGCCTAATGGAAATTTATTTCTCACATGTCTGCCTCTCTATAAGTTTGTGCCCTAGACTAGTATATAAAGAAGCCTTCTCCTCTCATTTCAATTAATCATCAAGCAAAAACAACAAGCAAGAAAGGAAGCAAAAAATAGAGAGAGAAAAGGAAGCAATTAACTATTCTCAAACATTCAAGCATTCAAGATTCAATTCATCACTTGGAGATCCATTAGTAGCCATTGAAGGATTCAAGCTCTATGGAGCCCTCTTGTCAAAGATTTCTTCATCCATATGCATTCAAGAGTTTTCGTATTCCAAGATCCATTCAAGATTGGTGTTGAAGATCTAAATGCAATTGATTTGAGACATCCTACAATTCTACATCCATTTGGAGCATCCATACTTGTGGATTCAAGGATTCGAATCCTCCACAAGGGTTTCAACATAAGCAAGGTGAATTGTTCTATTTACTTTGTTTATTACTACAATTTCAATTCTATTTCAAGATAAATTCCAAAACTGGGGTTTCACCAAGGCAAACCCCTCATCCAAACAACAAAACCATTTTTCTTGCAAGTGCAGGTGCGAAACAATGAATTACATAGCAAATTCGGATACCCTTTTTGGAAAACTTTCAGGATCCGTGAACAGAATTTCCATCAGAGCAGTGCAGGTTAAGGTCGACATAAAGGGGTCAAGGTTGACCTACATTTGGGTCAAGGTTGACCTACATTTGGGTCAAGGTTGACCTGACTCAGAAAAGAAAAAGATTTCTAGGTTTTCTCCATCTTTGTGTTTCTATTCCAAATTTGGTTGCAGGATTTCCAGAAACCTAGTACAGACACCAGAAAATAGCAATTTCCAGATTTGCTATACTTTGAGGTTAGTATTTGTTTGCAATTCATTTTAATACTCCCTTCCAAAATGGAATGTAAGGTTTTTCTCTTTCTTCTTATTACTAATCGATTGATTCATTTATGCATTGACCATTTTCTTGTGGTTAATCAATTTGGATCTTTCCTTTGGGAATTTGGGATTAAGAAGAGAATCTTACATTCCCCAACTCTTATATACATAAAAGGATATATTTTTATAGTAACTTCTCAAGTTCTTCTTTGACCAGCAGGGCTACCTTTGGATGCATTTTGCGAAGCTTTTTCTTGACTAGGTTTGCATTTGGATCTATTGCAAGATGATGAACAAGTAGATTTAGATCAAGCACAGGCATGTGTCCATATGACCATGCAAAATTGATTGTAGCTTCTTGGAGAAGCTTTGCGAAATTCACCTCCTCACCTTCGGTCAAGGATGCTACAATGTATGTGATCCTTGGTCATTCTTCAGTTCCTAAGTTGACTGGTTCGGTGTATTCAATGAGGATGGAAGATTGCTCTAGTCTGTAGTCTTGGATGGGAGGAAGAGGCAAGTCTTCATCTTCTAGTTCCTTAGAGAGGTTTTCACCTGAAGGTACACCCTTTATTTTCTCTTTTTTAGAGTCAAAATGTGCTCCAGAGGGGTTTTCACAAAATGACTCATTCTTTTATTTTTTATTTTTATTTTTGTGGCTGAAAACCTCTTCTATGAAGTATCCCTTGTGGTCGATCTTATAGACGTATGTTAATTCTTTCCCCCAGTCTGATTGTTGATCTAAAGCCCCCATGAATTTCAAGAGCACTTCCTCGCTTCGAAACTCATCGATGTGTGCCATACTTGGTTGGTCCAAGTCTATGAGTTTCGGATGGATGAGGGGGAGGTCAATTAGGTTAATGATGAGTTGGTGGAGGACAGAATTGTCTAGGAAGGTTTCATTATCAAAGATATCATCATAGTATCTCTTTTCTTCCTCTTCTAGAATGTCTTCGACTTTCACAAGTTCATCCTAGATGTTCAAGATAGTAATGATGGGTGAATTGGTGCCCCTAGTTATGGTATTGGGTCCTTGTATATGCAGGCGAGGGGTATTGAATCCGTGGCCTCTATGTGGCAGATTTTGTGAGGCTTCCATTGGGTCTTTCATACTAACTTCTTTAGGTCCTAAACCACCACCCTGATAGTTCCATTGTTCAGTGGCCCATTTATGTGATGTAGGGTACTTGTCCTTGAAGTATCTGAGCACCTTAGTGTCGGGAGGTGGAGGGTCCTTTTAAAACCATATGTTAATGTCAGGGTCCATCTCTTGACTATTTAGGATACCATGGGAGATGAATGTTGATACACCCATTTGCTTTATTTCGGGGTCTTCTTGAGGGAGCTTATTTTTGTGGCATGGGTGCCCTTGGGTGTGTGCATCAAGTGGCAGGGCCCCTACTACAAAGGCATTAGTAAGGTTGTATTCGCCATAGCCCCTGCTGTTGATCTTGATTGAGGAGAGGGTGGAGGCTAGGATCATCTCTGGATCGCAGTGGGATCAAGATGAACTGGCAATGGAAGTGCCAATATCAATTCCAAGACAGTGGGTGTAGTGGGGAAATGATGCTTCCAACACACCACAGTATGCAAAGGGTTGGGGATCAGCATGGATGGTGATTTCAGTGCCCTGATAAGGAAATTTTATGCAATGGTGGTAGGTGGATGGGACAAATTTCATCAAATGAATCCAAGGTCGATCGAGGAGGATGTGTAGGGTAAGTCAAGATCAACCACGTGACACACTATTTCTTGAGTGGTTGGGCCCACTATAATAGGAAGAAAGATTGTGCCTTCTGAAGTTCTTTCCAAGTTTTCATATGTCTTCATGGTAATAATGTCTTACATGATGTCAGCCTCTATGTACCCCACTTTTTTTATGAATTTCAAAGTACACAGGTTAAGGGCTGAACCATTATCTATCATGACCCTTTTGACAACAAAGTCATTGACCATGACTACATTGCAGAGTGGAAGGTTATGGTTTGGTTCTACAACAAGCATATTGGTCGATTTGAATGATAATCCACATGAGGCGGATAGGTGTCCCACCAAGTTTCAAAATTATGCGGTGTTGATGTCAGTGGGAACATGCGACTCTTGAAGAGCCTTGTTTAAGATCTCCTAGTGGATTGGGCTAGTACGAAGGAGATCTAAGATGGAGATTTGGGATGGTGTATTCCCAAGTTGTTCTAGTAAATTGTATTGTGCCCCTGAGGAGATACAAGTGGGGGCACCAGTAATGGATATCTTGCCTCGTCGGGTTGTGATTGCACAATGACTTTCTATGCCTTTAATGTGTATCGTTTGGATTGAGGGTTCGACTTGGGATATGCACCCAACATATTTATCATAATTAATATGTGTGGTGGTATAGTCTTTTCCATCACTAAAGTCTCCCTGCTTGTGTTTGGTGTTGTTGTTGTTGTCGTTAGATGTTATGTTGTTATTTTTGTTATTAGTATTTATTGGGGCCTTTCTCATGTTGTGTTTAGGAAACAATTTTTGGTAGATTTGCAAATATGCATTAGGAGAAGCTTGTGTGGGTGCATCCACACTGATCTCCTTGCAGTCAATGAGATCTTGTACATAGTGTTTTAGCTTCATGCACTTCATAGTTGCATGCCCTTTAATGCGATGATAGGCACAATATTCATTCTCCTTGTACCATGCTGGTTTAGCTTGACTTTCATCAAATGGTTGTGTTTGTGGGTATACCACGAGGTTTTCCTTGGCCATTCTATAAAAGATAGCATCTAATGGTTCACCGAGAGGGGTGAAAATTCTCTTTTGATTATTTTGGACATGTGGCTTATGTCCTTGTGTTACTGATATGGCATTGGTTTGGTTCACGGGTTCTTATTGTTGGAACAATGGCACACTAGGTTGGTAATTTTTTTGTTGTGATTGTTGATAGTGCATTTTTTGTTGTTGTGGTTTTTGTTGAAAGGTTTTTTTCCATTGAATTTTTGGTTGTTGGAAAGTTGGTTGTTGATGGTTCTGATTTGGCGGCCTTGGTGCAGCAGCAACTACATGTACATGTTTTGTATCTGTAGCACCATCTGTCAGGACATTTTTTTTTTTTATTCCAGTAGCGTGTTCGATCATTTGTGTTGGTGTGACCTCTCTCTTGATGGCTTTCTTTGTACAATTTGATGACTCCATCTTCTATAAGTCCTTTTTCTAGGTCCATTCCCTTCTCTTTAATATCTTTGTAAGTTTGAAGATGGTTCATGCATAAATGATAAGAAATTTTTGCATGTGCATTATCTATGAACATCTTCACAAGGTGTTTCTCTAATAAGTTGCAAAAACACATGTCGTTAGGGTTTTCCACCTTTGTAAGTAGTTAGCGAGGCTTTCACCTCCCTTCGGTTTAGTGTGGCATAGGTCAACTACTGAAAGTTCATTTTCAACAAGGTGAGCATATTGTGACACGAACTTTTTAGATAGTTCTGCAAATGTGAGGATGGTACCATAGGGAATCCTATAGAACCATTCAGAGTAGGTCCTCCTAAGATTTTTGGGAAGAGGTGTATTAGGAATACATCACTGTAGGCCACCTCTTGGCATGCCATGTAAAATTCCTTAACATGGGCTAGTAGATCACCTTTTCCCTTAAATTTATCAAATTTGGGTGTCTCAAAGTGCTTGGGAAAAGGTGTTGATGTGATAGAACGATCAAACGGATAGGGACATACGTCTTCAAACTTGAATATCTTGGCATCATTGCCAACTTTGAGTTCCTTGATCGTGTTTCTCATCTCTTCCCACTCAAGGTTAATAGGTGTTGCAGGAGGTGCACCCAAACCATTGGCCCCAGGTGTTTGCACTAGTAAATTTTAGCCTGGTTTTCGACAAGGATTAGTCAATTTTTAGATGCCAATTAGTCGACCAAACGACCATAACTGTTGTCAAAGTCCAAAATCATGTCAAGATCTTTTCCAAAATCATGTTGAAATATCCATTGACCTAAATCAAGATCCTTCCCTCTCACTTCCTTAACTACATAATCATTTTTGGATTATATTCTAAAGTCCTTTAATCCAAGAAAATGTAAGTCAATAACACCAAATATATCACTTCAACTCACCAAGACTCTTCACAATACTTCTAAGTGATATATTGGTGTTATTGACTTACATTTGCTTGGATTCAAGGACTTTAGAATATACTCCAAAAGTGATTATGTAACGAAGGAAGTGAGAGGGAAGGATCGTGATTTAGGTCAATGGATATTTCAACATGATTTTGGACAAGATCTTGACATGAGTGGATGGGTGTGGATGGTGGGATGGGGGGTGTATTGGTCAATGTGATATGCTCGTGAAGACACAATCTGGTGTTTATATTATTAAACTCTCTATTCAATGCAACATTGATAGGAAAAGCATTCATTCATTGGTATTATAAGTTTTGATCATTCCATGTACTGATTATATTGTTTTGAAGTCTTAAAATCAAAGAATTTAAGTCCTTTTATTGACTCTTCTTGTACAGTGCTTGGCGTGCAAACAATCTTTGTCTTGAAGAACCAATGATTTCCTAGGCTCTGTCAAATAGTTGGCAAGCAATGATGTATTCAATATTTCTAAAGTGCTTCAAAAGGCTTAAACTCACCAAGACTCTTCACAAGACTTCTAAGTGATATATTTGGTGTTATTGGCTTACATTTACTTGGATTCAAGGACTTTAGAATATTGACTTACATGGGGGGTGTATTGGTGTAGGGCACCTAGGTCATTTAGTTTTGCTTTGGGACTTGAGTTCTATATTTTCTTTTGCTTTGTAATAAAGGTTGTCTTATAAATTCCTAGACCATCCTATGGTTTGGTTTTAGTCCTTCTTGTGTGGAGGTGTGTATGGTCGAAGAAGACAATGTAATGAACTACCAAGCAATAAACTTTTAATTCTTTACAAACAATCACTTTTCTGCTCGTGAAGACACAACCTAGTGTTTATATTATTAAACACTCTATTCAATGCAACATTGATAGGAAAAGAATTCATTGATTGGTATTATAAGTTTTGATCATTCCATGTACTAATTATATTGTTTTGAAGTCTTAAAATCAAAGAATTTAAGTCCTTTTATTGATTGTTCTTGTACAGTGCTTGGCATGCAAACAATCTTTGTTGGAAGATGTGGCCCTAACTCACATTTTCACCATTGGGATTCAATGCCACTATGTAAAAGGTGAGTTAAGGAAATGCTTTATAAGAGTTCAAAAGCTCAGAGTTGGGAGGGTTAGTTTTCTTTTTGAATAATGATGCCCTGGGTTATATTGTTTTGATCATTCCATGTACTGATTATATTATTTTGAAGTCTTAAGATCAAAGAATTTCAGTCCTTTTATTGACTGTTCATGTACAGTGCTTGGCGTGCAAACAATCTTTGTTGGAAGATGTGGCCCTAACTCACATTCTCACCGTTGGGATTCAATGCCACTGTGTGAAAGGTGAGTTAAGGAAATGCTTTATAAGAGTTCAAAAGCTCAGAGTTGGGAAGGTTAGTTTTCTTTTTGAACACATATGCCCTAGGTTGAATATTTTGTATGTATTCAACCAGACAAGTTGAAACTCGATTGCAGCAACAGACAAAAACCGTGTGCGATCAAGTTGTTGGATGAATTAGGCCCTTAGAGTTCATGGGATTGCCATATATTAACAAAAAATTAAGACTATTACAGCTGGATAAATTCACAACTAGAATTAACACCAGGTGTACAGATTTTCAAAGCAAATTAGTAGATTTTCAAAGAATAAACACAAGTAAAACCTGCTAACTCATTAACACACCAAACCAATCAATGAAATAGCAGAAAATGAAGATTTTATTGCTCACCAGTCCGCACTTCTGTGATATTCAACCAGTGGTTCGAACTTACTTGCATATATGCACGCGGTTTCGATATAGTGCAGCTTCCCACCTTATACCACCTCCTTCAGCGCTCCTTTTCTCGCGAACTATGCCAAAATGAAATAAAATGAAATATTCCGGTAGGTGGGATATATGTATAAAATTTGACCTTTTTTTTACTTCTATTCCCGTGTTGGTCAGAATTACGACCACTCGTGAGGGTCATAATTCCAACCAACACGAGAATAGAAGTAAAAAAAATATCAAATTTTTCTTCTATAAACTGACCATGGAAAATTATTTTATAGCTTAGTCGAAAATGTTGGTCTAAAAAGTGAGTCAAATGTACTAGTGTTGGTATGTGTTAGATGGTGCAGGTGAATACATAGTATTTTGATGGGTGTGTTGTGGAGGTTGGAAGGATGAATGTCCAATCATAAACACGTGTGTTTGGGGATTTTTCTGCGATGGAGGTGGAGCAACATGCTGAGACTCTTGTTACATATTTTGCAAGTATTGTGGTGTGGGATAAGTGTTCAACTATTGTTGGTGCACAAAGGGGTAGGTTTGTTGTTGTGAAGACTGCGTATGATGTATTTGAGGATTTGTGAGGGGTTGTTGTTGAATGGCCTGGTAGTACTAGGTAGGTTGTTGTGGTGTGGTGTAGATTTTCCCGATATAAGTTGGGTGTGCACCCATGTTGAATGTTGCTTGGGTATTGGTGGGAGATGGCACAAGGTAGTTGATGTGCTAGGTTTCTCCCACTTGTTGTTGTTGTGGTGGGAGGGTTTTTGTTTCTACGGATGATGACATAACAAGGTAGTTAGTGAATGATGGAGTTGGCGCAACTGGTGGTGGAAGTGATGGTTGTGTTTGTTGCGCTTAGAACTATATCGATGGCATAGTGGGGACAACATTAGTTTGGATTTGTATTCCTAATGCATGCATTTGTGCTTGTGATAGCCCCCACAAGGATTTAGACCCTCTGTGTGTGGGAAATGGAGTGGCCAGGCCATGTGTTCTTGTAAACGAGTTGGCAAATGCAGTTGATGTTGTAACAAGTGGCTGATTGGTGGGCCCTATTAGGGGCAATATCCCTATTGTGAATTGTATTTCCTGTGATGGCATTTGTTGGAATGAAGTGGAATCTCCACCCACGGGTTGGATTCTAGATTTGGGTATTTGTTGTGGGATTGTTGTGGTGATTATGGGGGTCCTAGTGGTGGTTGCTTGAGTAGTAGGTATGTGTTGTGCCATTGTATGGACTAAGGGTTGTGTCATGATAGCTTGTGTGATTTGAGGAATGGAGGTAACGACTTGGGTGGACATTGGATCTTTGTCCACAACCTGTTGTATGATGGGTTGCAACAAATGGGGGACAAGAGAGGAAAATTGTGTAGTCCCCTCACTAGGATCAGTGATATGTTGTATGATCGGAGAGAGTGATTCCCTAGGAATGTGGACATGTTGTTCTTGACTAAATGTTGCAAGTGTGAGAGGTAGTTGAGCACCTTGTTGTATAAGGTTTGCAAGGATGATATCATGATTTTGGACAATAATGACACTAACCATATTGGCATGACCAGGATGACTCATAAATGCTTCCATAGAACTAGTGGTGGGAACTTCATCTTGGTCAGCCCATACCATTTCTAGTTGCACATGTTGTTGGGGATCGAATATCACCATGATATTGTTAGGATTAGGTAGTGAACTGGAAGAACCATCCATTTTCTTGGAATTCATATCCTTTCTTTTCTTAAGACATGTTTGGACTAGCATGAGATGAGGATGATCCTAAGATGAAGATGCTGTGGTGGATGAATGCAAGATGTTTCTAAAGAAACTTAAGGATACGGGATAGGACAAGCCTATGGAAACCTAATGATATATGCAATACCTAAGATGATGCTAGAGGATGTTTGGATGGTGGTTGATGGTGATTGAATTAGGATGATGGGGATGTCTTAAGAAATAGAGGACTACTAAGTGTCAGAATGAGTAGTTGCTTCCTAGTGTGGGATCAAAGTGGGCGGGGTTGTCAACCTCATATAGACTTGTGATCTTTGGAAGAGGGGATCTTTGTCAGTGCAAGCCAATCTCTGGATCAAGATGATGAGGCCTGCCAAAACAAGTACGAGCTTCCCTAAATAATGCTTAGTTGAAGGGTGGAGCTAAGATGGTTTTGATTGAGGATAAGGATTAAGCAACTCAAAGGATGTGACACTAAGTGGATGGTTGAATGGGTTGATTGATTTTAGGATTTTAGATTTTAGACTTGGATTTTTTTAATTTCTTTTTTTGTTTGGGTTTTTAGATTAAGGATGATGATTTTGACTTAAATGAGACTACATAAGAGGAAGATGAAAATACACCTAAAGGATGATCTATAATGCAAGAATTCAAGGATGTTGAGACAATTTCGTATGATTCAAAAGGATGCGGCGTGCGATAAGCCAGCTAGTCTACACTCTCGAGGGTAACAACATGACAATTTATCTTGAAACGTGATCCAAATTGCATGATCTTGGCATTGTAGGTTACTCTATCAAGTTTGTCTTGATACTTGGTTTCTTCCTTGATTGTAGTTAGGACAGGTTGATGATCTTTGAGTTCACGTTCTATAACTTTCTTCTCTTAATAAATATGGGCAATAGGTAGCGTTTCTCTCTTATTCTTTGTTGCATCAGTCATATCTCAAAAGGATGGTGATTGGGTGATAAAAAAATTTTAGAGCTTTGGGGAGCTACATTTTAGATTTTTCTATTGGGTTGATCTCTTCAATGACAAAGGACTCACTTTCAAATATTCAAATCAAAAGATAACAGGAAAATGTCTAAAATCAATCTGATAGGGGACAAAGCAACCTTGCGGGATTCAAGTGTATGGGTTTTTTTTTACAATGAAAAATAACAAGCACACTTGTTATCCCTAGAAGGAGATTGGATGAGATTGAAAACCTTTTTTCACTGACTTAGGAACACACCCAACAACTCCTTAGAATACAGTCCTCACCATGCACGCAATGACTCCAGTTATGGTGTCGTATTATCAAAGTGTTAACATAGATGGGGGCTCGATATGGTGAGTGTCTTGGGGAGATTACTATTCTCCTTGCACAGAGATTATCAACCTTTCGGAGGTGAACCAGGTGGCCACTAATCTATAGCTTCTAGTAAGGATCTATGTTCAAACACACCCTTTGTGTCCGCGCAAGCACAACTAGGACATATAGCCCCACAAAGAACCTTGACACAAGTAGTCATGTAGACGTGATTTAGACGGTGAGGCCCTACTAAGTGTTAGGTGAGAGCCGTGTATAAGCTCAAATGTCATCCGGCTTCTGAGGCTTTAACCCCAAAAAGAAAAATTTATTAACGTGAGTTGGAGTGGTGGGCTAAACACCTCGTTCTCATGTGGGTCATTCCCAGGAGCTTTTTACCTCACGAGTAGACCCATCTAAAGGATGAAATGAAATGACATATGGATTAGCCACGAAAGGAGTCTAGATTTCTGATTATCCCTCAAGGGGAAAAGAGCATACTCTCCTATCCAATGAGGTTTTCTCCCAAACACACCAAACACGATTATTCTTTCCTAAAGTCCCTATTAAAGTATTATACCAAATAGGTCTAGATTTTTTATTGTCTCTAAGAGACAAGAGCATAATCCCCTACCACTTGACAACACACTACAAGTGAACTTTTGTTAAAATGCCTAGAAAAAGAGGTTAATGAAGACAATTTTTGTTTGTATCTCCCAGGCAACCTACAAGATAGATTGATTTAGTAATTTTTCAAATGATTATTTGACAAGCGTAATAAAACCACAAAAGTGTTAGTAGTTTTAAGTTTTTGATGACTTTGGCAAGCCATCTTGTTATCAAATGAACTACAAAAACCTATTAGAACCTGCAAAAGAGAAGATCAAGGCAAAGACAAAGACAAAGCCAAAACAAGCATCAAAATCAAAAAAATCCAAAATCTAAGACCCTAAAAATGCTCTCTATTTCTGATACGAGTAAAATACAAAGAAATTCCTGAGATGTAGACTCGTAGGAGCATTCACATAGTGTCTCAGTTTCAAAAAATAAGCCAAAAATTTGCAAGAAGAAGAAGGAGAAGAAGAATAAGAAGAAGAAGAAGAAGAAGAATTCCAAATGCTTCCTCAACCTACAAACTTGAAAACTCAGAAACACACTCCAAATCACATTAAAATGTTAGTATAAAACCCATGAAGTGGGTCCCACCTATTGGAAATCTAATATGAGAAAGTGAGATACTGAGAGGGGGGGATGAATCAGATATCTCCTATTAATTCCACTTTGACATAAATTCAACTTACTTATCATAAACATGAATCTCAATACTCAAATAGATCTAACAATCTAACTTCATCCATGAAATTGAAACACATAACACAAATATTTTGGTTACCCAGAAACCCTTGAAAGGTAAAACTGGGGTGGGGATGACACCCACAAATATTCACTACTGCAATATAAATTTTTTTTGTTAGGGCTACAATGTTTGATCACTTTAGATGATCTACCTTGTGAGGGGTATGTCCCGTTAAGAGCTTACAAACTATACAATCTACCTTGATTAAATGATTTGAAACTTACAACTAAGTAAGCACTTGGTTAAGAGATTTATGAAAACCTATTAGGACTACTCTGTTAAGAGATTTACCTTGATTCACCTATTAAAATGTATCAATACATGATCCTTTGCTTTGCACTGAAAAATGCCGATAACAGATCTCCTCTTTCCAATACTTATCTAATCTCACAATCAAATGTATCTTTGTTATGTCCTTCACTACTTTGCTTGGTCACTCTAATTGATTTCTTCCTATATCAAAATACTCCTATGTTCTGCGTACATGAGATCTCCTTCAATGCTTCCAACCACATGCATACTTTGTTTTAGGGTTTAGATCTCATCTTATATAATCAACAAATCAACTTCCTAGATCAAGATCAATTATCTACATTTTCTACTTATGCCGCTTAAGCATTCCATTAATCTGATAGGTTACATGGATTACATAGGGATTAGTGATTAGAAATACAAGGCATGATCAAATTTTCAATTCCCTCAACAAACATTAAATATTGTATAGATGCCATCCAAAATGGTTTACCTAAGTGTTTGTGCCATTACAAACACATATGTCAAAATTGGCTTGCTCGGCATATGAAGTCTCTGACACTCAGCATTAACTATTCTTCATATACTGGTGTTAGAAACTGACACTTCTTTATAACTTGACATAAAATTCTTGGCGATTACTGAAGTACTCAATGACCTCTAACTTGCTCGACAGTAACTACTGCTCGGTAACTATAATAAATACAAGTCTAGACATAACTCGACCTTTACAAGATGGCTTGGTCACAGTGATGACCGACCAACATTGCCTAAAAAATGACTAAGTGTAAGACACTAATAGACAACAAAACTTTGGGATCAACAATCTCCCCCTTTGACATTAGTGGCAAAAATACTTTGTCATGACTTTTACATTACAACAAGAGTACTTAGTAGTATGAATACTCCCCCTAAGACTTTGACTCGGTCTTCAAAAGATTCTACATATGTATACATAAGACTTTTTGACATACACTGAATATATACATTACAAAATAGTATGGCATACCTTAATATACATTTCTCACTATATTTCCTCATGTATTACTCATGTCATTCCCCTTTGAGTCATTTCATTTTCCCCTTTCTATTATTCCTGTCATGGCATGTCATTTCCCCCTTTTTTTTGACACTTGAAGCTATTAGGGAGTAGGGGTGAGAAAATACTTATCCAAAAATGGTTTATGGAGCTACATTATCATACCTAAGGCATTCTCCCATCCTAACCTAACAAACTCCAAAACCTGTATCTTTATTTCTAGCTGGGTAGCTAGATCAACTATGCTCTCAAAAATAGAGATATGAGGATCTCTCTGTACTAACTCATTTGTCATTGCTAATTCCTTACGCATAACCCCCAGATGAGGTGTTAACATTGTCTGTTGGAAATTAGCTTGGCTCTTATTTTCCCATCATTAGCCATCAACTCGGCTAATCTCCCTTGTGCATGAAGTAACCTAGTGAAGTGAATAGAGTTGGAGCTTGCATCCATGCTCAATGAATGACTGGTAGACTTCAAGTCTAGTTGCAGTTTATCAATCAATTCTTGATTGTCCTTAGTGAAATATTCTACATTAAATATCTTCTTGTACAAAGAATGAATACTCTACACAACCTCTTATAAATTAGTTACTAAGGTAGAAAGTTCTACCTGTTTTACTCCTATCTCGGTGCAAACCTTTTCAAGTACCTTCATCTCGAACTTTCTTTTAGATCACTGCATAAGTTTCTCATTCACTTCATTTTCATCACTATTCACCTTCTTAACAATTTGAACTAGTTGTTCCAAGATAGGTGCAGTGTCATTCACATCATCCATTTCAAAAGCTTCTATAAATATATCTTTAATTTCATGCAAAACTTGTTTTTGTTGATGCTCTCTCCTTAACTCTTCTCGCTTGCTTTTCTTCTTCAAGAGATCTTGCAAAATTTGCATCTTCTCATAAGTCAAATTATCAGTGTCTCATTTTGGAATCAATATAACTTCATCGAGTGTAACCTATGTTCCTGGAGATTTCTCCTTTTTCTTCTGTGATTTCTTCTTAGGTGTATTCCCACTCGACATATGTATTAGAGATTTAATTGCCTCTTGTTCCTTAGGCTCAGGATTCTGCTCGGTTGCCTCTTCCTCTGTCTTCTTCTTTTCCTCCATACGAGTACCTGTCATTACTAATGTAGACTTATCTTCTTGATCTTTTAGGCTCTCCTCTCCTTGTTCTATCTTTTCCTCCTCGGTAGGTGCACTTTCAATTGTTATTGTCAGCTTGTCCTATTTCTCAGCACTTGCATTATGTAACACTTGTTTCTCAACTGTGACCATGTGTGAGCTTGAAGGTGAATTGTCTACAGTTTAAGTACCTTCAATCTATGTATAATCATGTACATGTACAAGAACATGATTCACACTCGGTAGAGGATGACCAAAAGTTTCCTCAGCAAAAAGTTGACTCTTTATCTCTTCCTCAGTTAATACATTGGTGACAACTGGTGTATCCTCAGGGATATCCTCTATTGTGATCACATCTTGTGATCCACTTATCTCTACCTTTTGTCTTTCCTTTTCCTCAAGATTCTGAGGTTCATCAATGTCTTCCTTCTTATCTAGCTCCACTTGACTAGATGTACCTTCACCCAGTTGTGGACCCTTCTCAATTAACAGTCCAAAAATAATCTTCCACAACCTTGTGCTTTGTTGGGAAAAATCTTCGACCTTATGTTGCAAAATGGAATAGGCCCAGAGCTTGGGTACAAACCTATTTTTTTCTTGGTCCATATATATCTTTATGTGTTGTGGTGATAGACCTAGCATGATCTGGGCCAGTGTGCTTTCCCTCATCTATTTTTCTGTCATCATGGCATACTTCCATTTCTGATCAATTCTTTTATATATTTCTTCAGGGATGAGATTCCCAATCTGTAGAGGTGTCATCTTGAAAGTGTTTAGCATCACTAGCATTGTCTCTTCAACTCTTTCTTTGTCATCATTATTTAATTTTTCAAATTTTATTTGCTTGAAACCTGCTAGTCCAGCAGTGCTTTCAATATTGTGGCATATTTCATCCACAAATATTTATCGTCTATGTGATGGAATTTTCAAATTTGTATTGTCATATGTATCTATCTCTTCACCACCATCATCCTTCTCCAAGACTAACTTCCTTCTTGGTTTCTTCCTGGGGTTACTCGGCATAGCATTGGGTTGAACTGGTTTCCTTTTACCTAAACCTTCCCCTTCTATTTTCTTTGTTGGTGTCTTTCTCTAGGGCTCGACAACTTTGAAAGTAGAAGCTTCCCTGGTTCTCAGTCTAAGTGTTGCAGGAGGAGTGGGCTTTTATTTCTACAATTTTTTTTGCTAGGCTCGGCAACTGATGCCTTATTTCCCTTCTTTAGAATTTCATTGTCCTCCTCATCACTTCCTCCAAACTCACTCGATTTGTCTTCTCCCAGACCTTGTGTTAATTCAAGAGGTACATTTTCCTCTTCACCTTCTCCTAGCATCTTCTCTATGTTCTTAACTATTTTCTTTCTCTTTCTCTCAAGGGTTGCAGACTTTAACCCCATAGTTATTTTAGCCTTATCTTCCTCATAGTTTCTAAAAAGTTTTGCTTTCCTATCTATCTCCTCAGCTAGTAAGGTGGTTATTGTTGTTGATGTTTCATCTACATTCACCTCATAAGGTAATGGCATTAGCCATGCTACTGTAGGCATAACAGCCTGAACATAGGTGTGGTCGATATCCGCTATGGACTTAAATACTAATGCTCGACATCAAAGGTGCATAAATTCTTTCTCATATCTATCCTAATGCATCTTAATTTATGCAGATATGGATTTTAGACATTTAAAATGTTAGAAACTGATGTAGAATATGAAACTAGAAAATTCAGTTCCTCACATACCTTCTTTGCTTAGTTTGATGTAGTGTGATCACCTGATCCATTGGATTGGGTAACCTCAGGTTCAATGGCACCACTACTGCTTGCTTCCTCTTTCTTTTTCCATGTCTTATTCATCCAGTTCCTTATTTGTTCGACAGTTTCTTCATTTCTTAATTGTTCATTGCTCGTTGCATGTTCTCTGCAGTCTTTTTTTATGTGACCAATCTTGTGGCATTTGTAACAAACCAAATTTCCACTCATCCAACTCTTGGATTTACCTCTAAAATGTGTCTTCATATAGTTTACTCCAATATGACCATATTATCCACAATAATGACAACTATACCATGTGTTGTAGCCCCAATTGAATGTGTCACTCTTCCTAGGTGCTTTATTTTGCTTATTGTTTGTCCACCTAGCTTTGGATCTACATTCTTGTGCTTCATGACCATATTTCTGATAGTTAAAATAATGTCCTTGAAATCTAGGTGTAGTGCGTGGAATACTAACCTTTGACCTGCATTCATGTGCATGATGTCCATGTTTCTTATAATTAAAACAATTTCCATTAAACTTTTGTTTAGGATTGGACTTACCATTCTTGCTTCTGCAGATGTTCGTTGTGTGTCCTAGCTTTCCACAATGCGTGTGGGTTTCTTGTTCTTTGACTTTGCATTCCTTTGTTCTCCCCTTTTTGATGATTCTCCTTCTTCAGTGGATGATAAGTGCTCATCACGTCCAAGTCCAGAAGTATCACTGGATCTTCTTGGTGACCTCAACAATTCTTCAAAGTATTTCACAGCTTCATTTGGTTTGTTCATCCTTTCATTGAGTTCCTTTTCAAATCTCAGTTCATTCTTCAGTTGACTATTCTCTGATCTTAGATTTGTGATTCCCATATCTTTTCTACTCAAATCTTGATTAGCAAGTAGTAGTTAATTTACCATGTCCAATTGATTTTTTGTCAAACTTTGCATGTCACGTGTCATTTCATCAAGTCTTATAGACATTTGTCATTTGTCTTCTTCGGCTTTATTTTTTTGTTCAATTACTTCACATAATCTTACCGATTGAATTTCCCGTTCTCTCTTCATATTTCTGATATCTTTATTCAATATATTGTTTCTCTCTAACAAATTTGTTATAGCTGCATCACTTTTAGTGGGATTGCCATTGTTAAATAGACCTTTAGTATCCTCTTCTTGATATTGTGTATCATTCTATTGAATTGCCAATTCTTTCCTTCTTCTTAAGGATTTCTTCAATTCACCTCTGGCTGCTTCAAGTTGGTGTAATGCAAGTTGAATGTCAATATTTTGATTCTCTATGATCTTTCCCAACTTATAAACCTCTATTTCCAAGACCTTAACTCACAAGTGATTAGACTTCTTTTAAGAGACCAAAGCTCTGATACCAATTGTTGGAAATCTAATATGGGAAAGTGAGATACTGAGAGGGGGGTGGTGAATCAGATATCTCCTATTAATTCCACTTTGACATAAATTCAACTTACTTATCATAAATATGAATCTCGATACTAAAATAGATCTAACAATCTAACTTCATCCATGAAATTGAAACACATAACACAAAGATTTTGGTTACCTAGAAACCCTTGAAAGGTAAAACTGGGGTGGGGATGACACCCACAAATCTTCACTAGTGTAGTATAAAGTTTGCATGTTAGGGCTACAATGTTTGATCACTTCATATGATCTACCATGTGAGGGGTCGATCATGTTAAGAGCTTACAAACTTATACAATCTACCTTGATTAAATGATTTGAAACTTACCACTAAGTAAGCACTTGGTTAAGAGATTTACGAAAGCCTATTAGGACTACTCTATTAAGAGATTTACCCTAATTCACTTGTTTTAATGTATAAGTACCCGATCCTTCGGTTTGCACTGAAAAATGTTGATAACGGATATCCTCTTTCCAATACTTATTTGATCTCACAATCAAATATATCTATGTTATGTCCTTCACTATTTTTCTCGGTCACTCTGACTGATCTCTACCTATATCAAAATACTCCTTTGTTTTGCGTACATGAGATCTCCTTCAATGCATCCAACCACATACATACTTACTCCATTTAGGGTTTAGATCTCATCTTATATAATCAACAAATCAACTTCCTAGATCAAGATCAACGCTCTAGATTCTCTACGTATGTCACTTAAGCATTTCATTAATCTAATAGGTTACATGGCTTACTGTTAGTGAACAGATTTTTCTTTCAACAAAACCCTCTTTCAAAATGACTCTCGTTCGCCCAAACACGAAGACTCAATCTGTAACTAACAGTTGGGTCACTTTGCAATTGAAATACATAAGTGCCCTCTGAATTTTGGGAAGGTATAGCTCCCTTCTATTGATATGCAATGAATGAAATGTTGATATGTTTTTCACTAGAAAGCAATAAAGGTAAGTAAACATCTACCCATAACTATGGAACAAATGCAGATGACTGATCACAACAAGATGAATGAAGATAAATAATACAAAGTGTATCTATCTACACCCATGAATATCATGTGAACTGAGAATTAATGGAGGCTTCCATTCATATGATAATGTTAATTGCAGAAACAAAGTTTTGAAATCTATTAATGCACACAATCTTTGTGGCAGAAAAACATAAATGAATAATTACAAAAGATCAAAGTCTCAATGAAATTAGAAGAAATAATATTAAAAATACAAAGATCGTAAAAAAAATCTCTCCTTTCATTTCTATCAGCACAGAAATTCAAAGATTCCCATTTTCCACCATCTTAGATTGTTCAGAAAAAGCCTCCTCTAGCATAGCTACCCTTTGTCTATTATTCTTTCACATACTTATCTCTCCCTTGATTTCTTTCAGTTTCCCCTATAACCGATCCTTGAAAATCTTTTTAACATCCCCCTTTTCACCTTTGCACTTCCTGTGGGCATAGGAATCATTTTTAATCTTTTAATAAACTCAAGGTATCATCAAATTATTTGAGAATAAAATCTTTTACTCAGAAAATGGCTGCCAGATGTCATTTCTAGAAAATGCCAAATGTCTCTGTTAGAATGAGATATTGTTTCTTACCTATACTCTTATCACATAAATATGCATTAACCATATCATTTGCATTAATGTCAAATGCAACTTCTATTTGAGGGACACCACGTGGAACTAAGGAAATGTCCACCGAAATCAGTTTTATTTCTTGACAGAAAATTTGGGTCTCCATGCAGGGGTTGTAACTTATTATTCCACCATTGGATTGACCTAATTTTTGGATATGTTGTTCCACTCCTTGTTATCTGCATTCTAACTGGAGCAATTGGAAACATTATTCCCGAGGTGAAAGTTATTCACTACTGAGTATAGGTCTATAAAATTGTCAAAACAATTCACTTGTTGTGTTAATGTTGCTACACCATTGAACTTGCTGCACCACTTTGACCTTGGTTGAAGTTGATGAACCCTATTATACCTTGCCAATAAATAATTAACCATATTGTATCTTAACATTTGAATGGAGTTGAACTTTTGGGAGCCATGCTGAACCAAACTGACCATAAAACCTTGCAATTTGTAGTTTTAGATTTTTCCATCGAACCTGTGGAACCTCGTGAGTTGCACCTTTTAATTGAAAATTTGAAATGAATTTTTGAACCTCTTTGAACCTCTTTGAACTACTTTGAACTGAAGTTCAAAGTGATTCAAAGTGGTTCATGATTGATGAAGGACTACTAACACTTGGCCGAAGGGAGCCGACTAGACCAAAACAAGTTTGAAATGTCACAATGGTTAACTCAAGGGAAAATCCGACTTTTAAAGATCTTTTGATGCAAACTTTAAAAAAGGAGGAAACCAAACAATGATCAAATATATCAAAGGTTCAAAGACACTTTTAACATGGCGACTCAAATAGACCCTAACACTGGCTCTATAGGGGGACTGCTTTTAATGCAAAAGCAGAGAACTTCCAGCATCTCTGGTTAAAAAGATAAGTGCCTAGCACCATTGGGAAATAGAGTCAAAATAATAAGCATAGGGAGCTTCTTGCAGTGAGGGCGGAGGGGAGAAGGGAAAACACCAAAACAAAACCCCTAAACTAAAAACAAGCTAGAAACAAGCTACTAACAACCTACACACACCAAAAACTTGGGAAGAAACAAAACATTTACAAACATATACATAGGTAGGAAGATCCTACCATACGAGCAAGAAACAAGAAGTACTTACGCAAAACCATCCACTAGCTAGGCAAAATAGGATCCTTTCCGGAGCAGTGGGTTGTGCCTCAAAGAAATAGCTCTAGACAACCGCCTACTGGCAATCTCTTCAATGTTGAACTTTAAGTTAAGATTTTGTAGAAATTCAGCAACTTGACATTCTTTACCAAACAACCAAACCTTATTAAAACACTCTTCATCTTCAGAGGGTTTGTCCATATCATTTCTCAAACCAAATATCAACTCAAATTGAAAAGAATACTGTTCAAGGACCTTTGCATGAGCTGAAGAGCAGGTCTCATGGTTACTATCAACTATTAGCTCTTCTTTCATCCTTGCCACCTTTCCTTCATACTCCTCCAGATCCTTGAGTTTGTGGAACTGTACACAAAGACTTCTCCACAAAAGAGTGCTTGCATGATCATCTTCCAGACTGATATTTTCTCTGACAACCCGAGAGATACTTTCTTTGAAACTAACCAAGAAATCGTCCAACACTTTGTCATGCATTGGATAGATTTCCATAAGGGTAGGATTAGGCATTTTCTTGATCACGATCGTTTTGGTCTGCATGATGAATTAATAGAGTCGTCAAGCCTGTATATACATATATAATATACAAACTGAGGAAATAAATGTAGCACTAGCCTTCGATTCCTTCCCCAGTAGAGTTGCCAAAAATATGTTAGTGAACAGATTTGTCTTTCAACAAAACCCTCTTTTCGAATGACTCTCGTTTGCCCAAACACAAAGACTCAATCTGTAACTAACAGTTGGGTCACTTTGCAATTGAAATACATAAGTGCCCTCTAAATTTTGGGAAGGTACAACTACCTTCTACTAATATGAAATGAATGAAATGTTGATATGCTTTTCACCAAAAAGCAATAAAGGTAAGTAAACATCTACCCATAACTATGGAACAAATGCAAATGACTGATCACAGCAATATGAATGAAGATAAATAAGACAAAGTGTATTTATCTACACCCATGAATATCATGCAAACTGAGAATTAATGGAGGCTTCCATTCTTATGATAATGTTTAATTGCAGAAACAAAGTTTTGAAATCTATTAATGTACACAATCTTTGTGGCAGAAAAATATAAATGTATAATTACAAAAGATCAAAGTCTCATTGAAATTAGAAGAAATAATATTAAAAATACAAAGATCGTAAAAAAAAATCTCTCCTTTCATTTATATCAACATAGAAATTCAAAGATTCCCATTTTCCACCATCTCAGATTCTTCAGAAAAAGCCTCCTCTAGCATAGTTGTTGTTTGTCTGTTATTCTTTCACATACTTATCTCTCCCTTGATTTCTTTCAATTTCCCCTGTCACTGATTCTTGAAAATCTTTTTAACATCCCCCTTTTAACCTTTGCACTTCTCATGGGCATAGGAATCATTTTTAATCTTTTAATAAACTCAAGGTATCATTAGATTGTTTGAGAATAAAATCTTTTACTCAGAAAATGGCTGCAAGATGTCATTTCTAGAAAATGCCAAATGTCTCTGTTAGAATGAGATATTGTTTCTTACCTATAGTCTTATCATATAAATATGCATTAACCATATCATTTGCATCAATGTCAAATGCAACTTCTATTTGAGGGACACCACTTGGAACTAAGGAAATGTCCACCGAAATCAGTTTTATTTCCTGAAAGAAAATTTGGGTCTCCATGCAGGGGCTATAACTTATTATTCCACCATTGGATTGACCTGATTTTCAGATATGTTGTTCCACTCCTTGTTATTTTCATTCTAACTGGAGCGATTGGAAAAATTATTCCTGAGGAAAAAGTTATTCACTACTGAGTATAGGTCTATAAAACTGTCAAAATAATTCACTTGTTGTGTTAATGTTGCTACACCATTGAACTTGCTGCACCACTTTGACCTTGGTTGAAGTGGATGAACCCTATTATACCTTGCCTATAAAGAATTAACCATATTGGATCTTAAAATTTGAATGGAGTTGAACTTTTGAGAGCCATGTTGAACCAAACTGACCATAAAACCTTGCAATTTGCAGTTTTAGATTTTTCCATCGAACCTGTGGAACCTTGTGAGATGCACCTTTTAATTGAAAATTTGAAATGAATCTTTGAACCTCTTTGAACTAATTTGAACCGAAGTTCAAAGTGATTCAAAGTGGTTCATGAGTGATGAAGGACTACTAACACTTGGCCGAAGGGAGCCGACTAGACCAAAACAAGTTTGAAATGTCACAACGGTTAACTCAAGGGCAAAGCCGACATTGAAAGACTTTTTGATGCAAACTTTGAAAAAGGAGGAAATCGGACAATGATCAAATATATTGAAGGGTCAAAGACACTTTTAACATGGCAACTCAAATAGACCCTAACACTAGCTCTGTAGGGGGACTGCTTTTAATGCAAAAGCAGAGAACTTCCAACATCTCTGGTTAAAAAGATAAGTGCCTAGCAGCATTGGGCAATATAGTCAAAATAATAAGCATAGGGAGCTTCTTGTAGTGAGGGCGGAGGGGAGAAGGGAAAACACCAAAACAAAACCCCTAAACTAAAAACAAGCTGGAAACAAGCTACTAACAGCCTATGCACTCCAAAAACTTGGGAAGAAACAAAACATTTACAAACATATACATAGGTAGGAAGATCCTACCATACGAGCCAGAAACAAGAAGTACTTACGCAAAACCATCCACTAAGTGGGAGAAATAGGATCCTTTCCAGAGCAGTGGGTTGTGCCTCAAAGAAATAGCTCCAGACCACCACCTATTGGCAATCTCTTCAATGTTGAACTTTAAGTTAAGATTTCGCAAAAATTTAGCAACTTGACATTCTTTACCAAAAAACCAAACCTTATTAAAACACTCTTCATCTTCAGAGGGTTTGTCCATATCATTTCTCAAACCAGATATCAACTCAAATTGAAAAGAATACTATTCAAGGACCTTTTCATGAGTTGAAGAGCAGGTCTCATGGTTATTATTAACAAGAGCACTTTCCTTTCCACAACCATTCGCATCATGTTTGGCTTCAGATAAAGAATAAAATTCATCTAGCATAGGATCAATCTTCATATCAGAATTTACACCATCTTTATGAAGAATCAAGCTATGGTCAAATATGCAAGACATTCCATCACTTCCTTTTACAATTGTGTCGTCATTAGTTTTGCAATTTAAAACAACATCACACATAGGAGAGTGAAAAGAAGACTTATTCAACAATGACTCACTTCTAGCTTGATCCAAATTGATTTTCGAGACAATCCAAGAGAAATCCAGTGGTGGAAGAGAAGACAAAAATCTGCTCATAATTTCTTCTTCTTCAGGAAGAAAGGCGTCATTCAATATTGGTACTAATCCATCCACGATTTGAAAGATAACCTATGAATCTCTTCCATGAAATGAGGTTTCAATATGAAAAGAATTCTTGCTAATCTTCAGCTTTTCCTTACCAACCATATTGTTGGGTTGACAGGAAACTAAAGAGGGTTGCTCATAAATTTTGAAATTGGAAAAATCATTTTCAGCAACCTCATTAAAGGTTAAAGATTGAAGTTCTGGTAGCATGTTGTTCTGCAACTCTTTGTTAATCGGACATTCCAAAACACAATCATTATTACCATTTTCATACTTGAAACTTTTTACCCCAGCAATAGAGAGATATTCTGATGCAATTTCATTCTTTTTATTTATAGGCACTCTAATGCTATCTTGGTGATCAAAGACTGCATAATTGCGAGAGATGAAATAAGATGATATTATCAAAGGCTCCTCATCATCAACTATTAGCTCTTCTTTTAGCCTTGCCACATTTCCTTCATACTCCTCCAGATCCTTGAGTTTGTGGAATCGTACACAGAGACTTCTCCACAAAAAAGTGCTTGCATGATCATCTTCCAGACTGATATTTTCTCTGACAGCCTGAGAAATACTTTCTTTGGAACTAACCAAGAACTTGTCCAACACTTTGTCATGCATTGGATAGATTTCCATAAGGGTATGATTAGGCCTTTTCTTGATCACGATCTTTCTAGTCTGCATGATAAATTAATAGAGTCTCCAAGCCTACATATACATATATAATATACAAATTGAAGAAATAAATGTAGCACTAGCCTTCGATTCCTTCCTTAATAGAGTCGCCAAAAATCTATTAGTGAACAGATTTGTCTTTCAAAAAAACCCTCTTTCAGAATGACTCTCATTCACCCAAACATGAAGACTCAATCTGTAACTAATAGTTGGGTCACTTTGCAATTGAAATACATAAGTGCCCTCTAAATTTTGGGAAGGTACAGCTCCCTTCTACTGATATGCAATGAATGAAATGTTGATATGTTTTTCACCAGAAAGCAATAAAGGTAAGTAAACATCTGCCCATAACTATGGAACAAATGCATATGAATGATCACAACAAGATGAATGAAGATAAATAAGACAAAGTGTATCTATCTAGACCCATGAATATCATGTGAACTAAGAATTAATGGAGGCTTCCATTCTTATGATAATGTTTAATTACAGAAACAAAGTTATGAAATCTATTAATGCACACAATCTTTGTGGCAGAAAAACATAAATGAATAATTACAAAAGATCAAAGTCTCATTTAAATTAGAAGAAATAATATTAACAATGCAAAGATCATAAAAAAATCTCTCCTTTCATTTATATCAACATAGAAATTCAAAGATTCTCATTTTCCACCATCTCAAATTGTTCATAAAAATCCTCCTCTAGCATAGCTACCCCTTTGTCTATTATTCTTTCAGTTTCCCCCATAACTGATTCTTGAAAATATTTTTAACATCCCCCTTTTCACCTTTGCACTTCCCATGGGCATAGGAATCATTTTTAATCTTTTAATAAACTAAAGGTATCATCAAATTGTTTGAGAATAAAATCTTTTATTCAAAAAATAGCTGCTAGATGTCATTTCTAGAAAATGCCAAATGTCTCCGTTAGAATGAGATATTGTTTCTTACCTACAATCTTATCACATAAATATTCATTAACCATATCATTTGCATCAATGTAAAATGCAACTTCTATTTGAGGGACACCGCGTGGAACTAAGGAAATGTCCACCGAAATCAGTTTTATTTCCTGACAGAAAATTTGGGTCTCCATGCGGGGACTGTAACTTATTATTCCACCATTGGATTGACCTGATTTTCGAATATGTTTTTCCACTCCTAGTTATCTGCATTCTAATCAGAGCGATTGGAAAAATTATTCCCAAGGGCAAAGTTATTAACTACTGAGTATAGGTCTATAAAACTGTCAAAATAATTCACTTTTTGTGTTAATGTTGCTACACCATTGAACTTGTTGCACTACTTTGACCTTGGCTAAAGTGGATGAACCCTATTATACCTTGCCAATAAAGAATTAACCATATTGGATCTTAACATTTGAATGGATTTGAACTTCCGGGAGCCATGCTGAACCAAAACTGACCATAAAACCTTGCAATTTACAGTTTTAGATTTTTCCATCGAACCTGTGGAACCTTGTGAGCTGCACCTTTTAATTGAAAAATTGAAATGAATCTTTGAACCCCTTTAAACTACTTTGAACCAAAGTTCAAAGTGATTCAACGTGGTTCATGAGTGATGAAGGACTACTAACACTTGGCCGAAGGGAGCCGACTAGACCAAAACAAGTTTGAAATGTCACAATGGTTAACTCAAGGGCAAAGCCGACTTTGAAAGACCTTTTGATGCAAACTTTGAAAAAGGAGAAAATCAGACAATGATCAAATATATCGAAGATTCAAAGACACTTTTAACATGGTGACTCAAATAGACCCTAACAATTACATAGGGATTAGTGATTAGAGATACAAAGCATGATCAACTTTATGATTCCCTCAACAAACATTAAATATTATATAAATGTCGGCCAAAATGGTTTACCTAAGTGTTTGTGCCATTATAAACACATATGTCAAAACTAGTTGTCTCAGCATATGAAGTCTCTGACACTCGGCATTAACTGTTCTTCATATATCGGTGCTCGACAATGACACTTCTATACAACTCGGCATAAACTACTCGACGATTATTGAAGTACTCGGTGACCTCTGACTTGCTCGGCAATAACTACTACTTGGTAACTATACAAAATGCAAGTCTAGGCATAACTTGGCCTTTACAAGATGGCTCGGTCACATTGATGGCCGACCAACATTGCCTAGAAAATGACTAAGTGTAAGACACTAATAGACAACAAAACTTAGAGATCAACACCACCGAGCATGCCAAAATGTAAGCTATGAAAATGTGTTTAAAGGAATACAATAACCATAAAAGCACTCAAAACTTAATATCAAATCTACATATATGATTAGAAAAAAAGAAGAGCTAAAAACCATAAGAAGCCTAAGAATGTGCAAACCTCTTTAAATCAAGAAAGCTCCCCTTTGATGTGTAGATGTGTCCAATGGATTTTGATGTGTGCTCATGAACTATGCTCAAGCTTCAAAGCTGAGTAAAAAATTCAGCATTAGCATGTTGTAGATGATGATTTAGGCTCTCATATGGGCAACATAACAATGCAATGAAAGTGGATGATTTGTGAAGGGAAGACGCTCAATTTATAAAAAATTTAGAAAAATCGACAGTCAATATTGCATGAAGATCAAGAGTTGAGATTCACTCATTTTGATTATTTAATTCAACATGGAGAATCCACTTTAAATATTAAAATGAGCACTATGAATAAAGAATGATTTTATGAAATCCACTATGAATATAAAATAATTTTATGAATTCCACTATGAATAAAGTAATTTATGAAATCCACTATGAATGAAGAATGATTTAATGAATTCCACTATGAATAAAGAATGATTTTATGAATTTGACTATGAATAAAGAATGATTTCATGAAATCCACTATGAATAAAGAATGATTTCATGAAATCCATTATGAATAAAGAATAATTTTATGAAATTTCACTATGATTAAAGAATGATTTCATGAAATCCATTATGAATAAAGAATGATTTTATGAATTCCACTATGAATAAAGAATGGTTTCATGAATTCCACTGTGAATAAAGAATTCCTTATTTTTGTTTTAATGGTTGAGTTGGGTTGGCTTAAGATTTCTTAATCCTCATGCTTAGGGTTGTGCAAATGATTAGGGTGATTTTAGGATTGAGATTAGAGGGCAAGTGGGAGAATTAGGAGGATGTCATGGGAGGAGAGAGGTTGGATTAGCTAACTAAGGTTGAGTAGGAACTCAAGGTTAGGTTGTCGGGGGTTAGGTTAGGGGTAAAGTTAGGAGCCATGTGCTCAAATTGGATTAAATATTTTATTTAAATCCAAAATAGGAAGAAAATGAGTTTATAAATTAATTTAAATAGATGAACATATTTATTTAAATTAATAGAGGAAAAGAGTTTTAATTAATTATCACACTATGGGTTGTCATTTAAATAATTATGCTATAGTTAATTAATTAAATTAATCAACCAAGAGATGGCATACATTAATTAATTAATAAATAATCAATTAATTAATAATGTCTTAGGAGAGAACTAAATTAGATTACATAATTGTGTAATCAGATTTCGATGTCTACAATTGCAATATTAAAATATTCATAAATATTAATGTACACATGGCAAAGATTCAATCTCAGAAAAGATTCAATTATAATTTAGTCATACCAAATTTACTTCTAAAGTATTCGATTTTCAACTTGGCGGGGGGCTTAGTGAAAATGTCGGCATTTCTCTCTTCAGTGCTGATATATACTAACTTGATAACATCTTTGTCAACCATATCTCTTATATAATGGTACGATATCTCTATATGCTTCGATCGATTATGAAAATTGGATTAACTGAAAGTTTGATGCAGCTTTGATTATCACAGTGAATCACGGTGTGATTCAAGGGTTTTCCAAACATTTCAATTAGTAACTTCCTCAGCCATACTACTTCATTAGCCCCCATGGAAGCAACCATATACTTAACTTCAGTGGAACTTTTGGCAACTGCAGACTGTTTTCTATTG
Source organism: Chamaecyparis obtusa (assembly GCA_027943335.1). Classification (NCBI taxonomy): domain Eukaryota; kingdom Viridiplantae; phylum Streptophyta; class Pinopsida; order Cupressales; family Cupressaceae; genus Chamaecyparis; species Chamaecyparis obtusa. The sequence continues at coordinate 337,407 of BSBK01007838.1, read as the reverse complement.
AACCAAGATATCATAGCCGATCCAAGACTGAAACAACATCATGTAGTACTTTTATGATCAATAGAACTGTCTGCCCAGACAGAATCAGAATACCCTTGTAGATTGATTTCAATGTTCTCATACTTCAGACCAAGTCCAATAGTGCCATGCAAGTATCTCATAATGTGCTTGGCAGCCATTAAATGAATATTCTTAGGGTCACAGATGAAATGACAATACATTGGTTGCATTAAAAATGTAAGGGCGAGTGTTCACCAAGTACATGAGAGATCCAACAATTTGTCTATAGTATGTAAGATCTGTAGATTTTGAATCTTCTACGTCACTTTTAAGTTTATGAAGATTTATTTCCATTGGAGTAGACAATAGTTTACAATTCATCATTCCAAATTTGGTCAAAATATCAGTGGTGTATTTTCCTTGATTTAGGAAGATATAATTCTCCTTTTTCCATACTTCTAGACTTAGAAAGTAGTGTAGAAGGCCTAGATATTTCATATCAAATTCAACTACAAGATCTTGTTTGTACTTTTTAATAAGATGATCTTCACCTGTTATTAATAAGTTATCAACATAAAGAACTAGAATCAACATATTGCCATCTGATATTTTGAAGTATATGTTAGGATCTGCTTTATTTTTTGAATACCCTAGTTTGGAGAGATACTTGTCTATCCTTTCATACCATGCCCTAGGAGCTTGTTTAAGGACATAAAGAGCTTTCTTTAGCTTGCACACATGGATATTCCTATCATGAGTAGCAAAACTTTCAGGTTGTTCTATACATACTTCTTCCTCAATTACACTATTCAAGAATGTTGTTTTTACATCCATTTGGTGTATCTTCCATCTTTTAGATGTTGAAATGGCAATAATAATCCTTACAGAAGTATATCATGCAACTAGTGCAAATGTCTCTTCATAATCAATTCCATCCTTTTGGGAGAACCCTCTGGCAATAAATCTAGCCTTGTATTTTTCAATACTACCATCTGATGCATATTTTATTTTGAATAACCACTTAGAAGATACAACCGATTTGTCTTTAGGTCTAGGTACAACATCCCAAACATCATTTTTAATATGGATTGGTATTCTTCAATCATTGCTTCTTTTCAATCTTGACATGATAAGACCTCTTCAACATTTGAAGGTTCGGATTTTGTGAATTCAGTTAGGAGTGCAACATAGCATTTTTTAATTTCTTGTTTTCTTATTCTCTCTGAAAATTTCATTAGGTTCTATGTTGTTTTCTTCAATCATCTTTGTTGTCCTTAGTGGCCTTTTCTTGTTATTAGGAACTTCAGTATTTTCAGAATTTGTTGCAGGAGGTTTCTTTTCTTCTATGATATTCTCCCTCTGATTCTCAATAGTGTGATTTTCATCTAATTCTATGATTGAATCATCTTCTGTATTTAGGGATAGTTTATATGCAGTATTTTTTTCAAATTTTACATCTCTACTAATTTCAACAGATCATCCTTTTTTCTTTAGGAACATGAATGTATACAGGGCAACCAAATATTCTTAGATGACTTAAGTCTAGTTTATTCCCTGTAAAAACTTTTTCGGGTTTCATATTTTCTAAGATTGAATGAGGGCATCTATTTTGAATGTATACGGTTGTGTTTGAGGCTTCCAACCAAAATGAGATATATATATTTTGGTCATGCATCATGGCTTTGGCGACTTCAATGATGGTCCTATTTTTTCTTTCTGTAACTCCATTTTGTTAAGGATTGTATGGTACAGTACACTCCCTCTTAATCCTTACAAAAATGCAAAATTCTTTAAATTTTTCAGAGATATGTTCACCCCCATTATCAGATCTTAGAGTCTTTATTTTCTTCCCATTTTGATTTTCTACTAGGGCTTTAAATTCTTTTAATTTCAATAATATTGTGTTTGATTTTTTAAGTTTTAGGAAATATATCCATGTTTTCATAGAGTAGTCATCAACAAAGATCATGTAATACAAGAATCCCCCTAATGAGGGTGTTGACATAGGACCACACAAATCGGTGTGGATAAGTTCTAGTATAAATTTTGATTTATGCTCGCTTGTAGGAAATGACCCTTTTAAGTTCTTTCCTAGAGCACAACCTTTACAAATTCTAGTATGTTCAGATTTTAGGTGAGGTAGTCATGTGGTGATCTTCCTTATGGTAGGTAGGGCACTATACCGAAAATGATCTAATCTTCTATGCCAAATGTCATTACAATTTGATACTTCATGATTAGAGCATGTTTTGGTCATTGTAGAGTTTGTATAAGCTACCATCTCTTGTTCCTATGGAGATTGCATTCTTAATGTTGTAAATTTTAGGCCAAAGTAGAACTTTATCTTCATGAAATGTGATGTGGTATCCTTGATCAGCTAGACCTAAACTAGAGACCAAATTTCTTTTGATTCCTAGTACAAATAGAAAATCTTTTAATTGTAATGTAACTCTGGTTCTTAATTTAATTGAACAGGTCTCGATTCCTTTCATAGGGTAGGTAGAGTTGTCACCAATTGTGACCTCTTCAGTTGAGTGTTCTTCAAAAGTTTTGAATTGATCTCTAAATCTGGTTATGTCTCTTGATGCCTGACTATCAATTATCCAAGTTCTTTTGTTTGATTTTAGTTCACTTGATAAGGCTAAGAAAAATAGAGGATTTTCCACTTCTTTGACTTCAGCTATGGTTGCTTGAGTTTTATTTCTTTCCGAACAGAATTTGTGAGTGTGTTCAAAATTATCACACTTGTAGCATTGGACCTTTGAGAGATCTCTAGTTTTGTGATGTCGATTATTATTTCCTCTCTTTTGTTTACAATTCTTTTTCCTTTTTTTGTTTGTTGAAGCATGAAGTACTTGAATATCTCCCTCTTTATTCGGACCTATCCCTCTTGAAGTAAGTCAAGATTATTCTTGAGTGCAATCATTTCTGAGTTGATTGAATTTAGGTAGTGATGATCGACCACTAATGCATTGAATAAAAGATTCCCAAGAGATTGGTAACCCTCTTAAGGAAATTAAGGATAGTTCTAGATCATCTACATTATTTCCAATGGTAGCTAGTTGATCTCTCAATTCAAAAATCCTCAAAAAATATGATGTAATTGTTTCTCCTTTATTCATTTTGATGTTCATGAGTTGTTGTTTTAAGGTCAGCAGTCTTCTTGCATTGTTGATCTCATATGTTGTTAGAATGGTTTTTAATACTTCATATGTTGTTGGTAATCTAGCTATGGTTGGAAGATTGTGATATTTAACAACGTCAATGATTATTTTCTTATCCTTTTTATTGTGTGTTTTCCATGTTGTTTTCTATGCATCATCTTCAAGCATACTTTTGTCTTCTTCTATATATGTATCCAATTCAAGTTCTTGAAGAATTGCAATTATACGTATTTTCTATCTTACACTCTAACACCACTCACCATGATTGTCCTTTCCTTAATATATGTATGATATTTTGAAAAAAATTCTTACTATCTTTATTAATCTCTATTGGTTAGGCTCTGATACCATGTTAAGGAATATAGATCTTAGAATAGAGAATTTAATAGTCTTTTCAAATTATGTTGTTTACAGACTTTATCTTAGACTAATATATATATTATGATTTTACAGAATTCATCAAATAATATATTTGCAGGGATCATAGAAGTCGTGTGCTTGCTGTGGTGATAACATAGAATGTGATTGATGTTTTTCCACAACAAGCACATGATAATATATATATATATATATATATATATATATATATATATATATATGAGTGAGCGGTTATGTCTACGTAGAGACATGACCGTATGTGACTTAAGCCATGTAGGGTCATGTCCCTACGTAGGCTTACCCTTTGATAACTATCGATATTACTGATTCATACCACCAATAATATTTGTTAAGCATCGAAGATAACTATCGGTGTTACCGATTAACAACATCATTGATAAGTATCCACAATGTATGTCGGGTCACCCAATAGTATTATGGATACTATCGGATTACTCAACAGTCATCGTAAGTATGAACAAATGCAGATATATATCATTGTATCATGGATGCTATCGGGTTACTTGACAGTCATCATAAATATGAATAAGATCATTCGATAACAAGTGCATATATATATATATATATATATATATATATATATATATATATATATATATATATATATATATATATATATATAATTTAGAAGTGTATATATATACACATTCTAAATTTAATAACATATATACACCATTCTAAATTTAATAACACACACAATATGTGTGTGTGTATATATTACTTGTGTGTTCTAATCTGAATGAAGTTGTTTCTCAATAGCTTTATTGTGTTTGATTCCTAACTATGCATCCAATCCCAACAAATAAATAGTTCTTATGGATCATGCAAGAAAATAACTAATTACAATGCATCGTTAGGTAATCCTTGCATTTCGAATATAATTAATTTCATTACCAAAAAAAAATTCATAGTCTATGATGTTATTGTGCGTAAGTTAATGCTAAATGCTATAATTTTGGGTGAATATTTGTTTGAGATAATGTCCTATATTTTTTTTTGTGCTAAAATAGATATTGAGTATTCATAATGAATGGGAATCATTCAGGGGACATCCAAATGAATCTAAGGAGCCCATTTTTATCGTCTCAAAATCATTTCCCTTCTCTAATAAAAATACCGCAAAAGTATTTGTAAACTACAATGGGAAAAGTTCTAGAGGTTTCAATTTTTAGATTGAGGGGTCATTGCAGAAGTCATCATTCACCATTTTTGCCAATGCCAATGGAAATTTTGTTGTAGTACAGGTATTTAAAATGTTTCATGGATGATTTTGTATCATTTGCAGATGTATTTAGAATGGGTAGGGACTCGTCCTTAACCGGCTAAACCAAGAAGGACGGTAGGGTATTAGGTATAGATTGGAATGGTAGCAATGACCAACATTCAGGAACAACTTCTACCTCTGCACCGAAAAGGAAGAAAGGCGAACCATATGTCTAGAAAGGTTGGTGTTTGCACCCTGCATCCAATGGTAGAGATGAGAGTAGCATAGGTGGAAAATACAAGAATAGAGCCAACTAGAGCGGAGACATCAAAGCCCATAGCCCTGAGCAATATCGATCAGAAGATTAATGTCGTCTTTGTTCCTGAATTAGATTCACCACCTAAATCTTGAGTAGGGTGGGTCAATCTCGCCCCTCTAGTCCAACACCTTACATAGCATAGAAATACATGCTCAAGCATGTATAAGTTTAATATATTTCATAGAGGAGAGGAGGTGGGGGGCGTCATTCCATACAAATGAAGGAATTTGACCCTAAACTTGAAATCCATCATGTTGATAACTGAGAAATTTAACACCTACCTAGATTTTAACAAGAAATAGTAATACCCCAATTCAAATTTTATTTGTTGAAATGTAAACCCATTTAAATTTCAACCAGTAACACCAAAACCCATTTAAACATCAACCACAAACAAAAAAACCAATATGGATTGCAATTTTTAAAGCTAAAATTCATATGGTTTTGATGTTCCAAAACCAACAAACCTAAATAATCACTTTCCCAAAACGGAAATGAAATCAATATTTAATTCAAGAGTAAATTATATAAAAAAACTACAACAATATCTATACCTCAAAACACCCACTCAAACGAGATCCCTGATAAATTTGTCAAGAGATTCCCTATGGGCTTTGACAGCGATCAACAACTTCACCTCCTACACAATGTGCACCCTGTTGGTGTTCAAAATGGACGCTTATGCTCTTAGGCTACCAATATACCCTCAAGTTGATTTTAGGATTGGTTAGTTCCAAAATGTATAAGGATCTTAGGGTAACTGGACCAACTATAGGGACAAGACTGCCCTCTTCACTTTTGGCTCTGCAAAACCAAGGTGGGTGCACCTAACCCAGTGCAAACTATACTTCACACACCAAAGATTAGGTCTACACAATAGATTGATAGTAAGAAAGTACTAAATGCTAACCTCACATTCATTGACTCTCAATTACTATACGATGACAAAACCACACAACCAACAACTTAAAACTTGAAAAGGTTATTGATTTCAATATTTGGAATGCAATAACTTCAACCAGTGTATGTTAATGAGAGGAATGCTCATTTAGGCCAGTGCCTCATCCATTGGGCAAGATTCCTTAGACACAATGACACACAATTTTGAGAATATCTGAGAATTCATAGCCATAAATACATTTATCCTAATCTTTACTGCTTACAAGACATCCTTACATAGACAAGGGCAAACTCGTATCTCATTTAGAGCATTGTTTAATCCAATCCTAGATCAGAATTCAAGAATGAAGATACATACATAAAAACAATATGTAATGAGCTAGAAAACTCAAAGCTTACTTGACTTGACACAAAGGAGAGATAAGAATCAAATATTTATATTAAGTATGATGAATTCCTTATGTGTATACAATGAATCACAAGACACCCTGCTTGCAAACTACAGCTTAAACCTGCAACTTTCTTCTTTCATTAACAAACACTGAATCAAAAAACTATTACAAGCCCTTGGGACCAGAAACTCGGGACTATTTTTGAACTTTGAAACTGGAACCTTTACAAAATCAAAATTTCCACATTAAATACCACTGGTTACCTTGGAATCCTACACAAGTTAGGATGCAACAAGCTACGGATAACCAGGGTAAGGGTTAGGGTTTCCACCCACCAAACAATTCAAACAGATCAGAAATTAATACACTGGAGGGAAAACCAAGCAACCCTGAGCAATCAGATCTAAAATTCAATCTTCACTTATGATAAATCTTTTGGAAATGTACTGAAGATCATGAAATTCCTAAAAATTCATCTGATTTGACCCCTGCAACATGCCTCGAGCACCGTTTATTCATTCTCCCCACGGCATAAAACTCCCTGCAGTCAATCATCATACTCGTTGGACCACACTGCAACAGTCGGCACCACCAAACTAATCAAATCCGGCTGCTAAAACATTCAATTCTGGTCCTTTCTATCACTGAGAAACCCTCTAAAAATTTGAATTCAAACTGCAATAGTTATATCCATGGCTCTAGCAGCAAATCGACGATCATAATTCAAACTGAGATCAACTTTAAGTCGTGACCATTCGATCCTCTTCCTTCGCGGGCTTTATGACTTAACCATCAGATGGCCCCGAGTTTACTCTCAATGAACATGTGACAAAGGCATTTCTGTTCGTAGAATAAAAACCTAACCCACCGTTTAACTCTCTGATTTAGCGAACAAAGAAAAATAACCAACCCCGGTCACATCTGGCGAACGGGCGACTGAAGGGAAAAACTTAACCTTAGTCCATCATTCAGCAAAAATGCGACTGCAGGGAAACTCCAAGTCGCAAAATACATTACTTAACCCATGTTAGATCAAATGATTCAACGAATGACTGCTTTCATTGAATCGTGAAGTCCCTTCTTAACCTCAGGTTACTCTTCGCGAGCTGGTGAATACATAAGAAATTTGAGGGCCCACTGATTATCTAGCGAATTAGCGACCAAAGACATTTCGCCAATTCGCTGAAAAACTTGAAACACTGCTACTTTATCTAGAGATTCAGCGAACACATATTTGCTGAATCGCTAAAAGATTTAGAACCCTGCCATAATACTCCGTGAACAAGTGAACACTACAAACATTTATCGGGACCGCCAAAGATTTAACCGCTCCGCCAAAGTCTTAGACTAGAAACTGGGCCCGCCTTAAATGAGATCAACGGTTGTCGCATCTTCACATGTGTCAGAAAAAACCCTTCAGATTATACACCGACCGTTGATGCTCTGTAAGTGTTAGAACCCACTGAACCTCGAAAAACCTAGCCCCACTGACAACATGTCCAGTCACACAACATGGACCAATGAGAAACTGCCAATCAATTTTGTCTAACACCGAGACCACCGCCACGAAGCACATAGCCAAAAGTGAATCGACGGCTATCGCTAAAGTGTTGACTTATCTAGCGCACATCTTGACCTTGCGGTAAAGCGAGAGACGTAAGATTAAGCGGGTCTTTAACTATCTATCAGACCAAAAACCTCAGGTCCCACTAAGACGTCCCCGTCAGCAAACCCTTCAACCAATCAGAAGAAAGCCACGTCATTAAATTTGACATAGGTCTCACTGCTCTTTATCCTCTCTAAAAAAGGTAGAATCAACGGTTGTCGCATGATCTTAAACCTCTGACACATCCCATGAGATCATGCGCCAGCCGTCGATTTGAAAGACTGCAAAATGTTGGGCCCGCAGACCACGCAAACACGCGACCAAAGAGGAAAGACAAACTGTTCTCCGGGTCGCCTAATATTAACCGGTAACCACCAGACTTTAGGAGATTACGCGAACACATGTTCGCCAGTTCACCGAAAGAAATGATATAACCGCCAGGCACCATGCGATCCAGCGACAAACATGTATTCGCTAGATCGTTGAATAATGAAGAAACATGAAACCTTGTTAAGCGATTAAGCGAAAATCAGGAGAAACAACCACGTGCACAATGGGATTCCTAAGTGGCCCGAAAAGGTAACACAAAATTAGAACAGGGTGAAACAAAACTAGGGTTTTTTCATGGCAACGGCTAGAAATATGAATTTTTTGCTTAGGGTTTCAGCCAAAGACTAGGAAAATAGTTGCAGAGACCGAAAGAAAAATGCTAGAGCCATGAAAAAATTCACAAGTGCTAACACACCCCCCACTCGTCCTTCAATCTGTCACACACAAATGCTTTATAAATCAATCTCCTCCTTCAAACAAAAGCCCCTTTCTACATAATCCTCCCTAAATCTCTTCAAAACCCTCTTCCCCAACTCCTGGGAGAAATGGGGTGCTTGCAATTGTATATATTTAACCTTAGTTACTTCTTTCTGAGAAAACCCCTTCATAATTCCAATATATAGGGAAGAATTTTAAAATACCCTATAGAGAAAGTGTCGATGGAGAAGATCAAGCCACTAAGTAAGTTTTTCAATGCAGTCCTGCATGAAAGTTATTCGAAAATCTCTTGCTTTTTCTCTGAAAATTTTTATCCAATCGTCCTTTGCCTCCCACCTCCCTTTGTCCCACCTAAATGAAAATGCATGATAAATGAAAATGAAAATGGATAAGCATTTTTTCTTAAGTTTTTATTTAAGACAATAATAATAGTTTCTCTTTATATTTATAATAATTAAAATAATAACTTAAATATTTAAGATAAAATTTTAATTTCATCTTAAAATACTCTTTTGTGTAGTAGTGATCTCATCTCATCTCTATCATATCTATTTCCTATAATTTATCGTGTGTATGAGTGTAGACTCACATCTCCCCTAAAGTGAGGGTTGAATGTAGTGTCATAAATTATACACATTTCTTAAGTATGTCCAATTCTATGCTTGTGTAGTGTCCACTTTAGTGTGTTCATTTTTCTATGCAATATAGGACTTTTTCTATGCATTTAAGTCATTTCAATCCATTTAATTAATGTGGGCCCTTAATTATAGGTGTGCTCTCTTTAATTATTTCATTCAAACATTATCTCATGTACTTAGACCATATTACCATGTGTGGCCTATTTCACACACTTATGTTTATTACACCCCAATATGGCACACATTTTTAGAATCCCCATGACCATAGTGACCCCCAATTAAAATGTGAGTCCTAATTGCCTTGTAAAGAGAACCCACAGTGTATAGGGTGCCCCAATTTACCTCCTACATTAGGAGGCACCCCTTACATGTTCACTTCGGCCCAAATTTGAATTGGAGAAAGATGTTTTAATTTTGGGCAGGATTTCAAATCCTTGTCAACCTCCTTCAAGTTTTGTGCCCCAAAATTACCTAGAAAGGTATAAAACCAATGTTGCCTCTCCCATTTTAATACACAGAGACACACATACAAGGAAACAAGGACATAAACAATCCATCAATCAATCATCTTTGGCATCTCATCCCTATCAAGCATTCAAGGAGAATTCAAGCATTCATCTCTTCATGGTGGCAAGCTTTATAGTCATAGTGCAAGCGTGTCTTTTGTGATGTCATTTTAGATCTTTGTGAAGTCATGTTATTGCATCAATAATTGTGATGTCATTTCAAGAACTTGCATTGTCAAGGTATAAGACACATATGAAACCTTTGCTACTTACAACATGGTTCCTTTCCTTTCATGCAATTTGAATTTAATTTCAAGGTTAATTCCTAAATACGGTTTTGATTGTGGAAATCCCCTTTGTCCCAACATTCTTCTTATTTTTCGTGTGCAGTTTACAAGTGGTTGAATTTAAAATTTGGTTATAGAAAGACCTGATAATTTACTTCAAATCCTTGGCTTCCTCATTATTTTCTAGCACATCAAGGTTGACTCCCAGAAGAAGGGGTGAGTCCAATCAGCCCCTACATTTTAGGTCATCCCTAATAGCCATTTTGGGATGAGATTTTGTGGATAAATAAGTCTTTGTGTTGGCTTTTTATATTTGGTTATGAAATTTGGTGTTTCAATTCGCTATTCCCTTTGTACATCAGAAAACCCATGTTGCACTGTATCTTGCATTTCTTCACTCCTCTTGCACAATCATTAATTCACATGATGAAGGAAAAACCTTACACGTGTTCAATGCTTGAGTCTTTCTTAAGCCTAGTGGGTTTTTTTCCTTCCTAATGTATTTGAGAGAGAAACAGAGTATAAGATTTCTAGTTTGACTATATATTCTAGTGATTGCCCATTGCACCTATTTTCTTTCATTAGAAATGCATTATTGCATTAGAAGGGGAGGTCCTCATAGTCAAGTGGTTGAGTCCAAAGCCTATTCCCAACCATCAAAACCATGTCACTATGAAGAGGATCAAAGATATCAATCTCCACCAAGCAAAAGTAGTGAGTTGTGTAAGAAGTGTAAATTAAACCTTCATGAAACATCTAATAGAGTTTCTTATGGCCTCAATAATATGATTCTTACCAAAATTGGAGATGAATATTTGGAAACAAAATCTACAAAGGTATAGTATTTAAATTTTCATAGGATTTGAAAGAATCAAACAAAGGGTTGATTATGAGAGAGTGCTCACTTCACAATCACATCCCACAATCAAGATCTAATTTCAATCCTTTGAATAGTTAAGACAAATTGAAAAACTCTTAACACGAGGGACAATCTTGATCATTCCTTCAACGATAGTCTTCCAAGAATCTAAGACCCATTCCTGTGGATCAAGAAAAAAAAACATTATTGAATCTACAATTCAAGCCTCTACACAAATAATTTTTTAATATTAATTTCAAGCATAACTTGGCTAAAAATCAGTACTAAGGAATATTTGACATAGGGGACAATTGTAATTTCCCAAGTAGAGGGTAAGAAAAAATTTTAAGGCTCACAACTTTAGTAGCGGATCATGGACAACCAACTTTGTATCATTAGTAGATACGACATTTGCAGACGAACAATACTAGCTTGGAAACAATATTATCCTTTAAAAGGCCGAAATAGGGGGCACAAAAATCCTACCTAGAAACCCTAAAAGAAAGGATGTTGGTAGGAGAGGGAAAAAGAATTTTTTGTATGATTACACCAATGGTTGTGTACCATCCTAAAAATTTAGCACCTACAATTAGATACTCTATTAGGCCCCATTTTGGTGATTTTGAGATTTCATGTCTGTTATACTTGATCCAACAACTTGGCTCCACTTATTATGGCATCTTCTCATTATTCCCAACTCCCCAATTAAATTTGATCTCGTTTTATTATGTATAGAAAGACTAGGGTGTTCTATACCCAGGTATACAATGTCCAAGGTGTTGTATACCCTGACATTTGGGCCCAAATTTGAATTGGTGGTCGTTGTGGTGTTCTAGCGAGATTTATAGATTTGCGATCAACCTATGTCAATTTTGATTCCTAAAATATTGTGATAGGTATAAAAGTGGCATATCTCTCCTTATTTTGGTAAAATAAGAAGAAGATAAAAATGAAAAAGAAATTAACAATGATCAAGATTTCAAGAGCTCTCCTACAATTTCATATCCAAGCATTCAAATTCAAGTTTCAAGAATTCTTCAATCATCCTACACTTCCCAGAAATTTGAAGGAAAGCATTCGCTTTTGGAAGACCAAGCTTATCTACCAAATCCACCAAGTAGAGAGGGAATCAGTACGTTCATCAAAATAATCATTGTAGGCACCTTTAATAGTGATGTCACTGTAGCCTCTAAAATTCCACACCATTTTGTCTTCATCAACATTAACCCAAATAGGCCAATTGCTCAATTTTCGCTTCTAAAAACTCAACAACAGGTGGCACAAAAAATTTCCAATGACGTCCTCTGATTCCCTCGAAGTAGTTGCAAACGTAGTCCCCCACCGTATCTTCAAAGTGACTAACCATAGGTCGCAAAGCATGCAAAGATTGAAAGGAGTGATTCTCAATCCTACTATGCCACCAAAAATGAATCTTCTGGTCATTGCCAAAGTTCCACATAATATATGGATCAATTAGTTCTAGATGCTAGAGTCATCAAGGAGGTCAACCATGAATAAATAACCTAAATCATTGTTCAAATATTTAGCATGCAACAACCTACTCCAAATTTTCTTCACCTCAGTGTAAACACATGACAGAAGCTTCTCCCTAAGGGCTTTATTCATATTGATGCACTTTCTCATACCAAACCCCCCATGATCCCATGACTTGCAAAACTTGGGCCACTTAACCAAGATGTGTTTAAAATGATTTTCATTGCCCCTCCAAATAAATAATCATTGTGTCTACTCCAAGATATCAACCACTTTACTAGGAATCGAGAAGACCAACATCATGTAAACAAGGATGGTGACCAAAGCGAACTTAATAAGAGTGATCCTTCCAACAAAGGAAAGCCAACAAGTTTCCCAAAAAGTGAGCTTTCTCTACACCTGATCCACCACCCCACCCCAATTAGCCACATGAGGCTTGTTTCCCTTTTTTTTGCCCTCTTAGTAACTATGCTCCAAGCATTTTTGTTCTCTTCAATGTCTCCATCATCACCCATTTCGTCAGTCAGATACTCTTGGGCAGTAGACATAGCACATTAGTATGTCCCATTATTTTCCAGGTTCTCATTTATAGGATCAAGAAGAGCCAACAACTGATTGTTACTAGTACCATCCTCATTCTTCAAAACCTCGGGCATAGATTTGATCCCATCCCCTACCTCAGCCCCTAACAAGGGTCGGTACATTAACAGTGCCAAGTAGAATATCCAACAAAGGTCCTGACTACAGTGCAACACTCTCAATAGACTTAGACTTGGCTAGCCACCTCCTTGGAGACTCGTGACATGGTTAATCACCTCCTGTGGGTCAGCTTAAATGTGGTGTTTGCATTAAGCATTGATAGTTCGAGCTTTTGGTGCAACGAAAAATGATTCTAACAAGTGGTATCAGAGCAAGGTTCCCTACATCGAGTTTAACAACTTTGGGTAGATTTTGGTTGAGTGGAATACTTATCTACAATGACTCAAGATAGTTCAAAGGTTCCTATTTTATGGTTCAGATTATGCTTTTTGGGAAGTAATGATGCAAACATACTTGTTTTCAATTAATGTTGATGTTTGAGCTTCATTTTTAATGATTATAAAGTTCCTAATGCTTTACCTATAGATCCTCATTAAAAGAAGTCTGCAATTGATATGAAAGCTTAATTTCCTATATTTAACAGTTTGTCTAAAGATGTATTTGTTAAGATAATGCATTGCAGATCTTCTAAAGAAGTATGGGATAAATTAAAAAATACTTATCATGGTAATAATAGAGTTAAAGAATCCAAGATGCAACATTTGAAAGCAAGATTTGAATACCTAAAGATGGGTGATGATGAAAAGGTAGAAGACTATCTCCTTAAGGTAGATGAAACGGTAAATGGCATAAGAGGACTTGGTGAAATAATTGATGATATTGATGTTGTAAAGAAAGTTTTAAGATATCTTCCAGATAAGTTTGATTTTAAAATATGTTCCATAGAAGAAACTAGGTACATTAACAAATATACAATGGAAAGTATTCATGGAGTACTTGTAGCTTATTAAATGAGAAAGTTTGGGAATCAGGAATCCACAAGCAAAGAAGTAACATTCAAAGCAGAAAAGAAGGTGAAGCAAGTCTCATCAGAATCAGAAGAAATTGATGTTCTTGAAGAACATATCTCAAGGAAATTAAATAAAGGAGCAGGTAAATACAAAGGTAAACTTCCTTTCAAATGCTTTAATTGTGGTAAAATAGGACACTTTGCATCTAAATGTCCTTATAATAGTCATGATGAAGTAGATGATGAGAAAGAGAAATCAAATAAAAAAAAATTATATAACAAAAAAAAATTCTTTAAGAAGAAGAAGAGTTTTATTGTTGATGTATTAGATTGTGAATCTAGTAGCTTTGAATGTGATGAAAATGAATTTTTATTTATGGCTATAGAAACTACTAGTCAAGAATCAGATAGTAATAATGATGTTGAACTTGTTGAGGCTAATTTAGAATGTGAATTTCTCTATGCACTTAAAAAGATTAAGGAATTAAAAAGGAATTTAAGTGCTCAAGAAAATCAATTTATAAAATAAAAAAGAAATTAAGGAATTAAATCAACAAGTTACAGATTTGAATTTACAAGTCGGGGAACAAAAGAGAATTGTCTTTGTCACTACGGAAGATTTAAGTTCCAAAGATCGGGAATGTACAAGGTTAATGAATGAAGTAGTATAATTCTAGAAAATATGAGAATACTACTTTGGATGACATGTTAAGAAAATAGAGAATGCCTGATAATCTAACTAGAATTTGTTTTGAACTTGGACAATGTTCTAGTGACAAGAAAGATAAATTTTTATTTGAGATATTCAAATCTGAAAGTAAGGACATAGATCAACATACTACCACTTCAAATGTAGGTAAAAATGCAAATTTTAATCAAATATCTAATCATAAAAAGAAGGTTATATCAAGCATTTCATTCATAGGTAAAATATCTTTGAACAAGTTCACTTCTTTCTTTGATTAGTATTGCTTCATGTGTCATCAATATGGACATAGAATAAGTAATTGCAAATATATGTCAAGGGGGTTTTCAAAGTTTTATTTTGGTTATTCATTTCATAAAATGAATGGTCTAAGATGTTACAAATGCAATCTCTTTGGTCATGTTATGAGGAATTGCAAAACTAAGTCATTTCAGAATGATCAATCTTATACTAGCCTACAAAGAATTTGATAATAAAGTGACTAAGATATGGAGGCCTAAGATAAATAAGTCTATGTTTGTTCAAATGGTTTTATATTTTAAAGAAAATGACTTGTGGATAATTGGTAGTGGTTTTTCTAGACACATGACAGGTGATAAAACAAAATTTGATAAATTGATTAACTACAAAGGTGGCAATGTAAGTTTTGGTGGTGATTCTTCAAGGAAAATTAAAGGTTTGGGTTCTTTGATGCTTAGTGACAAAATGTCTATTCATGATGTGTATTATGTTGAAGGATTAAAGTACAATCTTCTAAGTGTTATTCATAGTTGTGATAATGGATATGAAGTTGTGTTTGATGATCATGATTGTCAAAACAAATTTAAATTAGGACAGTTGGTTGCATCAGGTAAGAGATCTAAAGGGAATGTATACAACTTAAAAGATATCACAAATGCTAAAAATCATGAAGATGTTAGTCTTATGGGACAGGTGAATGAAAGTTGGTTATGACACAAAAGACTTGGGCATTTGAATTTTTATAACTTGGTAAAAGTTAATAAGCATCAAAAGGTAAGAGGTATGCCATGTATAAGTAAGCCAAAAAAAAATATTTGTGAAGGTTGCCAACATGAGAAATAAACAAAGGCATCTTTCTCTTCAAAAGAATATTTTTCTTCTAAACCATTACAGTTAGTACATACTCATTTATGTGGTCCTATAAGGACAATGTCATTAAATGGTGAAAAATACTTCATGCTTTTTATAGATGATTATACAAGGATGACATGGGTAACTTTCTTAAAACATAAATCAAAGGCATTTAACAAGTTTAAAATTTTCAGAAAAATGGTTGAAAAGGAGTTAGACATGAAGATTAAGGAGTTAAACTATGAGATTACATATATATAATTGAACTTAATGTTAATTCATTTTCGACTATCCAAATGGCAGTATGTTGATTGTTATATGAAAACTGAGTGTATCGAGACATGTTCGATACTCATGTATATCTTAACGTATCCACAATATGTAAGATTGACCACCGATACATGATATATTGTTATCGGTATTTAAGTTGGCAAAGCACGGTATGTTATATTAATTATTATTTTTACGTAGGGTCATGACCCTATGTGGCATAAGCCATGTATGGTCATGCCTCTATGTAGACATGACTCTCCATCACAATATGCATATATTTAATATCGATGCTTGTTGTGAGATATAATCAATAACAGTGGAAATTATATATCACAACAAGCATTCAATATCAATATCTTCTGCAATATTTATACTTGCTAATCTCTGCATTAATATATCAAATTTTCAGTCTTAGAAACAATCTGGAATCAATAACAAAGACTATTATTGTTCTTTATAACTGATCTTGATTCCTTAACATGATATTAGAGCCTAACTAATAGAGAATAATAAAGATAGTAAAATTTTGATTCAGAATTTTAGACATATATTCAAATTGAAGGAAAGACAATCATGGTGAACGGTGTTAGAGTAGAGGATAGACTCAAAGGCGCCTCCAACTTCGTCTCATGGAAAATATGAATAATTACAATCCTTCAAGAACTTGAATTGGTTTCATATATAGAAGAAGACAAAAGTATGCCTGAAGGTGAACCAGAGAAAACATGGAAAAGACGCAATAACAAGGCTGAGAAAATAATTATTGACATTGTTAAAGATCACATTCTTCCAACCATAGCTAGACTATCTACGACATATGAAGTTTTCAAAACCATCCAAACTACATATGAGATCAACAATGCAAGCAGATTGCTCACCTTAAAACAACAACTCATGAGCATCAAAATGAATAAAGGAGAAACGATTACATCAAATTTTTTGAGAATTTTCGAATTGAGAGATCAAATTTCTACTATTGGAAATAATGTAGATGATATAGAACTATCCCTAATTTCCCTAAGAGGGTTACCAATCTCTTGGGAATCTTTTATCCAATGCATTAGCAGTCGACTGTCACTACCTAAATTCGATCAACTCAGAAATGATTGCACTCAAGAAGAATCTCGACCAATCTCAAGAGGGATAGGTCCAAATAAAGAGGGAGATGTTCAAGCACTTCATGCTACTATAAACAAAATAAAAAATAATTTAAAATGAAAGAGAGGAAATAACAATCAACGTCACAAAAACAAAGATCTCTCTAAGGTCCAATGCTACAAGTGTGATAATTTTGGACACACTCACAAGTTCTGTGCGGAAAGGAAGAAACTTCAAGCTACCATAGCTGAAGTCAAAGAAGTGGAAAATCCTCTATTCTTAGCCTTATCAAGTGAACTAAACTCAAATAAAAGAACTTGGATAATCGATACTGGAGCATCAAGACACATAACTAGGTTTAGAGACCAATTCGAAACTTTTGAAGAACACTCAACTGAAGAGGTCACAATTGGTGACAATTCCACCTATCATGTGAAAGGAATCGAGACCTGTTCAATTAAATTAAGAACCAAAGTCACATTACAATTAAAAGATGTTCTATCTATACCAGGAATCAAAAGAAATTTGGTCTCTATTGTAGGTCTAGTTGATCAAGGATATCGTGCCACCTTTCATGAAGATAAAGTTCTACTTTGGCTTAAAAATTCCAACATTAAGAATGCTATTTATATAGGATCAAGAGATGGGAGCTTATACAAACTTTGTAACGATCAAATACATACACTAAGTCATGAAGTATCAAATATCAAGAGATGGTAACTTATACAAACTTTGTAACGATCAAATACATACACTAAGTCATGAAGTATCAAATACTAATGACATTTGGCATAGAAGATTAGGTCATCTTCGGTATAGTACCCAACCTACCATAGGAAAGATCACTAGAGGTCTTCCTCATCTGAAATCTGAACATACTGGAATTTGTAAAGGTTGTGCTCTAGGAAAGAACTCAAAAAGGTCTTTTCCTTTAAGTGAACATAAATCAAAATTTATACTAGAACTTGTGCACACTAATTTGTGTGGTCCAATGTCAACACCCTCATTAGGGGGATTCTTGTATTACATAATCTTTGTTGATGACTACTCTAGGAAAACCTGGATATATTTCCTAAAACTTAAAGAATCAAATGAAGTATTATTGAAATTCAAAGAATTTAAAGCCTTAGTAGAAAATCAAACCAGGAAGAAAATAAAAGCTCTAACATCAAATAATGGGGGTGAATATATCTCTAAAATCTTTAAAGAATTCAACATTTCTATTGGGGTCAACAGGGAGTGTACAGTACCTTATCCTCAACAAAATGGAGTTGCAAAAAGAAAAAATAGAACTAGCATTAAAGCCGCCAAAGCCATGATGCATGATCAAAATATACATATCTCATTCTGGGCTGAAGCCTCAAACACAACTGTGTACATTCAAAATAGATGCCCCCATTCAATCTTAGAGAATATAACACCTAAAGAAGCTTTTACAGGAAATAAACCATACTTAAGTCTCCTAAGAATCTTTGGTTGTCTCGTATACATTCATATTCTTAAAGAAAAAAGGACCAGACTAGAACCCTATGGGAAGAAAGGCATATTTGTTGGTTATAGTGAAACCACTAAAAGATACAGAGTCTATATCTCAGGACAACGATCTATTGAAATCGGTAGAGATGTAAAATTTGAAAAAAATACTACGTATAAACTATCTCTAAATACAAAAGATGATTCTATCACAGAATTGGATGAAAATCATACAATTGAGAATCAGAGGGAGAATATCATAGAAGATAATGAACCTCTGTCAACTAAGTTTAAAAATACTGAAGTTCCTAATAACAAGAAAATGCCACTATAGGCAAGAAAGATGATTGAAGAAAACAACATAGAACCTGATGAAATTTTCAGAGAGAATAAGAAAACAAGAAATCAAACATGTTATGTTGCACTCCTAACTAAGCTCACAAAATCTAAACCTTCAAATGTTGAAGAGGCCTTATCATGTCAAGCTTGGAAAGATGCAATGATTGAATAATACCAATCTATATTAAAAAATGATGTCTGAGATGTTGTACCTAGACCAAAAGACAACTCAGTTGTCTTTTCAAATTGGTTATTCAAAATCAAATATGCATCAAATGGTAGTATTGAAAAATACAAAGCCAGATTTGTTGCCAGAGGGTTCTCTTAAAAGGCTGGAATTGATTATGAAGAGACATTTGCTCCAATTGCACGATATACTTCAGTGAGAACCATTGTTTCCATTGCAGCGTCTAAAGGATGGAAGATACATCAAATGGACATAAAGACAACATTCTTGAATGGTGTAATTGAGGAAGAAGGATATATAGAAAAACCTGAAGGTTTTGCTACATGTTATTTCCAAAGATCAATTGCAAATGAATCCCATTGCATTCAAAGTATGTGTTTTCCAAATGCATTGATCTCTTGTATATATACACGGCAAAGACAAGAAGAGACATATCCCTTGATGGGACATGTCTATTCATTAATCTAATTTATTAATTTAACTATATAGTTATTATAAGAATAAATATAGATTGAATTTATATATATATGCATATTAATATATAAATAATATCAATTATTTACATATTAGTATATATGTATATATAATAAATTATTTCTTATAGTAATCATATAGTCAGTTTTATTTATCTGACTAATGCTACATACATCAACACTCCCTCTTAGCTAGGGAGGATAAATCAATCCAATGCCAACACTTATGACACCTAATAGCATCAACCCTAAGATGAAAGCAATAGAAGCATCATCCTCATGATGTAAACAATATATATTACATGATTCTATCCAGTGGCGATTCTATCCACAAGCTCTCAGGTGGATTGCCTCCATCGGTGATTCTATCCACAAGTTCTATCATCACAATAGAACATCAATTTATTGTAAGATCGTCACCTTCCAATACAAGTGATAAACATTACACTATAATCACTGTATGCTATATTATTGTGCATAGTATCAGATCATTTCATGATTCTTAATATAGATGATATGTGATCTATAGAATGTAGTCGTCAATGTTCATTGCTCGATACATGGCAAGACAAGATGAAAAGAATCTGATTACACAAATTATTAAACTTGTATTGTATTTCGATCATATACAAGGATGATGGTAAAATATTTAGAATGATTATTCTTATAGGCACAAGTAATGTGTATGTGTGTATGTATGTTAGTTCACATTGTGAACTGACATACATACATACATACTCACATTTAAATAATCAAAGCAATCATCCTTATATTTGATTGAAACTACTATGCATCAACACTCTCTCTTAGCTAGGTAAGATAAAGAGTATGAACAAGAATACATCATAATAAACTTTGTGAGTATAGATATGACCTAACTTGTGATATAATAAATCACCCAACTCGTAATATAAGTAATTCACATATCACATAACTCGTGATAAGAGGTCTCACATATCACGTGAAGACAAACATCACATAACATGTGATGATAAGTATCACATAACTCATGATAAGAAGTCTCACATATCTCATGAAGACAAACATCATATAACACGTGATGATAAGTATCGCATAAATCGTGATAAGAAGTCTCACGTTGTTGGGATTATGAAAAGATAAGTACTAAGAGGGGAGGAGTGAATCAGTACCCTCATAACTTTTCAAGACTAAAAACTTTGCATGTGTAGATCTCAATTAACCAATTGAATCCATTGTTTGAAACATGCATTCCAATAACTGAAAATGTAAATTGCATTTAATCTAAGAAATAAATCATTCATGAAAAATTATACTCATGACACAAATATTTGGGTATCATAGAAACCCTTGTAAGAAGGTAAAAACTACGGTGGGGATGACACCCACAAATCTTCACTACTACAGCAATAAAGTATGTCAGTTAAGGCTACAAATTTGTGATCACTTCTGATGATCTTACCATGTTAGGAGTAACAATTAGATCTAATAGATCTACTTGGTTAAAGGATTTTAACAACACAATACATGTGTGTACTCGGTTAAGAGATTTACATAAGAACTGTTAAGTCCACTCTGTTAAAAAAATTTGAATCTGCTACAATGGTTAAAAGGTAACAGTAAATGTATCTGTAAATGGAAACTTAATCTTGTCTGATTCATATCTATGAAATATCAAATAGATATCACCTCATAGTGATGTATGTGTCCTTATGTTCTTCTCGGTAGCCTTGTGTGTGTTCTGAAAAACTGAATTCTTCTTTCATAAACCTTCTATCAAAAACCCTGTCTGATCTCCTGATGTCCTTAGTGTAGCTACTCCTTCCTAATACTTGTTTATAATGACATCTTTACAATTTTTATATCAAACTAACTTGACCTAATTAGGGTTTACAATATCTTAGAAAACCTAAGATCAATGGTGTAACAAAATAACCTAGATCGAACATTACATAGGAATCATCACCAAATTAATGATTACAACCATATTTAATTATGTCTCGATCTTGGTAAACCATTTTCTAATCGGTTTGAACCATTTGCATAGATGTTTGTGCCATTTCAGATTACTATGTTGTTTCCTACTTTACTCATTAATCACTACATTCTCCATTCAGTAAATTATTGGTGCTCGATTCATATGAATTCTCGGTGATCACTAGCTTGGTACTCGATAATTCTCTATCGCTCGGTGACTATACTCGGTCAAACCCTTGTTCGGTTATATTAGAGATCTGCCTTGTCTTTTCTCGGTGTGCAGGCTTTGTATGGTTGACCGACTATCCTATTTGTCTCCTTTACCGACCATTACCGACTGAATAACCGATTGATATTAATGACAATCCATTAATGCTCAAATTGGAGTAACACACATAACTCGTGAAGAAAAACATCACTAACACATGATGATAAGTATCACATAACTCATGATAAGAAGTCTCACATATCTCATGAAGGAAAACATCACATAGCACATGATGATAAGTATCACATAACTCGTGACACTTAAAGGATGATATGCTTGAGAATATTAAATTATCCTTATACACCCTAATTATGGTATGTGCATTGACATTATGCCACAATGTATACCATAAAAGATCATGGTACATCCATGAATGATATCAAGTCAACGTGATATCACCATTACAAGATCGTCATCTTATAATGTTTGAATACAACTGTTCATTTCCAAAAAATTGCCACCTTTTAGAGATGAACACAGGGGGTAGAGCCTATGAAGTAATATATCAACACATATGACAAAAGGTCTTATATATATATATATATATATATATATATATATATATATATATATATATATATATATATATATATATATATATATATATATATATATATATATATTACAAAGAAAATTATAATTCAATCATACCAAGACCTTTCCTGAAATGTTCAACTTTCACTCTGGTAAGTATGTTTGTTGTTTGATCTCCTATATTGATATATTCCAACTGGATCATGTTCTTATCCACCATATCTCTCACATAGTGATAAGGAATCTCTATAAGATACAAAATAATGGATCATAGATGTTGTAACTCCATCCTATGAAGTACACTCCTCTAACTATTGATCACTAAAGAAACCATCTCCATTGTTGACTCCCTTTGAACCAATATGACCAAATTCCTTGGAGATTAGAATGAATCAGATCCTCTAGATGCTCCTTGTAAAATTTAAGGTCTTGCAACAACCTCTTGACCTCATCGTCCAAGGTTGATTTTAGATGAACTATTAGACTCCCTCTGAATCTAATATCAACCTTCTACCAGCAAGTCGTGTCTTTGTTCTTTAGTTTGCATCAAGTTATTTTCTTGAGTGCCCTTTGATCCAACAACTTATCCATCTATCTAGGAATATCATGACCTAAATATCTGCATAAAATCCTTCTAGCCCACATACATGGAACTACATCATTTGAATTGCAATCCTTTGTCTTTTTATAGTTTCTTGGTCACAAGGAAAACCATCTTGATAAGGCATGCCCTTCTAAATCAGAATGATTAAGATCTTTGAAAATCAATTTTGGGAGATCCTCTAGTAACTCCCTCTGTTACGGAAACATACATGGTCCCAATCATGAAAATATCTTGCTCCAAGAGACTCTCATCATCCGATACATGATTATTTATACCATGTTGAAATTTTGATCATAACATTGTTCATAGGAGTAGTTTCTCGTACACAAATGTACTTGTTTGATTTCATAGTAACATGAGTGAATGTAATAAACTGTGGATTTATCCCCAGGCTTGGCAACACCAAGCATTCATGATAATCTGACTTCCATCTGAAGCTCCAAGTACATGCATCAACCTCCTAACCTTCTTGTCCAAGGTTGCTTCTGTAAGATTGTCAGACTCCCTCTAAATGTTATTTCCCCCTCTTTGAAAAACTGTTTTCAGTTATCAACTAAGTCCCATGACTGCAAGCATCAAGTTCTTTCTCCTTGAATGCAATCTCTTATGCTTCTTGATTTTCCCTCAAAGCACTTCAAAGAGAGATTACAATTAGTTCATAAAACTAAACTATCCTGAAGGGAAATATCAATGATAGAAGCATAAAAGATTTACTATCCCGATCTTATAGCATGAATTAATAACTCAAAATTCATAAAAATTATTCAAGGGTAGAAAATACTTATCTCTTATTGTCAAATATTACTACCCTCTGACAATTCCTTCCACCAACTCAGTCTCCTTTGTTTTCTCTGTAGTGATTTTTAATAGGAATGCTTCTTCCTTTTGCACACTTGCAGTGTGTAATATCCTTTTTAGGGATTTTGGCAGATTAGGATAACTGTTTTGTCCATAGTTGCACCATGCTGAGTAGTGTGCAATATTAGTCGACCAATTTGAATCATTATTGTGATCCTCCCGAAGCTAAATTATACACTCCCTCTTAGCTAGGGAGGAATCCAATTCAAGTTATGTCATCATGTATTACTATGACTTATTATTATATTTACCATTATGTCTATCCTTAAATATCACTTTAAGTGATATCCACCAAATGTATGGATATCCATAAATATCACCTCACGTGATATCAACTATCATTGTGAGATTGTCACCTCTCAATGATGGTAAGATGCACAAGTGTTCATCATTTTGAGTTCATCACCACACTCTCCAATTTGAAGACAATCATCCCATTGACATGTTGACTCTCCAATTGTGAATAATGAACTTATCATCCTCAATTCGACAATGCCACATACTTACAAATTCAAATTCAAACAATTCGATACTCATGGCATAGTAGTAGTTACGATTATCTTTAGAATACCAAATCATCATAACAGAGACCGTATTTCTTGAGGTGATCACCAATAATATTGTAGAATCGAATGGTAACCCAGTCGACTGTGAATTTTGTTGCATTGGCCAACGCACCCTTTTAAACTTGAATTGTCACGAGACTCCTCCTTGATTTCACTTACGAAAGGATAACGAATATTAAGTCTTTAATATGTTGTGTAATATTTAATTAATGTTTCTTTTGTTATCAATGAGATCACTGTGTGTTTCAAGATCGTTGTCTTTGAACAATGTGTTGTATAGACTCCATATCACTACCTTTCCAATAAAGTGTAAGTCGCCAATGACAAGATGTCAAGACCACTCTTCTTTTCCTCTGCATAGTACTAGACTTTGGAGATTTACTCAAATCTTTGTATAGTAATTGGTGTAGATAATATATCACCTTCCGATCACATCAGATAAATGAATACGCTGGCAATAGATCACCTTCTGATAACGTCAAATAAGAAAAGACTTAAGTCACTGGAAGACATGACCATTCACAAACCACCTTTACAGCAAAATAGAACTAGTGATCAGGCACACATCAAAGTGAGAAATGCTTCAAATATCAAGGAATGTTGACCATAAACAAAATTCTTATATCACACAGACACCAGACGTCATTTACTATCATGTATTTCAGACATGGCCTTTTAATCACCGCTAAAGTCATGTTTGATCACCGTTTCAACACTTTGTGATTTTGTCTTCAATTCTCCTTCGTTCGTAGACAATGAGTAATATGCTAGTAGATGAATGCCCGCCAATGAAAACTCCTTCATGGTGTAAGTCCTATTTCAAATGCTTGCACTACTATAAATATCACACACCATTATAATGATTTTGATTAAGGAAGAAACTCCCAAAAGTCTATCTTTCCTTAGGTAATTCTTTTCTTCAATATTGTGTAGCAATATTTGAGATACTCAAGACTCATATGTGTACTTTAACACATATTGTCGCTCTAGTATTGTGTTATGTGACGAATTAATATATATGTCATTCCGCATAGACACACTATTCATTCGATAGTTTCAGAGGATTTTTAATAGATCGATCCTTGTAAAACAATGTAAACCACTCCCTTATTATGTCTTATCATTGATAATGAAATCTTAATCGATAACTTCATTATCAACCACACATTATAAATTATACAAAAATCACTTTAAACTTGTCGACGCAACAAACACAATGATATCCTTGTTGCCAAAATATACAAGACCACCAAACGCGTCTTCTGCACTATATATTATTATCAGAGGGTCTGTGACTATCAATTACTAGTACCTCATGTAATTTAAAGCTTAATATTCTCTTGATCGGTATGATCCTTAGTGAATCACTAGTTCCATTTTCATCCCTTTGTGATATTCGATGAATGGTATTCGATCGATCCTCTTACCTTTCTTACATTTTCAACTTGGCTCTGATACCATTTTATTTCCAGAGATCAATTGCAAATATAATCTCATTGCTTTCAAAGTATTTGTTTTCCAAATGCATCGATCCCTTGTATATATAAATGGAAAAGACAAGAAGAGACATGTCCCTTCATGAGACATGTCTATTCATTAATCTAATTTATTAATTTAACTATATAGTTATTATAAGAATTAATATAGATTAAATTTATATATATGCATATTAATATATAAATAATATCAATTATTATATATATGTATATATAATAAATTATTCCTTATAGTAATCATATAGTCAGTTTTATTTATCTGACCGATGCTACATACATCAACACTACACGTGATAGGAATCTCCACGTGTGCAAACTAAAGAAAGCTCTTTACGACATTAAACAAGCTCCTAAGGGATGGTATGAAAGGATAGACGATTATCTCTCCAAGCTAGGATATTCCAAAAATAAAGCAGATCCTAACATATACTTCAAAATATCAGATGGTGATATGTTGATTCTAGTTCTCTATGTTGATGACTTTTTAATAATGGGTTAAGATCATTTTATTGCAAAATACAAACAAGATCTTGTAGCTAAATTTGATATGAAAGATCTAGGCCTTCTACACTACTTTTTAGGTCTAGAAGTATGACAAAAGGAGAACTATAATTTTCTAAATCAAGGAAAATATACCACTGATATCTTGACCAAATTTGGAATGATAGATTGTAAACCGATATCTACTCCAATGGAAACAAATCTTCATAAGCTTAAAAGTGATGCAGAAGATTCAGAATCTACAGATCCTACATACTGTAGATAAATTATTGGATCTCTCATGTACTTGGTGAACACTCGCCCTGATATTTGTTATGCTACTAATGTATTAAGTCATTTCATGTGCGACCCTAAGAAGATTCACCTAATGGCTGCCAAGCATATTTTGAGATACTTACGTGGCATTATTGGACTTGGCATGAAGTATGAGAATGTTGAAATCAACTCCAAGGGTATTTTGATTCCAACTAGGCAGGCAGTTCCATTGATCGTAAAAGTACTACAGGATGTTGTTTCAATCTTGGATCGGCCATTATATCCTGGTTCAGCAAGAAACAGCCTGCAGTTGCTCAAAGCTCCACCGAAGCTGAATAAATGGTTGCTTCCATGGGAGCTCGTGAAGTAGTATGGCTAAGGAAGTTACTAGTTGAACTATTTGGAAAACCCTTGAATCCCACCGTAATTCACTGTGATAATCAAAGCTGCATCAAACTTTCAGTTAATCCAAGCATATAGAGATACCTTACCATTATTTAATAAATATGGTAGACAAAGATGTTATCAAATTGGTGTATATCAGCACTAAAGAGCAAAATTTTGACATCTTCACCAAGCCCCTTGCCAAGTTGAAAATAGAATACTTCAAAGGTAAACTTGGTATGACTAAATTGTAACTGAATCTTTCTGAGATTGAATCTTAGTCATATGTACGTTAATATATTCATGAATATTTTAATATTGCAATAATCATTTCTATGTGTTATGGAAGGTGACGATCTTTCATATGGTATATGTGTAAGGTTACTATTGTTAGGTGACGACCTCAATTAAAGTCTGACCTGTTATCAAGATTGACTACATTAAGTTGTTGTCCCGGAATGTGTCAGATATCTTGATACTAAAATTGTGATCACTGAGTGTTGTGATAACAATCATATCATGATTGACTCCATTAAGTTGTTGTCCCAGACTGTGGTGGATATTATGATATTGAGATTCTTGATTTATTATCATGACTGACTGCATTGAATTGTTGTCCTGAAATGTGTCGGAGGTCATGATGATTTGTGTGTCAAGATGGACTATGTATGACTAAATTATACCTGTGATATTGGAGACTTCATTGTCATCCTAGGATCAAGGTTGTTGTCTGATAGACTTCATTTAATTTTTGTCTCGAAGTGTCAAAGATCAGATAACTTTCATTTCTCTGAAATTCAAAGGGGTGTTGTTCAAATCCTCTCTTGCTAAGAGGGAGTGTTGAGAAATAGCTTCATTCGGATTGAAGCATATAAGTAAACACATGCACATATATATGTTAGAATGATATATATATATATATATATATATTTCACATGAGATTACATACATATAATCGAACTTAATGTTAATTCATTATCAACTGCCCAAATGGCAGAACATTGACTGTTATACAAAATCAAGTGTATCAAGACATGTTCGATACTCATGTATATCTTAATGTATCCACAATACGTAAGATTGACCACTGATACATGATATATTGTTATCGGTATTTAAGTTGGAAAAGCACGGTATGTTATATTAATTATTATATTTACGTAGGGTCATGACCCTACGTGGCATAAGCCACGTATGGTCATGCCTCTACGTAGACATGACTCTCCATCACAATATGCATATATTTAATATCGATGATTGTTGTGAGATATAATCAATAAAAGTGGAAATTATATATCACAGCAAGCATTCGATATCAATATCTTCTGCAATATTTATACTTACTAATCTTTGCATTAATATATCAAATTTTTAGTCTTAAAAACAATCTGGAATCAATAACAAAGACTATTATTGTTCTCTATAACTGATCTTGATTCCTTAACAAGATAAAGGTGGTGAGTTCATTCCATATGAGTTTGTTGATTATTGTGAACAACATGACATCAAAAGGCAATATGCAGCATCCAAGACACCTCAACAAAATGGATTTGTTGAGAGAAAGAACCGAATAGTGAAATAAACAAGGACTATGTTAGATGAATCTAAAGTACTAAATAGGTATTGGAAAGAAGCAATTCACACAATAGTATACATTTTAAACAGGGTCAAACTAAAGGGAAAAACTAAGTACACTCCTTATGAGTTATGGTATGGACATCCTACTTCTGTTGAACATTTTAGAATTTTTGGAGGTAGATGTTTCATTAAGGATTCTGATGATAACATAGGAAGCTTTGATTCAAGATGTGATGAAAGAATCTTTTTAGGATATTCTTCTCAAAGTAATGCTTACAAATGTTTTAATAAAAGATTGAATAAACTTGTTGAAAGTGTACATGTGAAACTGGATGAAGTTGTCCAGGATAAAAAGGAAACAAGAATGGATAATATTTTCCTCCAAGACAGTGATAATGACTTGAACAAATCAAATAATAAAGTTGATGAAGGTGAAGAAGAGAAAAAAGATCAAACAGAGACACCAGAACCAAGAGGTACAAAAACTACAGGAACAAGTTTGAAGAAATATTACCCTCAAGAACAAATTATAGGGGATGAACAGGTAGGTATTCAAACAAGAACAAGAACTGCATCTAGTGAATCTGCTAATAAATGGGTCTTTAGAAATAAACTTGATGAAAATGAAAAGATAGAAATGAACAAGGTTGGATTGGTTTTTAAGGGTTATGCACAGATAGAAGGTGTGGACTTTGATGAAACTTTTGCACCAATTGCTAGACTTGAGGCAATTAGAATCTTTCTTGCATGTTCAGCTTTTAAGGGCTTTGAAATGTACCAAATGGATGTTAAAACAATATTTCTAAATGGTTATCTTGATCAAGAGGTTTATATGGATCAATCTAAAGGATTTGATAACAAAGATTATTGTAATCATGTTTACGGGTTGGAAAAGGCTCTTTATGGTTTGAAACAAGCTCCAAGGGCTTGGTATTCTAGGTTGGATTAGTATGTTGGATCAGTATCTTATCGAAAATGGCTTTAAAAGAGGTGGTGTTGATAGTGACTTGTACATCTATGATATATGTGATGATATTCTTATTGTTCTTGTTTATGTTGATAATATAGCGTTTGGATCTAGTGATGATGCTTTAAGTCAAGGTTTTTCAAAGCTTATTCAATCTGAATTTGAAATGTCCATGCTTGGGGAATCTGTCATATTTTCTTTGATTGCAAATTTCTAAATTGGAAAATAATATATTCTTATCCCAAACTAAGTATGCAAAATAAATGTTAAAGAAATTTCATATGGAAGATTGTAAGCCTATGGGAACACCAATGATAACAGGTTGTAACTTATTAAAAATGATGATTCTCCTAATGTTGATCAAACCACTTATAGATCAATGATTAGTAGGTTACTATATATCACTTCTTCAAGGTCTGATATCATGCATGTTGTTTTTCTAGTTGCAAGATTTCAATCTTCACCTAAGGAATCTCATGTTATGGAAGATAAAAGAATTTTCAGATATGTTAAAGGCACTTTGGATTATGGGATTTGGTATCCTAAACATGATGATTTCAAATTTTTTGCTTATACTTGTTAGGAATGAATGCTAGATATATCCTATGGGGGAGTATTAGCAGTCATTCTATAGCAATTGTTGTTGCATTCATGACTGTGATTGTCATTGATGTCAACACAGTGATCTACTGAAGATTAGCAGAGAAGCAGACAGTGTTTGAGTTAGTGCACTTGGGATATTGAATATGAAGTTATGTGCAGTTGAGGACTTATTCTATGATGTGTTATTAGATCATGGTTAATAGCGCAGACAGTAATTCATTTATTCATGGAAGTTATGAGGAAATCAGTCGAAGCAGTATTCAAGCAGTGTAACTGAGTAGTGGTTTGTGCAAATCGGATGATATCTCCTAATCGGGATGGAATTTGGTTATGCGCAATTAGAGAGCAGTTGGAGACATGTTGATAGTGACGTGGATGACAGCGCAAGATTTGAGGTCGCACGAGTGAAGAATTATATTGATTGGACGCCGATAGTTTTGTGTAATTTTGATGTAACGTGTGAAAACTTTTATTTTGTAATTTGTATGTCGACTCATTTGTAATTACTTGAGTGTGGTATAAAGGAAGGAATGTATTCCTTGTAATATGAAATATGGAATGAGAAAGTGTATGAAAGAATTGTGAAAGCAAAATTGTTGAAAGAGGACATGCGAAGTACTGAGATCTAGTATTGAGATCTGAAGAAGGAGTTGGTGCGATTTGGCACAGTCAGAGAAGGAGTATTGAATTGTTGAGGTCAGTAATATTTTGGTATTATTCTATTGAGTAATACAAAGATTAGCTGGACAGTGAGTTCGGTGATCTTACCCTGAAGTTGTTTGGGCAGTGGGTCATTCTGTCTTCCATAACTCCTAACGGAGTTAGAATCTTTTAACAGGGATTCAAAATCTCCTAACAGAGATTCATATGTATTGAATGTATTTCATAAGACTCCTAACAGAGTCCATCCTTTCACAAGGAATATTCATATTAGTGCATCTTTTGTGGGCATCATTCCCACCGGGGTTTACTCTTTGATCAAGAGGTTCCCTAGTCAACATATCTTGTGTCATTGTGTTATTGTGCATGTATATCTTTCTATGGTTGTTGATTACATTGCTTACATGGTTAAAATCTATTGAAGTTGATAAAAGTTGTATTTATCTAATAACTAATTCACCTCCCCCCCTCTCAGTTATCTTGGTGGACTTTACTTTCTAACAATTGGTATTAGAGCAGCAGGTCCTTGAAAGAAAAGTTTAACAACTTAAGGAGATCCATGGCGAATTTCAGGAAAGAAAGCCCTAAGTTTGATGGAGTAAATTTTGATAGTTGGAAAGAAAAGATGAAGACACATCTACTGTGTTTAGGACCAAGTTATTGGTTGATCACGAAGAATGAAAAGACTATCATTGATGAGGATAACATTGAAACATGTACTAATGATGAAAGAGATCTATTCGTGTGTAACATACTTGCTAGAGAAGCACTCTTGTCAGCCCTTCCGGAGAATGAATACAATCAGGTAAAATATTTGAAAACATCTCATGAAATTTGGTTAGGTTTACAGTCTACTTTTGAAGGTGATAAACATGCTAAGAAAGTCAGATTACATAATTGGATATGTGCATTTGAAGATATAAGAATGATGGAAGATGAATCTGTTAGAAGCTATATTGGTAGAATGTCAGAGATTGTTGCAGGTATAAAATCTTGTGATGGAACAAAGACAGAGAATGAAGTGATATGAAAAATTCTGAGGACATCGACTCTTACATTTAAGCAGACAACACAGATGATTGAACAAGTCATACCTTGTACTACGAACTTTACAAGAGAGACTATTCTTGGAAGATTGGAAGTAGTAGAAATGAACCTGAGGTTATCAGGAGACCTACCTAGAATGGAGACAGTATTCAGTGCTCTTAGTGTTCGTCCTACTTTGTCAAGAAGCATCAGTGTGATCGGAGATTATGCTAGCAGCAGCAGATCTAGAAATGAAGAAGACGGGAAGATTGAAGAAGGTATTGCCTTGCTTGTGAAGAGAGAACCAGACGGTAAAAAAAATTTTAAATGTTGGACTTGTCAAGAATATGGTCATTTTGCATCTAAATGTCCTAAGAGACTCAAGAAGTATAGGAGGAACTTTAATCCTAGAAGATCTAAAGAATGTTACTATGCAAATGATGAAGAACTTGAAACTAGTTTGGAGAAATCCTTGAGTGAAAGTGATACTGAGAACAATGATGATATAGGATTTGTAGCAATTAAAGAAGAAAATCCTGAAACTAAAATTAAGGAAGAAAAGGCTTTAGTTTCTCAAGTAGAAAAAAAATTTGATTGGATTATAGACAGTGGTTGTTCACATCATATGACTGGAGACATGAAAAAGTTCATAAAGTTTAACAATTATGATGGAGGAGTTTTTAGAGTTGGAAACAATGCACCTTGTTTGATTAAAGGTAGAGGATCTATTACTCTTGATGGAAAGACTAATACTGATGATGTTTACTTTGTGGATGGTTTGAAACATAATCTTTTGAGTGTTGGACAGTTAGTTGATAAGGGATATCAAGTTTGGTTTACTGAGAAAACATGTGTGATAAAAGATAGAGATGGAAATTTGATTGGTACTAGATCTAGAACCAGAGGTAATGTATTTCAGTTGAATCTTGCTGAGATGACATGTTTGATTCCTAAGATTGATGACAGTTGGTTATAGCACAGAAGGTTTTGTCATATAAACTTTGATAACATTGTGAAAGTGAGTACTACACTTGTAGTAAAAGATTTGCCTAAAATTATGAAGCCTACTAACATAATGTGCAAGGAATGTGTGATGGCTAAACAAAAGAGAATCTCATTTCCTAGCAAGAAGTTTACAACAGCAGAGAAGTTGGAGATTGTTCATACAGACTTGAACGGCCCTACAAGGACAAGAGGATTCTATGGAGAAAGGTATTTTATGATTCTTGTTGATGACTTTACAAGAATGATGTGGATTGCATTTCTTAAAGAAAAATTTGAAGCATTTGATAGGTTTAAGATCATTAAGAATAAATTTGAGAATGAATCTAGAATGAAGATTAAATGTTTGAGATCAAATAGAGGTGGAGAATTTACTTCTAAAAAATTTAACGTCTTTTGTGAAGTAAATGGTATTAAGATACGGTTTTCAGCCCCTAGGACACTTAAACAAAATGGTATTGCAGAAAGAAGAAACAGATCAGTGACTGAAGCAGCAAGAGCTATGTTATTTGAGAATGACTTAGCGAAGATATTCTGGTGAGAAGCAGTGAACACAGTGGTGTATACAATGAACAGAGTACAAATCAGAGCAGACACAGACAACACACCCTATGAACTATGGTTTGGACATGCACCATCAGTTAAGTATTTTAGAATTTTTGGAAGCAAATGTTATATTAAGAGAGATGATGACATTGGAAAGTTTGATCTTAGAAGTGATGAAGGTATATTTCTTGGATATTCATTGAAGAGCAAAGCTTATAGATGTTACAATAAGAGAACTAAGACTATTGTTGAGAGCACAAATGTTAAAGTTGATGAAAAGTTCAGAATTCAGGAAAAAATGCTTGATTATGAATCAGATGAAGGAACTCAGCCTAGACCTAATCTAGAGACTACTAAATTATTTTATGAAACTGACAGTGATTTGTTGAATGAAAGTCATAGTGAGATCATTGAAGAATCGACACCTGAAGTAAGATCTGAGACAGTGACACCTAACAGGAATCTATTAAGGAATCATCCTATTGAGTAGATTATTGGAAGCATAGACAGAGGAGTTCAGACTTGAAATAAGGTACAAGAACAGTTATGTTTGATTTTTCAAATTGAACCTAAATCTACTAGTGAAGCTTGTGAAGAATAACATTGGATTAAAGCTATGAAAGAAGAACTAGATCATATTGAAAAGAACAAGACATGGGAATTGGTTCCTAGACCTAAAGATAAGAATGTTATAGGAACAAAATGGGTATTCATAAACAAGATGAATGAACAAGGAGAAGTAGTAAGGAACAAAGAAAGATTGGTATGTAAAGGATACTCACAGCAAGAAGGAATTGACTATGAAAAACTTTTGCACCAGTAGCAAGAATTGAAGCAGTAAGAATATTTTTGGCCTATGCAGCTTTTAAGAAATTCAAAGTGTATCAGATGGATGTGAAGTCAGCATTTCTGAATGGAGAATTGGAAGAAGAAGTTTACATTGAGCACCCTGAAGGTTTTCCTTTAACTCAAAAAGGAGACATGGTATGTAAACTGAAGAAAGCTTTATATGGACTAAAGCAAGCACCTAGAACTTGGTATGCGAGATTGGATAAGTATTTGTTGAAATTAGGATTTACAAAAGGCACAGCTGATAGAAACCTGTACACAAAAGAAATTGAAAATCGTTTTTTGGTTGTAGTAATTTTTGTTGATGATATTATCTTTGGAGGAGAAGATGAAGCCAGTGATAAATTTGCAGAGGAAATGAAGACTAAATTTGAAATGAGTATGATTAGTGAAATAAAATACTTTTTAGGATTGCAGATAACACAAAACAGTGATGGTATCTTTGTAAGTCAGACAAAGTACTTGAATGATTTATTGAAGAGATTTGGAATGGAGAACTGTAAGCCAGTTGGAACACCTATGGTAACTGGACATAAGTTATCTAGCACAAATGAGACTCCTACAGTAGAACAGAAGAAGTACATATCTATGATTGGAGGATTACAGTATTTGACTCATACAAGACCTGATATAGCACATTCAGTTGAAATTGTAGCAAAATTTCAAGCTGAATTTAGAGAATCACATTATGCAGCAGTAAAGAGGATACTGAGGTACTTAAGAGGCACACTTGAGTATGGATTGTGGTATGAAAAATCTGATGATTTTACCCTATGTGCATATACAGATGTTGATTGGGGAGGCAGTGTTGATGATAAAAAGAGCACCAATGGTGGAGCATTTTTCCTTGGAGGAAGATTGGTTTCTTGCCTAAGCAAGAAGCAGAATTGTATTTCATAGAGCATAGTAGAAGCAAAGTATGTAGCAACAACAAACAATTGTAACCAGATAATTTGGATGAAGCAAATGTTGAAGGCTATTGGAGTAAAATTTGTTGAACCTGTTGTTATACATTGTGATAACACCTGCATAGTTAGTATGTCTAAGAACCATATGTTACATTCTAAGACAAAACATATAGAGATAAAGTATCATGTAGTGAGAGAGAAAGTAGCAGAGAAAGAAGTCAGACTTGAGTACATAAGCACAAAGGAGCAAATTGCAAACATATTTACAAAACCTTTGCTTAAGGATACATTTGAGTATCTGAGAGGTATGCTTGGGTTTATGCCCCACCCTATTTTTGAGAAGTGATGCAGATTGTTGCATCCATCCAATGGTATATGAGACCTATTTTTCTACTGGACTGGATGTTGGTACTTCCTCTATGGGGGAGTATGTGTATCTGAGCTGAGTCATGAGGACTCTAGTGAATGTATTTTTTGAACAGTGTCTTTTGACATTAAAGTTGTTGTTGACATAATGATGAATTTTTTGTCATTGATGTCAATGGGGGAGAAGTGTATATGAAAAAACTATTTGTACCATCTGTTGGAGAGAACTGAATAGGAAAACGAAGCAAGATTTGATTGATGAAGAAGACTTGAAGCATTTTCAGAGCAGCAATGTTGCAGTGATTGGATTTATGGAACTTGGATGTTTTTTCATCTATGTTGCCATCAATGCCAATGGGGGAGATTGTTAAGAACATAGTTACACCGCCCTTGGGGACAGGGAGGCGGTGGGATGGGGGGACAAGTTTCTGGGACAGGTGGACAGAGGGGCCTCAATTTGGGGACGGCGAGGGACGAGGGGGTGTATATAGTATATACTATACATGTGGTACTTAAAATGCTAGTTATGAAAAGATGTATAACAATATAAGACATAAAGATGTAAAAGTATTGTGTTGAAGTATTTGTCCTTTTGTGTTGGATATTCATATAAGTTATATCTAACATGTATATCCAACACAAAAGGACCAATATCTAACATTTATATCTTTGTTGGTAGATGTTTTCAAGTCCCTAGGTCCGGAAAATGAGGTTTGAGTGATTTTGGCTTGTTGAAAAGTTATGTCTGTATGGGATTTGGGTGAGAGCTAAGCTAAGTCTTTCATAGAGATGGGGTCGAAACCAAGTGATTTGTGATAAAATGAATTAAACTTAAAACCCTTTGAGAATCATTTTGCCAGCTTCAGTTTCACCTTAGAAAGTCGTGATGGATTGTGGGAGGTAACCCTACTGAAGGTGATGAAGGATGCTCCTCTTAATACCACAAACACATAATAGAAACAACAATATGCAAGAATAGAAAATGGGCTTCTTATTATCTCCACAAATGTGGAATTACAAACTTTCAGAATTACAATATGCAAAGCCACATGGGCATTCCCTTACAATATTATGTAGGACAAAGCCTCGAATCAATACCCAAATCTACTACCCAGCACTGTCCTAGACAACACTGCGGGCCTTCTTTATATAAGCATTTTCCACCGCCTGAGAAAGTTTCAGAAATTTAGCCCTTAGGGCCGACCAAACTTAGAATTATTTTATTTTTTAATTTATTACATCAAAGTCAGCTCAAAATAACTTTTGAAACCCGACCAAAAATTTTGAAGGAAAATTATTTTCTGCCATTTCAGGTGGCCCGACTTCCGAAGACCATAAGTCATCGTCAATTGACTCGATTGACTATTATAACCTCATTTTGGAAAGGCCACAAAGCACTCTATAGGATTGACTCACACAAGCACCTGTCATCCAAATTTTTGACCTCATCCGGGGCCTCTAAAGCCTTCAAAACTGAGTTCAAAGTTTCTGTACCCTGCTGCCAATACCGAAAATCTTCAATATCTTCAAAACTAGACATGATTTAGCCATGAAACTTTACTGGCAGGCTGATATGACTGAGATGAACCTCCACATGTAAAATCAAAACATTCTGAGATCGTATGACCAACTTACTAAAAATAGCAAGTTTCCATAAATAGCAACTCTGCACAAGATAGCCCTTATTGAATACAAAAACAAAAATATTTTTGGGTGATGCAAGATTGCTCTTACACCC
Source organism: Chamaecyparis obtusa (assembly GCA_027943335.1). Lineage (NCBI taxonomy): Eukaryota > Viridiplantae > Streptophyta > Pinopsida > Cupressales > Cupressaceae > Chamaecyparis > Chamaecyparis obtusa. The sequence goes on along the minus strand of BSBK01007838.1, from coordinate 300,016 downwards.
GGGATGCTCCTGCATCAGACACCCGCGGTAATTTGAGAAGTGACCCTGTCACGACTTAGGTGTGCAGAGGAAAACCAAGACAGTTAACCTCCTCCTTTGTTAGCCATGATGAATCTTCAACAGGTCGTCCTTTCCATTTGACCAAATACTATTCATATGTCTTGTTCCTTGTGCTTCTGCCAACACGACTATCCAATATGTCTTCAATCTCCTTGATATCTGAACTGGTTGCTGGAATACTCCACTGTGTTGTTGTAACCTCATCTTCAACACCTCCTTCATGATACTCTGTCAGATCTGAAACATTAAATACTGGTGAAATATTCAGCTCAGTAGGCAACTCAACCTCATATGCATTTCCTAAATCATGTTTCTTCAGTATCTTACATGGTCCAAACTTCTTCATTTTCATCTTGTTATATGTACCAACTGGAAATCTTTCTTTCCGCAAATGAGTCACGACTTCATCTCCAACCTGAAATTCTTTATGCCTCCTTTTCTCATCTACCTTAACCTTATACTGTGCATTCATCTTAGTAATATGTTTCCTCACCTCCTCATGGATGTTCTTCAAATGTTCTGCAAAATCTTCAGCTTCAACACTACTTATTTCTCCTTTATCTATCTTTCTCAACTCAGATGCATTTCTGGGACTACTCCCATATACAATATGGAATGATGATTTACCAGTGCTCATGTTGACAGAATTATTGTATGCAAATTATGCCTGTGGTAAAATCAAATCCCATCCTGTTGGCTTATCTCCAACCAAACATCTCAGCAAATTTTTCAAACTCTTATTCACCACTTTTGTCTGTCCATCAGTCTATGGATGATATGATGAACTGAACTTCAAATCTGTCTTCAACTTCTTCCAAAATATACGCTAAAAATATCCAACGAACTTAGTGTCCCTATCTAAAACTATACTCTTTGGCAAACCATGTAGTCTCACTACTTCTCTGAAAAATAATTCTACTACATGAATAGCATCATTAGTTTTCTTGCAAAGAATAAAATGTGTCATCTTTGAAAATATGTCAACTACCACAAAAATTGAATCATGTCCCCGTTGTGTCCTTGGTAAACCAATAACAAAGTCCATACTGATATTCTCCCAAGGCTTCTCTGGTACAGGTAATGGCTGATACAACCCAGTATTCTGCTTCACTCCTTTCGTCATCTGACATACTCTGCAACTCTGCACAAACTTCTTGACATCTTGCTGCAACTGTGGCCAATAATAATTCTCACTAACCAAAGCAAGGGTTTTATCATGACCAAAATGTCCAGCCAATCCTCCGCTATGCTTCTATTTGATGAGATTCTCCCTCATAGAACTTCTTGGAATGCACAACTGACTCCCTCTGAATAACATATCATCCTGAATGATAAAATCCAACCACTTCGTTCTATCTAGAGTAACAGGTTCTATACAAGCTTTCCAAACTTCACCAAAATTAGGATCCTCTGGATACAAATTCTTGAGTTCCTTAAACCCAACCACCTCAATCTGCATCTTTGTCAGCAATAGTTGCATTCTGCTAAGCGCATCTGCAACTCTGTTAGACTTTTCACTTTTGTGTTTCAAAACAAATGTATAACTCTGCAAAAACTCAACCCATTTCAAATGTCTTTGATTCAACTTTCCTTGACTATTCAAATATTGCAAAGCTTGATGATAAGTATACAAAACAAACTCTTTAGGAAGCAGATAGTGTCTCCACTTCTTCAATGTCTAAACTATAGCATAAAATTTCTGATCATAAACAGAATATTTTCTCTTGGCATCATTCAACTTCTCACTGAAATAAGCAATAGGTTTACCTTCTTGGTTCATAACAGCTCCTATTGCAGTACCACTAGCATCACAGTCTACCTGAAATACCTTATTAAAATCTGAAAGTGGTAAAACAGGTTGTTCTGTAACTTTCTGTTTCAACAGTTTAAAACTCTTATCTGCCCCATTAGTCCACTTGAACTCTTTTCTATCCTCTCTCATTGTTTCAGTCAAGGGTCCATAAATATTGCTAAAATTTCTAATAAACTTTCTGTAAAAACTAGTCAAACCATGAAAAGATCTTACCTCAGTAGCACTCGTTGGAGTAGGCCATTCAAGGATAGCTTGTACTTTCTCTGGGTCCATTTTAAAACCTTCTGCTGAAACTACAAATCTCAAATACACTAACTCCGTCGTCACAAAACTGCACTTTTTCAAATTAATCAACAATTTCTCATCTCTCAGCTTCTCAAACACCATACGAATATGCATCATATGTTCCTCCAATGTCTTGCTAAAGATTAAAATATCATCTAAGTAAACAATGACAAACTTACCTAAAAATTCTTTTAGAACCTCGTTCATGAGCCGCATGAAAGTGCTCGGTGCATTGGTTAGCCCAAAAGGCATGACTAACCACTCATATAATCCTTCCTTTGTCTTGAAGGCAGTCTTCCATTCATCTCCTTCTCTGATCCGAATCTGGTGATATCCACTCTTCAGATCTATCTTTGAGAAATACACAGCCCCACTTAAACAGTCCATAATATCATCCATTCGTGGCAATGAAAACCGGTACTTGATTGTGATCTTGTTTATTGCTCTAGAATCTGTACAAATCCTCCATTCTCCATTCTTCTTTGGTGCTAATACCGCTAGTACACCACAGGGACTCAGACTCTCTCGAATCAACCCCTTCTGCAATAACTCATGTACTTGTTTGTTCAACTCTTCACTTTCTGCTGGTGTCATTCTGTGTGCTACCTTGTTTGGCAAACTGGCTCCTGGAATCAAATCCATCTGATGATTGATCTTCCTTACCAGTGGTAATCCATCAGGTACATTATCAGATACAATATCTTGAAACTCATTCAACAAATTTGCAACCTCTACAGGTACATCCTCTACCTCCTCTTTGTCAGCTTTTAGAATTAAAGCAAAACACACATGCTCATGTCTCATACCATCTAAGAATTTCCTTCCATCAACAAAAGTTATTCTTGCATTACCACATACCTTTTCTTCGGTCTCCTTCAATGGCTTTAGCTTATGTCGCACTCCATTCTTTGTCAAGGAATAGGTATTCGCGCGACCATCATGTACAACACATCTGTCAAACTGCCACAGCCTACCCAACATGTGATATGCATCCATAGATATGATATCACATAGTACCTCATCATGATATCCGTCAATCTTGAACTTTACTAGGCATTGTTCACCAACCATAACCTTGTGGTCATCCTACACCCAGGCATTCCAATATGGATGTGGGTGTTTCTGTCTCTTGAGCTTCAACTTTGTCACCATCTCTTCTGACACCAAATTGTCAGTGCTTCCACTATCAATAATCACATCACAGCATTTACCCTCACACTTGCATCTAGTGCGAAACAGACTCCTCCTTTGCTCAGGTTCATTCTCACCACTCAACAGGACTCTCTTCTGTTAATCAGTGTTTCTCCTCTTTCAACATCTTCAGAATTTGATGATCTGGCATCTTCATCTACATGTGCAACTCTGGTTTGGCCTTCATTCCTCATATCCATCCTTCCTTGGCATTGAGGACATTCAAATGCCCTATGACCTTCTTCTCCACAGTGAAAATATGTTCCACGAAAGCCTCCTCTTTCTGAACTTTGTCATCTTCCTCTTTCTGTCTGATCTCTATTGTTCTGATCCTGGAAACGATTGGAATTGTTTCCTCTCTGATTTTGACTACTACTGGCCTCATCCTTCTTTTTCGGATCTTCATTTCAACCTCCATATGACCATCCACCAGATCGTCCACCGCGACCTCTTTTGTTTTGTCTGCTCTCGAACTTCTTGTTCAGTTTTTCCTCTACTTTTAAGAAAAACTGGTATGTCTCTTCAATACTGTTCATTCGAACCAGATTCAGCTCTTCCTGAATGCTTAGCCTCAACCCATTAAGGTAACGAGAAACTTTCTCCTTATCCACTTCTGCATGTCCTGTTATAATGAGGATTCGATAGAACTCCTCTGTATACTCCTAAACAGATCTTCCTGCTTGCTTCAAACTTTGCATCTTCTTCAATAGGTCAAGCTCATAATCAACAAGAATGAACTGGTCGCTTCAATTTATCCACCATTCGATCCCATCTTGTGATTTTATCTTTCCCTCTTCTATTTCGCTCCAATTGAATTTCTTGCCACCAGATCTTTGCATGACCTTTCAGTCTGGCCTTCGCGAATTTGACCCTATCAAGATTCTCAATATCTTCATACTCAAAATATTCTTCACATTCATTGATCTAGTCGATCAACTCCTCTGGGTTCAGATTTCTTGAAAATACAAGAACCTCAATCTTAGGTCTTTTTCCGATCTTGAAAATGGCTCAAAAAAGTCTTTTTTCCTCCTGGTTCACAACTTCGACTTCTCCTTCTTGATCTTCTTCTTCGACTTCATCCTCACTTTTATCTCTAACATTAAGATTCATTCCTCTGTGAATCTCCTCTTGCAATGCTCGCACTTGTCTCTAGAGCACTCTAACCTTAGGTGTTACAACACCAGCGCTTCCGGCACGCTCCCTTCGTGGAGGTATTTTTGTGATTCTCGATGAAACCCTAACCACGGTCCTGGTGCAAACTGTCTCACAGTCGGTGATCTGTTTACACAAAAATCCTAACCCACGGTCCTGGTGCAAACTGTCTCACAATCAGTGATCTGTTTACACACTCAGGAACTCCTACTCTGATACCACTTGATGAAGGGTGCTCCCCTTAATACCACAAACACATAACAAAAATAACAATATGCAAGAAAAAAAAATGGGCTTCTTATTATCTCCACAAATGTGGAATTACAAACTTTCAGAATTACAATATGCAAAGCCACATGGGCATTCCCTTACAATATTCTATAGGACAAAGCCTAGAATCAATACTCAGATCTACTACCCAGCACCGTCCTAGACAACACTACGAGTCTTCTTTATATAGGCATTTTTATCGCACGAGAAGGTTCCAAAAATTTAGCCCTTAGGGCGGACCAAACTTAGAATTATTTTATTTTTCAATTTATTACATCAAAGTCAGCTCAAAATAACTTTTGAAACCCGAACAGAAATTTTGAAGAAAAATTATTTTATGTCATTTCAGGTGGCCTGACTTTCGAAGACCATAAATCATCACCAGTTGACCCGATTGACTATTATAACCCCATTTTAGAAAGGCCACGAAGCACTCTACAAGCTTAACTCGCGCACGCACTTCTCACCCAAATTTTTGACCTCATCCAGGGCCTCTAAAGCCTTCAAAACTGAGTTCAAAGTTTCTGTACCCTGCTGCCAATACCGAAAATCTTCAATACCTTCAAAACTAGACTTGATCTAGCCATGAAACTTTACTGGTAGGCTAATATGATTGAGATGAACCTCCACATGTAAAATCAGAACATTCTGAGATCGTATGACCAACTTACTAAAAATAGTAAATTTTCATAAATAGCAGCTTTGCACAAGATAGCCCTTATTGAATACAAAAATAGAAATATTTTTGGGTAATGAAAGATTGCTCTTACACCCAGGATGCTCCTGCATCAGAAGGCTTGATGAATCCTAAAATTTGGCTAAGTCTGGAATTTTTTGAAAACCCCCAAAATCTAGAATTTGCATCTTAACTCCTGTGAAGCTGGACCCTATCTCAAACATCCTGATTTATATATATTTTATAATTTATACAAATATAACTTAAAGTATAAGAAATCAAACTTATACTTAAATGTTATATTTGTATAAATCCTCTCGCCCATGAACAAAAAAAATTTTAAAACTTGTATTTTTTGGCTTGCCATAACGGGAGATGTCTAGGTGTCTCCTTCAAGGTCGAGGGACGTCCAAAGGTCTCCCAATCTTCGTTCGAGACGCTAAGACATCCTCGCATCTCCCACCAAGACGGTGGGGGAATGGCTGCTCCGCCCAAACTGTCGGGACGCCGTCTCCCCTTCCCGGGTGCGTCCCTATCTCAAGTGCGTTTAGGTTTTAGGGAGGAGACACGTCTCCAAATTACAATGGTTAGGAATGAATGTTGGATATATCCTATGAGGGAGTATTAGCAATCATTTTGTAGCAGTTGTTACATTCATGACTGTGATTGTCATTGATGTCAACATAGTGATCTACTGAAGATTAATAGAGAAGCAGACAGTGTTTGAGTTAGCACACTTGGGATATTGAATATGAAGTTATGTGCAGTTGAGGACTTATTCTATGATGTGTTATTAGATCGTGGTTAAGAGCACAAACATTAATTCATTTATTCATGGAGGTTATGAGGAAATCAGTGGAAGCAGTATTCAGGCAGTGTTCCTAAGTAGCAGTTTGTGGAAATCGGATTATATCTCCTAATCGGGATGGAATCTGGCTATGCGCAGTTAGAGAGCAGTTAGAGACATGTTGATAGTGACGTGGATGACAGTGCAAGATCCGAGGTCGCACGAGTGAAGAATTATATTGATTGGAAGCTGACAGTTTTGTGTAATTTTGATGTAATGTGTGGAAACTTTTATTTTGTAATTTGTATGTCGACTCATTTGTAATTACTTGAGTGTGGTATAAAGGAAGGAATGTATTCCTTCTTGTAATATGAAATATGGAATGAGAAAGTGTATGAAAGAATTATGAAAGTGAAAGTGTTGAAAGAGGACATGCGAAGTACTGAGATCTCGTATTGAGATCTGAAAGAGTTGGCATAGTCAAAAAATGAGTATTGAATTGTTGAGGTCATTAATCTTTTGGTATTATTCTGTTGAGTAATACAAAGATCAGTTGGATAGTGAGTTCGGTGATCTTACCCTGAAGCTGTTTGGGCAGTGGGTCCTTCTGTCTTCCATAACTCCTAACAGAGTTAGAATCTTTTAATAGGGATTCATATGTACTGAATGTATTTCATAAGACTCTTAATAGAGTCCATCATTTCACAAAGAATATTCATATTAGTGCATCTTTTGTGGGCATCATTCCCACCGGGGTTTACTCTTTGATCAAGAGGTCACCTAGTCAACATATCTTGTGTCATTGTGTTATTGTGCATGTATATCTTTCTATGGTTGTTGATTACATTCCTTACATGGTTAAAATCTATTGAAGTTGATAAAAGTTGTATTTATCTAATAACTGATTCACCCCCCCCCCCCCCCCCTCTCAGTTATCTTGGTGGACTTTACTTTCTAACAATACTGACTTAGATCGGGCAGGTTGTCTAGATGAAAGAAAAAGTATTACAGGAGAAACAATCTTTTTGGGTAATACGCTTGTATGTTGGCATAGTAAGAAACAAGAAACGACTATTCTTTTTACTGCAGAGGCTGAGTATGTTACAACATGTTCTTGTTGTCAACATGTTCTTTCAATGGTTCAAAGATTATCAAATATGAAAGTAATTGCTTCTAAACCGGTTCCTATATTTTGTGATAATTGAAGCGCCATCAATATTTCTAAGTATCTAGTTAAGCATTCACGTACCAAGCACATTAATATTTGTTATCACTTCATAAGGGAACATGTTTTGAATGGTAATGTTGAATTAGAATTTGTTCCTTCTTCAAATCAGTTGGCTGACATATTTACAAAACCTCTCTCAAAAGAAGTGTTTGAAGGTTTGCAAACCAGATTGGGAATTCTTTGTTTCTTCTCTTATATAAGTTAATCAATGTGTGATAGGTTTCAGGGGGAGCATTTCTGATCATTTTTGCAACTGAAACCTTCATATATCTCATTTGTCATTGATGTCAAAGAGGGAGAAAAAGCATTAGGAAAACATGATTAATAAAGTTGTGATGTTTTTTATTAAGGAAAACAGGTTTTGAAGGGGCCCTGAAACCCTGTACATATTGGTCAAAAAAAAATTTCAAAACAGCACATAGAAAAGGATCAGATCATGACCACAGTGAGGGTTTTGCAACAGGCTCCCACAACCTGAAGAAAAAATGGTACCAGACAAAGGAAACTAGGACCCTGACTAGAGAAACCGCTGCTCGAAGGATATTTCAATTTAAATCAACAGCCCTGAAACTACCAGCGATCAGCAAAGAGCCTGCCAACCGGAGAGATAGATCATTTCTTCCCCTTCTGGGAACGGAGGGACATGTCAAAAGAAGGTAGATGTTTTGATCTTTTTTTCCTTTTACAAAAGTCCACCCATCTTCCGCGTTCTTAGCCAAATCCTGCCAAGATATCGAGTCAAGATCCGTGGCACCTAAAAAAAGGGCATCAAGAGATTGTCCCAGGATAGGGCCACAAGAATCCAAAGAAGCTGAAACAAGGGATGAGTCTAAAGCAAGCGTTCCAGCGTGATCCTGCGAAGCATGGTCAGAAGTAGGGACGGGCGCCTCACAACCAACAGAGACCCGAGCAGCTGAATCTGAACCAGGGAGGGATTCTTTTCTCGAGGGAGAGCCAGAGGTGAGACCAAGAGGCACAGGGGCCTCAGAAGTCTCAAGAGGAGAACAAACAACTTGAGAAAAGCTTCGAGAAGTCAAGGCCTTCACAACATAGTAGTGTTGGGAGGAGGCTCCCTTCCACCAAGAAGCGGGTTTTTTAACCTTTTCCAATCCACATTGGTCCACTAAATGACCAGTTTTAAAACATCTCCTGCATCTGAAGGGGAGACCTTCATAATCCAAGAACTGGATCCAAGATCCTTTAGGATGTTGTAGCTTTATCCTTTTCGAAAGACCCTTGGAGTAATCCAAATCAACCATAATCCTTGCATAAGTGGAATGAAGGATATCATCAGATTCCTCGTCAACCATCAAAAAGTCTCCAAGAGCCTCCCCCACAACCTCGAACAAAGAATCAACCCAAAAGTGAAGAGGGAGGTTGGGAAGCCCCACCCAAGTGGGAACCTTTGAGAATGTCTCTGTAGAAGCATCAAAGTCAGGGTGCCAAGGCTTCACCATGAGCATAAACCTGGTATCCCAGCTGAAAAAGTGATCACAAAGGATTAGTTTCCTGTCAGCTAGATTCTTGAACTTTGCTATGAAAAAGCCCCAATAAAGTTGTGATGTTAATATGATGGGTTGATGGATTATATACAGGTGACACAAGTACATGCAGAAGTTGGTATTGACATCAATGCCAAAGGAGGGTATGTTGAACCCTTGGTATTTGGTCTTGGATTATTTTCATTGATGTCAATAAGTCATTCATGTGATCTCTTAGTTAGTTGTGATATTGGTACATAAAATGTAGAATGTCAGATCAATCAATCAATTTGTACACAAAATGCAGGTCGAATGGTCTTATGATATGGTTCACATCGTGTACTTATCTTTTTCAATGTCTTCATATATTGGCCAAAACGTATTTAAGTTATTTGTTTAAGTGTTTTGTGATTAACACTTAATGTTCAAAATGGATGAGAAAACGGTTATAGATCCTTAATCAAACAGTTTCGGTCGAATCGATTTTGCATAGATCAAATGAACAATCAGACCCCAATCATTATACCTTTTTGGAAAGGTCTATTTGTCTTCTAAAATGGGCCAATGTTAATTTTTGCAAAACATGCGTATGAATAGAGAAAAATGTAGTCAACCAAAACTGGTATAGTTGGTTATAACTATTTTGGCAGTTTTAACTGATTTTGGTCAAATGGGTTTATGAGTGGGTTTTTGGACAGTTGAAAAATTACCACCGTGGTTTATATAATGTGGATTCATTATTCTCAAGGTGTGAACAGGTGTTCTGACAGAAAATTCCAAATTATGTGAGTAATAAGTATTTGACTAAAGGGCAAGGTTGTGGGTCGACTAGATAGCACAGTGAAGGGTAACGCTATTTCATTCAAACTTGCATCATATGTTTTGATATTGCTTGCAAGGATTTATCAGAGTTTGAGGAAGGAATATACATTGTTTTCAGTGGTTTAAATCTGTATTTTATCAGGTTCCTTATTTGATACATAAATGCACATTTGGGTCTTTAATAGTTTGAAGTAAAACTAAAGGGTTTGTCATTTCTAGAAGGATAAGTTCATTTAACTTTCAATTTGTAAATCCATAATCACACTTTCGGATTAATGGTTTCTTGTTAAATGGTGGGTATCTGATTTTGATTAAGATCACATGTAAAGGGAGCATTGAATATACATATTTGATGATGTACAAAAGGAACTAAGCTGTAAAACATGAAGAGAAGTATAACTTGCTTAGTGTTTTCAACCAAGAGTTGAATTCTTGCTTCATTATTTGTATTGTAACAAAGATTATCCTCTAATTTTGCATCTCATTTTTTCATTTTGAAAGTTGGTGCTTCTTGTATTCTTGAAGTTGGTGCTTCAAGTGTAAGGGATTGGTGTTCCTTGAAATCAATGTTTCTAAAACAGGGTATTGGTGCTTCCCAGAGATGTAGCTCTAAAAGTTTTACCCAAAAAGCTAATAAAGTTCAGATTCAAAGTGGTTTTTTACCCTGGGGGTTTTCCACTATAAATATTGTGTAATTTGTTCCTCTTGCATTTCTTGTTCTTATTTCATAACTTCATGTTATAATTGTAAAAATTGAAAAGCTTGTAAAAGTTAAAAAGAACAAGTTTTCAAATAACCACTAATTCACCCCCCTCCCAATGGTGTATGTATTCCAACAATTGGTATTAGATCCTTGGGTCACGTGTTCGAGTCCCCCTTTAGTGGATGTTGAAGGCTCAATCGGTGCGAGGGGGAGATTGTTGGCTTGGTGGTTAGCACCTCCTTGGGGACTCATGACATGGCTTAACTGCCTCTCATGGGTTAGGTTAAATATGGTGTTTGTATCAAGCATTGACAGGTCGAGCTTTTAGCGCAACAACAAATGATTCAAACAACGCTAAATTATGCTACATTTGAAGCAACGCAAAGGAAAGCCTTCATAATCCAATTCAATCACAAACTCTCCCAACACCGAATTCAATTTAACCGAAGAGACCAAGGGGTTCCTTGAATTGATCTTGACAAGCACCACTCAACCACCACTTGGAGAATGAAGGCTATACACAAATATTCCAAAAGAGTCCCCAACAATCTTAAGGATGTCTTTAGTCCACAATTCTACTAGAAGCTTGTGTAACCTAACTGATATGGGGACATCATTGATAACCTCCTCGTGCGGATCGAAACCAGGAGTCCAAGGCCTCAGGTATAGACCAGGACTCCCCATAAACCAAGGACCCCTTGACAAGATGTTGTTGCCCTTAGTTTCAAAAGAAAAAATAATGCACAAACACCCTAGCGCGAGAAAACTCACATCAGGCACAAAACCCCACCATTATTTGTTCACGATCTAGGATTTAATAAGCTCTATTGTCAACCACATACCAATAAATTTGGCAATGATCACCTGTTTATGAAGCTTCTCCACCTCGACATCAAGGAATTGGTCAAGATTATTGATGCAGGGAGTAACCTCTATTGTTTGCACATTGACATTTCTAATTGCCATCAACACGAAACCCTAAAAATGATCAAGCATATTTGTCAGTATCTCCAAAGCTCTTATCATTCTACTACTTAGATCGCACATATTCTGCCTAGCCCCACCGCACAGAAAAGACCCATCTTTTGGGTTCGCATCCACATCCACAACAACTTCATCGTTTTTGTGCATATTCACAACCTTCATTTTGAAGTATCGTCATATAAATTTATTAATCATAATATTATATATTATTAAATAATATACAATATAATCTGTATTATTTACATTATTATTTAAACAATATTTTTACCATTAAAATAATATTACTCATTAAAATATTAAATAATATTAAGCATATTATGCAATATTGACTAATTGTTCTCCATCCACAACAACTTCATCGTTTTTGCGCATATTCACAACCTTCATTCTAAAGTATCATCATATAAATTTATTAATCATAATATTATATATTATTAAATAATATATAATATAATATGTATTATTTACATTATTATTTAAATAATATTTTTACCATTAAAATAATATTACTAATTAAAATATTAAATAATATTAAACATATTATGCAATATTGACTAATTGTTCTCACACATTAATATTGAAAATAATTATGATTGTTCTGATTAATGGAAAAAAAAAGTTTTGAAAGGACTCGAAACCCTTTACAAAGAATAATCTTAAAATATAGCAATAGGAGTACACCAAACACAACAGATAAGCAAAAACAAAAGGCCACCATCCCCAAGAAACCACCCAAAAGAACCCAGCCAAAGAAACAGCCACACCGCTGCAAAAGATAAAACATTGGAAATCAACAGCAAAAGATACACTATCTTTTTTTCCCCTTCAAATGAGAACGAAGGGTCATGTCAAAAGTCGGGGAGGATTTCTTAGAATTTTTGCCTTTAACTGTGATCTAGCCTTCTTCAACACTAGCAGCCTTATTCTGCCAGCACAATGAATCCAAAGATGGAGAATCAACCCCCAAAAGTGGGGTTGAGTCACCTAGAGAAACAGCCAGCGCAGGGCTGCCATTAGATCCAACCAAAGGGCGATCATGATATGGAGTAGTAATGTCCGATCCAGCATCTAATAAAATACCATCATTTCCAGCAAATCCAACACCCACTGAAATAGCACAAAATCGGGAAACACCCAACGTAGAAAGAGAAATTTCAGGTCCAGCAACCAGGACAGGGAAAGAGCCAGCAACCCCAACAGGTCTAGCAACCGGGACAGGGATAGAGCTAGCAGCCCCAGCAGACCCTTCAGGAACATTAATATCAGGATATAAGCCAACCTTCTCACCAGCAGGTAGAGGAATGCCACTATCAGGAGTAGCCTCCATCTCAGGGTGGGATGAGCTTTTCAAGACAGTGTAATGTCGGGTAGAAGCACCCTTCCACCAGGGAGAAGATTTATTCTTCTTGGAAATGAAGCCACATTGGAAAGAAATATGACCAGTCTTAAAACATTTACGACATCTAAAAGGAATGCCTTTGAAGTCAAGCTGTTGGATCCAAGGTCCTAAGGATGATTCAATTTTAATTTCAGCTGGGAGGCCCTTCGAGGTATCAATGCCTACCAAGATACGAGCAACACTAGAATGATGCATATTATCAGAATCATTATCAGTCATTAAGAAATCCCCCAAAGCCCCACCCACTTCCTCAAGGACGGAATCCTGCCACAAATGAAGGAGCAGACTGGGGAGCCTGACCCATATAGGGATAGAACTAAATATTTCAGTGGAAGGATTAAAATCAGGGTGCCACGGCTTGGCCAGGAGCAAATAAATTTCATCCTCTCAGCAAAAGAAATAATCACATAGGATCATATCTCTATCCACAGCATTATCAAATTTAGCAATGAAAAAACCTTTTGCCATTGGAAAGATGTTAACAGTACCTGTTAATTATGGTTCCCATCTTCAAGAGATCCAATCATGCAATTGGGGAAGGCTGAGCCAAAAACTTTGAAACTGGCAAATCAGTCCGTGGGATTTAAAAATTTCACTGTTGTTCATCAAATCTCTATCAACATCAAAGGACAGCTTGACAGATAAAGACTCACAAACAAGAACTAGGGCAATGGGATCCCCATTGGCAGTGGAAACCCTGTGTCCCTTCGCAGCCCCAACTGTCTTGGAAACAACATCAGCAAAAGACCCAGCCAACCCCATAGAAGGCAATGCACCAGCACACAACAAAGTGCCAGCAATCAGTGACACACCAAAAGACAGTGAAACACCCGCATTTGGCAAAACCCTAGAAGCTCCAGCAACTAGCATTGCACCAGCAAACAAAGAAGCTCCAGAAGAAAAGGAAGCATCTGACAACATACTAGCAGACAGAGAAGCTCCAGCAGCCGGAGAAACCCTAGAAGCTCCAGCATCCAGCGCAGACTGCAACTTCCCAGCTGACTGCAAAGCCCCAGCAGAAGTCTGCACCTTCCCATCCACCAGCGAAACACCAGCGGAAGGAAAAACCCTAGTCGCATCTCCAACAGTCGACGAAACCTTAGAAGCTCCAACATCTGGCAACGCACCAACAAACACAGCAGATAGAGAAGCTCCAACAGTCAGAGAAACCCTAGAAGCTCCAGCATCCATCGCAAACTGCAACTTCCTAGCCGACTGCAGAGCCCCAACAAAAGTCAGAACCTTCCCATCCACCTACGAAACACCAGCGAAAGGAAAAACCCTAGCCGCATCTCTAGTAGCCGACGAAACCCTAGAAGCTCCAGCAGAAGACTGCAACTTCCCATCCAACTACAAAACACCAGCAAAAGGAAAAACCCTGGCCGCAACTCCAACAGTCAGCGAAACTCTAGAAGCTCCAACATCCAGTGAAGTCTGCAGCTTCCCAGCTGACAACTAAGCTCCAGCAAAAGGCAAAACCCTAGCCGAAGCTCCAGCATCCAGCAGAGCTCCGGCAGACAGTAGAAGGCAAAATAATTATGATTGTTAATAAACAAATAAATAGATATATTTATATTATATTTTAAATATAATTCAGATAAAATTAATATGTAATATTAATGATGATATGTTTAATAATATACATTGATACCAGAAAATAAATGGGCAAAGAGTTAGATCCAAACTGGATGGAGAATCTTTTAAAGAGTAAGAGAACAAAAGAAAATATAGGTAAACTATCAGACGAAAACCAAGTACTCCAAGACCAAGAAGAGATTAAAGACATACTTTTCAAATTCTGAAGAAACTTAATCATTGTTGAAGATAACAAACATGACATTATTGAAGCTAGGAACCAAAGTAAAGCTATTATACCCAAAAAGATCACCAAGGAGGACTCTTACTCTCTGGACGAGGCCAACAACTTGTAGAATGGAAAAATCCCCTAGATATGATGGATTTTCCTATTGAATTTTATAAAGTTAATTATGATTGGATTAAACAGGATTTGTGCAAAGTTTATAAAGAGTCCCAAACAAAAGGTGAAGACATAAATAGAGGGATCATTAAATTATTACCCAAAGAAGGGGACAAGACTAATGCAAAACTTGGAGGCCAATTACATTACTGAACATATCTTACAAAATCCTGGCTAATTTCCTTGCTAATAGATTAACACACATTTTGCCCAAGTTCATCAGCTGCACTCAAACAAGTTTCATCTCAGGAAGAAATATAATAAATAATCTTACAACCAATTGTGAGGCTTTGCATTGGGCAAAGAAATACAATCAAGATATTACTCTACAAGCTTTCAAGCTTCCTAGCTAATTTGTGCAAATGGATCCAAGTCCTAATGCAAGATGCAAAAGCACAGATTGAGGTTAATGAATCCATGTCTCCAACTTTTAGGTTAGAGAGATCTATAAGGTAGGACCGCTCCCTTGCCCCCTCTTTGTTTGTGATAGCAGCAAATGACTTACATTATCTACTAAGAGATGATACTCTTTCCCCTAAAGTTCAAGGGATTGTCCGTACTAATAAGGAAACCTCATAAATCTGCAATTTATAGATGATACAACCATATTGAGGTTTTGTTAACCTCAATGACTCTAATATGGAATGTTTAATGCAAAAACTAGACATATTATGCCAAGCTTTCGAGGCTAAGTTGTCCCTACTTAAATCTATCATGCTAGGGTGGAAAGATGAACCCCCTCAAAGGTTCTCTCAGTATGGATTAAATTGGTGGAGCCCTACACAAATTGTGAGATACCTAGAGATACCCTTAACAATAAACTTGTCTTAAATACATGTGGGATTGGATAAGGAACAAAAATATTATAAAGTTATGCAAATGGAATAATCACTATTTGTCTACAGTAGGCAAAATCCAAGTCTCCCAAAGAAAATCTATCATCATACAATATTTACTATTCTTTAGTATGGTTGTTCAATGGCTATAAAGGCAATGAAATTCATAAGTATATTAGGAGTTTCCTCTGGTGCATCAAATGAGATTCACAAAAAAGGGGGCTTGGTGCACGTTGGATAAGAAATTAGGTGGGCTAATGACTATGATATGGAATATTTCATGCAGAAAGTAGACATATTATGCCAAGCTTTTGGGGCTAATCACACCATCGTCCTATTGGGCATGGAGACCCCCTCTTCTTGCTTTCCCTATTGATAGGATTAGTTGATAAGAGTAGATTGGCAGTAGTAAAGTTTTGCAAGTCTCTTCGAATCGAAACTCTAAGTGAGCTAACATAAGTCCCTTTGTGATACTAGCATATAACATTATTACAATTGAGTTAAGTCTACCATTAGAAGGAACTTTTGAGTCAACTCAATCATCTTTCTTTGCAATCTTTAGCATTTGTGGTGTTTTTGTTTAAGAGAGTTGGAAATTTGGTATATCATTTCGAATACTAAGTATTCGATTTTGCATATTGTAGTGCCATAAAACTCAAATCAACAGAGATTGGCACTAAAGAGGGCCTTGTTCAAAGTTCACTTAAGATTTGTCAACAAGTTGAAGATGGTGTAACATAGTGCATCCTCGACCACAACAACCAAAAGTAAAGTGGGAAACACTTCAAGACAATATTATTGCAATGTTTCACATTGTTGTTTGCTTGGCAACGAAGAAGTAACTAAGAGTATTTGGATATTAGTGATATATTGAACAAAGAAGAAAAGATAGCATGAAACTTATAAAGGAGAATTCAAAGCAGGTTAGACAACAAAAGAGAAATCCAACGAAGGTTTGAATGAGAAAGAAACGCTAAGGGCCCGTTTTGTTCCTGGCATTAACCTGGAATAGTCATTTAAGATTTGTCAACAAGTTGAAGATGGTGTAACATAGTGCATCCTCGACCACAACAACCAAAAGTGAAGTGGGAAACACTTCAAGACAATATTATTGCAATGTTTCACATTGTTGCTTGCTTGGCAATGAAGAAGTAACTAAAGAGTATTTGGATATTAGTGATATATTGAACAAAGAAGAAAAGACAGCATGAAAATTATAAAGGAGAAATCAAAGGAGGTTAGACAACAAAAGAGAAATCCAACAAAAGCTTGAATGAGAAAGAAACGCTAAGGCCCGATTGGTTCCTGGTATTAACCTGGAATAGTCATTATTTAATGCGAGAATTAAGTAATTCGCCGTTTGTGGCCATTTCTTGAATTTCCGAATCAGAAAATTAGTCTCTATTTTTGGGCCAATGCTTGAATTAATTAATTCCAAAAAAAACGTGGAATTCATTTTTATTCTAGAATAAGTTTTTCATGGATTCAAAATTGCAACAAAATGTATGAGTCGTCAGGTCCATGCGTGAATGGTTAAGGGATTATAATCTTTTTTTTTATAAAAAAAAATTTATATTTTTTTTTTATCTAATTTTTATTTTATAATTTTTTTTGTATACTTTTTTTTTATAATCTTATTTTTTTAAAGTGAATAATACATATATTTTTTAATTAAAAAACTAGCAACAAAAATGATAAGTTCAAAAATTAAAATCTGTAAGAAAATATTTTTTTATAATTATAATTTTTTAATAAGTTAAAAATACATATTGTTCAAATTAATTAAAAAAATAAAAAATAATCTTTATTCGATCCAAACGCAGAATAGATTATTCCAGCTTTCATTTTCAGGATTAATTAATCCGAGAATAGGTCCTTATTTTAGAATAGGCCTATTCTGGATAAATTAATTCCATGCACCAAACAGGCCCTAAAAGATTAGCTCAAGCAAATCAAAGAGAGAATCAAAACTAGTTTCAAAATGGATAAAAAAATCAGTTCATTTTCACCAAAAAGGTTGTAAAAGCTAGAATCAGAAAGGAGAGAGGATATTGAGATCAACTATACACCAAGAGGACTTGAAAGAGCTACAATTCTACAAGAAAAGAAGGAATAGAAGAGACAATGATTCAAGTGGATCAAGTTCTTCAAGCCAATAACCAAGTCCTCAAAGAACAGTTCCATCTCGAGTTACTCAAGTGCATACAATCAAAGTAACCCAATCTCAAGTTTAAACAACTACAACGCAAACAACACCAGTTCAACAACCTACAGTAGCAATGGTGGCCACACCTTGGATGCAAAACAATTAATCTACACTTCTTTCACTACTTATCATGACTTGCCTAAGAGCCTAGAAAACGTTTTCTCTAAGTTCCATGTCAATGATCGAAATCAAACAACAAAAAAATACATTCAAGATTTTGGAAGATGCTTTGTGTAACAAGAGGATCTAGCATATTGATATCGCATGTAGACTCTCTCCTTATTCATTAGGGGAAGACACCTTTTACTAGTATTCCCAATTACATGTTTCCTTTATTGATTCATGGGAAGCAATGAAAGATGCATTTGTTAATAAGTTTGAAATTCCACTCTCACCCTCAAAGCCACATTGACAATTTGTTGAAGTCAAGAGACGAGCATGAACCTCTTACCTCTTTTAACACTCAATTCCAGAAGGCATACTCAAGATTGAAGGCCCCTTATTCTCTCAATGATGAACAAACAAGGTAAATTTACTACAGTGCCTTGGACCATCTTGCGACCATGTTCACACATTCACATCCAACTCCAACGAGTTTGAATGAAGCATATACGAAAGCAATCCAAGTGAGTAGAAATTGGGTCAGAATTAGTCAGCACCTTTGATGCATATGAGGTTGCACATAGCAACTAATCAAATTCAAGACATTAGACAAGCTTAAGCACATCACATGCCAGTCCTAAATCAAATTCCCCAACCTACATATCAAGTCCCATCAAATCAGTTGGCGTTACATCTAGGAACCCCTATATCTCAAGCACCTTCATCACAACCTATATATCTTTGAAATGCAACGCATTCTACAAGAACCCAAGAAGAGAAGGATGAGATGAAGAAAATTGTTGAGAAAATTAAGAAATTATCAACGAAAGTCACTTACTCGAGGAATCAAAACAATCAGTTGCAAAGCATGCTGAAGACTCGACAAGCTCCACAAAATTGCTATCAAGGAAACTATCAGAGATAGAATCGGGGAAAAACACAAGGAAACAATCAAGGATCCACTTGTAACAATCAAGGTTATCAAAAGAAGATGGGGAACACAACACCTAACAATGAAAATCTAGTGTCACCAATAGACAATCTACCAAATTCCGACAAGATGCTTGTAACAAAAACATCATCACCCAATTGGTGTAGATTGCACAACACAAATCGACATTCAAAGATTCAATGCCATGACTTCCAAGTAGTTACCAATTTTATTCAACAGGATATGAAAAACAAAGATGCTCAAGAGACTCATGTTGTAATTGGATATGAGATTGTGTCAACTATAAGATATGATCAAGTTTTGAACTATGAGTTCTCTTTTCCACCATTATTTGAAGATTATGAAGAGCAAATTGGAAGTTCCCACCAACATTAGTTAATGGTCTAGTGGAGACACCAGACTTTAAGTTTCCATCTGCATCAGTGAATAAACCACATGAAGAACAAGGTTATGTTTTCCCTCCATTGAACAATAGTGGTTTAAAACAAGGAACGAAAAAGGTACATGCATTCCAACAGTCGCGGGGGAATTCTGGACTTAAGGTGTATTAGAAGAATCCTAAAACATCCTCGCAACCAAATGCAAGCAAAGTTTAAAATCATCCTAACGAATCATCCAAATACAAGCAAAGTACAAATAGTGCTCCTCACAGAGATGGATTGAAGAGGTGGAGTCAATGTGTGACTGAAGAAAGTTAAATTGAGTCTGCCTCTCCTTGAGCTACTGAAGGCGATGTTATTCACAAAAATGTTAGTCAAAGTGCATCAAACACCACACAATACATTGAATATCCAAAGAGCATTAAGGGGCACGTAGTAGCATTCAAGATAGACCAACTCCACAAAGCTCACTAAGTGAAAATGTAACCACAACTCAAGGTGGGATAACGAATGAAGAGATGGCACAAAATCAATTTGCAAGTAAAAGTGAAAATTTGACAATTGTAAAAAGTTTTGAGAGAGACCCCAACCAAGATACAATTGTTCTATACCATGGAAATGATGAGTCAGCCTCGTTTCTTCTCTCCCTAAGTATATTTGGGAAACTTCTACATAATTGCCTTGTAGATTTGGGAGCCACAAGTAACATAATTCCACTAATCATATGCGAGTTATTAGGTTTGACCCCTAATAGCACAAACAAGAAAGGCACTCAACTAAACAAGACTGAGGTCACTCATTAGTGATATCCTCTTAGGTGTCATCCCAATATCCCCTAAAGGTTCCATTGTCTTTAAGAGCATTTGAAAGACACGAAAACATGTCAGGTCTTTGATCTGTAATAAAAGAATAATCATTGATGGCAAAATCGTTGAAGGATATCAATATGGTGGAATCTCAATAGAAAGGGCACTAGATACTTTGACGACATTTTATGTAATGGGCATCTAAAATTTTGGGCTCTTAGATCCAGTATGATATACTACTACCTAAAGGAGGACATACTCCATTCTCAAGGATTCTTGCTCTACTCTTAACCTCTGTAGAAACATCCATCACAAGGAGAACTAGTTAATGGATGTAGCTTGGGCTGATGGCTCTAAATTAATGAATATAAATCCTAGATGTATTGCAGCATACTTGGAAATACAGAAATGAGGAAGGACATCAAGGTAAAGTGAAGACTCTTTAAGTTTTATAAAAACTCGTGCTTTCTCATATTATTTTGCAGGTTGGAGTGACACTAAAAATTGTTAAGATTATGGCCTTTACGGCAAATATCAAGTGCACCAAACAATTTATTTAATTGTTAAAGAGCCTAAATAACGATATATAAATAATGATATTAAATATGTATTATATTTAATATCTATTGTTTATAGAAATTCGATTTAGAATTAAATTGGTTGGTTGGGCCCTAAAGTCAGCCTTCTTGGAAGGATTATCCAAGTCGGCCCCTCTTGAGATATCTCCCTTGGCTCCTATATATAGGAAACCGATTCTTGAGAGAAAGATACAGAAGACATAACGTGCTCTTCCTCTCCAAGAATCGGCTAATACTATCAAATCAGCTGCGAACTTACTTGGCAAACAGGCTGTGCATTTATAGAGTGAAATATGAGACCAGATTTGGTACAGGACAGTTCACACATCAAACATGTGATGTTAATCAGCATAATGTGAGTTATCTAGTGCGAACTTTAGGGCAACAATATACAGCAAATTCTTGGCTTGCATATTCCTGGAAGTGAGCATTGGAACTTTGATATTCGATATGATTAAGTGATATACTTGGAGCAGCATTGCGAATTCCAGATCTGCTTATTCTCTTGCTACATATGAGCAGATTATCTTATTACGGATCATAAGACATAACGTGCTCTTCCTCTCCAAGAATCGGCTAATACTATCAAATCAGCTGCGAACTTACTTGGCAGACAGGCTGTGCATTTATGGAGCAAAATATGAGACCAGATTTGGTACAGGACAGTTCGCACATCAAACATGTGATGTTAATCAGCATAATGTGAGTTATCTAGTGCGAACTTTAGGGCAACAATATACAGCAAATTCTTGGCTTGCATATTCCTGGAAGTGAGCATTGGAACTTTGATATTCGATATAATTAAGTGATATACTTGGAGCAGCATTGCGAATTCCAGATCTGCTTATTCTCTTGCTACATATGAGCAGATTATCTTATTACGGATCATAAGAAGCCATCCTTGATACAAACATTGTGGAGCAGGGCTAGATGCAGATCAATATTATATCTTAGATATAATATACTGACAGATTATTGGAAGTCAACAAGAAGATGCAGATCTGAAGTCATTCCTTGCAAATCTGGGTACTATTTGTACTTATGTTTTATTATTTATCCTGTGGTAGTTTTGTTAGACTGTCATCGTTTGATCATTCCTAGGTAGAATCTGAAATATACTAACAAAAATCACCAAGAGGAAGTTCAAGAAACTACTAGAGGATCGCTTAGTAACCTCAAGTTTTCTCATATTATTTCGCAGGTTACTGTGATACTTAAGTCATGTTTTTTTTATGAAGTATGATTATACCAGTATCTCCAAATGGAAACACGGAAATGCCAATGTCTGCAAAGAGACAGCATTGAATGTGGGGCCTACCTGCAACAGCACACACTAAGTCAATGCTTAATATATGTTACTTAAGCCCAGCCATTGAGTACTCTTCAATCCACACTGTAAGCAACTGAATACAGCAATTGAGCCAATTAAGGTAGGCTACCAAGGTCAACTTTGTTCAAGATCAAGTGACCGGCAAAATATTATAAAATCAGAAGGGTGTTAGGCTCACTTGGACAGTGCCCAGGCAAAAGCTTCCTTGCAGAAAACAATTCAATGCACAATTCAAATGATATGTGTTGTTTAAGCCCAGCATTGAGTACGCTTCAATCCACACTGAGCTATTCAATACAGCAAGTGAACCAATTTTCTTCGTAAGGTGGGCTACCAAGGTCAACTTTGTTCAACATCAGGTAACCTGCAAATATTATAAAATCAGAAGGGTGTTAGGCTCACTTGAACAGTGCCCAAACAAAAGCTTCATTATAGAAAACAATTCAATGCACAATTCAAATGGAGCAATCAAATCTCACAGGCTTAACTCTGCAGAAGAAGTAGCACGTGGAACCATTGGCGTTCTTTCTGTGTGGATATTTCAATAGAAATCTAATCAATGATCAATTAACATGAATCTCAATAGATCTCAGAAATTAAGCAAATGCACAACTACCTCATTCCAGGATGCAAATAGGAAACTAAAAGTTACTTCAAATCCCATCATACAACATAAACTAAAAAGAAAAATAATTACAATCAGAAATCACGTAAGAGTGAAAACGTGAAAAAAAAAAAAAAAAATTTGTTCAACTTTGTGCACAAGTTTTGTCAAGGTTGTGGTGATCGGTAGTGGTAAATGGCTGATGAATGATGGGTAAGAGTCAGTTCTCACATCAAATAGGTCAAACAAAGGGCTACAACAATCCAGCGTATGCAGATTTGCCGCTCTCAAGGTTATGCATTCAATTATTGAGGAATACCATGGTTAAAGAAGAAAAGATATATATGGAAATATAATACTCTGGAATATTATTTAATTTTGAAAAATTAGCTTTTCCAAATACAATTACCTTTTTTATAACAAAATGCATAAATATGACTGCCATCAAATTTAGCCCCACATATCCAAGCAAAAGAATAGTTGGCATGTGTATCGATGCACATGTGTTTCCATCTACATGCATTCATGTGTGACATGTCAGACACATGCACAAGTAGCCACAATCAGACCTACATGCCTATATACCTGTGTGAACACGTACATCTTTGTACATCAGCTATGTATGGGCTTTAATATAACACAGATTTGTTTCTACATCATCTTTTCAAACTATTCAAATGAAGAAACGTCTAAACAGCAAACTAAAAAGCATGTCTTACCAAAGGGACACTTAGTTTTGTTTTTTAATTGTCTTTATATAGTTTTTTTTTTTTTTTTTCTTTAGATAGTTTTTTTTGTAATTGTCTTTATATAACATGCGGTTTAGTTTGCTGCTGGATAGCCACGAGTCTCAAATGAAAGGGAGATTTTTAGGCACTCTTAAAAGTCTAAAGGATTATAGTAGATATATATTTAGTCTTTGGTACATAGGATAAAAAGGAAGTGAAAAATCAAAAGCAACAGTAAAAATAACAGCTAAGAGCATTGAAGGTTCTTGAACAGAAGATATCAAAATCATACAATTTGAATTGTGCACATGTTTTATATAAAATGGTATTAGAGTTAAATATAGAATCAGTGATTTCATTTCATTTAACTTTTTGAAAACTACTGAAATATAAAATAGTTCAAGTAATAATGTCATCATTCATGGAACGGTATGTTGGTTAAATGTGGCACTGTTGTTATCATGGACGAGTATGTTGGTTAAAATGTGCCACTGTTGTTATACAGCATAGTCTGTTGGTTAAAACATGGTATCATTGTTGTGGCTATCAAGGTTCACACTTCATTATTGCTGCCATCAAGGTTCAAACTCCCACTTTATATCATCGTGGCCAAGGGAATTGTGCAATTGTGCCCTTGCTCATCCATTGTGCTTGCAGGTTTGAACCTTGCATTGAAGCTGTTGGCACTTAAGCCATTGACTACATGCTCTAAAACCTTGCTGGGCTGGAATTGTTACAGGTATAGAATATTCATTAGCGAGGCTCGTGTTGTTGCAGGTACAGACTATTCATGTTAATGCATGACCAGGCTAAAAATTCCTGAGTCAAACCAATTAAAAGAAATAAAGTAATTAAAATAAAATAGCTCTTAAATATTAAAACAAATTACATGTCTAAAAGTGTAACATATGTATACACGTGTATGTACACATGCAAAATATGTGTATGTTGTAAAGTAAATTAAATTACGACATATATACAATGCACATGTACACATGCATATATGCATATCATATGTACACACAAATGCATTATATATGTACAGGTCTATATGATTGCACTAGAAAATTTGTCTTGGGTTCATTTTGATAGAACCTCTTATTACAATTAGTTATCAACAAGTGTCACTCGTGTGCTAAATTTGGTTCATGACATGGTGTTAATGCCAGCTCTGATTTAATGTATGATCTAGGTTAATTGTATTCTTATTTGATTTTATTATGCCAAGACGTATTCTATAATGGCACTGAGGCATGGAGTCCCATGTCATGATCCTGTATGTAAAAACCAAAACAAAGCCCGCATGTGAAAGGAGTCAAAGTTTGTAGGGACTACTGAAAATGGCAGCAGAAGCTACACAGCGACAAAAATGATGGAAATATCTATACAGGCAACAAAAGGGTGCCTGACAAGACAATTTCATCCATTTAATAATTAAATTTAAATATCTGTATTTAAACAGATATTTAAAATTAATTATTAAATGAAAGAAATTGTCTTGCCAGGCACCTTTTGAACCCATGGCTCTAAACCTCATAAAATGTAAGGAGAATTTGATAAAAAAAAAACCTTAAGTTTGTCTTGCCAGGCACCTTTCGAACCCTCATAAACGAAGTGTCCCCTTGGTAAGTTATGTTTTTGGTAAGTTATGCTTTTTAGTTTGCTGTTTAGACATTTCCCCCTTTTGATGGTTCATGATATATAAGGAGAATTTTTTTAAAAACTAAGTGTCCCCTTGGTATGTTATGCTTTTTAGTTTGCTGTTTGGACATTTCCCCATTTTGATGCCTTGTAAAGCCATTTACGGCCAGGCCTAGAATTTGATGGTAATTATTAAATGGAAGAAATTGTCTTGCCAGGCACCTTTTGAACCCTCATGATATATAAGGAGAATTATTTTTAAAAAACTGAGTGTCCCCTTGCTAAGTTATGCTTTTTAGTTTGCTGTTTAGACTTTTCCACCTTTTGAACCCATGGCTCTAAACCTCATGATATACAAGGAGAATTTGGAAAAAAAAAAAAAAAACTGAGTGTCCCCTTGGTAAGTTATGCATTTTAAATTGTCTTGCCAGGCACTGTTAAAGTTTTGAACTTGCTGTAACTTGTAATAGCACTTAATGTTTTTCTGTGTTTTTCAAGTTACTCTTACAATGAATATGTATACGATATGAAGAGGCATGTCTCCCGTAGAGACATGTCTCTTCTTAATTCATATTTAATAAAAATACTTACTTTATGTATTATCATGATGATAATAATTTATATATAGAATATGTATATGTATAATATATCTCATATATAATATACATATATATATTATATCAATATAGATAATATACATATATATGTATAATAATATATCTCATATATATATATATATAACAAATGAACTTAATTATATAATATAATATAATATAATATTTATTATATCAACTTAGTATGTTCATTATTGAGATAAATCAATCTGACCGAAGCTATAACATTAACACTCCCTCTTAGCTAGGAAGGATAAATATATTACCTCAATGTAATATATGAGTATAGATAATCATTTGAAATTTATATCATTTTACTGATATCACGAGCAATGGTCCTCAAGTATCAAGTCCACGATACTCACCAAGTACTCAGAGCAATGGTCTCCAAATATCAACTCACAAGATATTCACCAAGTGCTCAAAAATGATTATCATGAGTAATGGTCTCCAAGTATCAAATCCATGATACTCACCAAGTACTCAAAGTAATGGTCTCCAAATATCAAGTCCATGATATTCACCAAGTACTCAAGATGTCTTGTATGATATGTGCACTAGTATGTGATACTTACCATATAGACATGATATATCCATACAATAGAACTTGTAAGTAATTTAAACTACACCTTCTAGTTCATATTGATTTATAGGATATATCTATCATGATCTGCTTAGACATCAACCATATGATATCCATCATGATAGAAGGTTAGACTATTGTAAGATCGTCACCTTACTATAGTAACCACAAATAAACATCAATGAAATATTGTCACCTTCCATGAACATTTCCACAAAGTCATGTAGTAACTCACATGACATCCACCATGAACATTTCCAAAGGGTGGAACAAAGGCTTTCACCTCAAACTTCTCTCTCCCAAAGAAGAAAACATTACAAGGAATTTCACCTCGTTTAAAGTACATCTTAGGCAATTACTGATGTTGAGTCCCCCTCTCAATAAGGGGTTCAATCCATAACTCCGAGCTTGTCTTCAACAATGTGCAAACTTCACTTTGGCTGAAGGCTTAGGAGAAAATATCAATTGTCAGATCTTCAATGATAATTGTACTCTGAATGAAAAGCATTCCAAGTATTCATCTACGGTTTTAGGCATTCACATAAAGGCCTTTCAATTTACACATATGGAACTTCATCTCATGAATCATAGTCCTTTGACTACTACAGTTTCTTGATCACTGGGGAATTCATCTCGACATGGTCTACTCCCTCTGAATCAATATAACAAAGATCCTCAAAAGTCAACTAAAGCATATCCTCTATCTGCTCCCTCTCTTCATCCAAGGTTGCCTGAAATGTCAGGATCCCTCTTGATATAGAAGGGTACTCATAATCTCAATCTCTTATTATCTGTCATGATTCATATGTGACTAAAGGTGCTAGATCCAAGACCATTTTGGAGTTACTATCATAAGATCGAGTCCTAGAGTAAATAGTTATATGACCATCTTGATATTTGAACAAAATCCCATCGTAGTCTACTCCCTCTCATTGGAAAAGCCCGTTGTCTTGATTTTATTTCAAGTTTTGGATGTTATCACCCGCAAAAAAAAATGCCTCAACAACATTCCTAATGCACCATTATTTTCTTCCTAGAAGAACATTCCTGAAGACCAAGGAAGGGAACTAGAGTATATCAAGGAAAATGGCTCTTATTGTTCATACATTTAAGCGAGAGACTACAATAAGCAAATAAATGTAATACTCAAAGATAATGAATATTTATCTGCACATCCTTGATACAAATTGCTTCAATGAAGGTTCATATACATCAAATCAGAAAAAACCTTCTTAGATTATTTGAGAGTCATCTCCCCTTTGAATCATCTCCCCATTAAGGATGGTTCAAATTTGAACTCTGATAGTGTCTCTTCTCTGACATCTCCCCCTCTAAGGATGGTTCACATCTCCCCTCTAGGGATGGTTCAAATGGGAATGTAACATTGGTTATTATTCCCCCCACGATGTAAAATTCCCACTCTTATATCATTGAACAATTCTGCATCATATCAAATATGGCAAACTTCTTTATGTTCTTTAGTGCTCACACTTTTCACCAGTGAATCTCAGTCCGTTAATTTCACAGAAATAGCCATAGTCGTCAAAACCTAGAGGATTCAGTTCTAAGTGCCTCATAACCCCAATATCAAAGTCTCCAACTTTGACATTGTATATTGAATACTCGACTGGCCACTTCACAAATGCTAAGTTGCTCTGTGATTCACAACATTGTCTTGCAACAACTGCACAAAAGATTGAGATATCTAAAATTTCCTGTTGAATGGCTCCAAACTGCTTGCACATTATTCACCAAGACTCACTAATGTGTACAATATCGTGAATGCTAGTAAATATTAATACCGATGTAGTATTTACTAATATTGTCTTTTTCATGGGAATGTGTAATAGTTCTTGAGAGTGAACTGACCCAAAAAAACACTCATCCACGCCAATGACTATTTCATGAATATTAATTTCCCAACATTAATAATAAAATTTATGTCGTTATAATATAGTTTCAATGGGAAAAGTCCTCAACTCGATATGTTTCGATTTCTCCACTAAAACTTTATTATTTGTGGCAATATTATGGAAGCCATCTTCAAACATGCCTACCGAACCATATGAAAATCTTTGATGTAAATTGTTGTTGCTGAAGATTCAACATCTATTCATGCTTTCACACTTCTTCCAGTTACAAGTATATGTTCTATGTAGATAGAGTCACTAGAAAGACCATGAGCTAATCTTCCTTACAAAACTTCACCCTAACCTCCAACTGCCACAGACAACAAGCTAGTAGCCAGAGTGCACCCATTTTGATGAAGTCCAAATCTGGAACAGAATGCAGCCAAACCTGTATCATTCTCTACAGATTTTAGATAGATACAACACTTCCAATTCCAAGTAGTTAGGATAAAAAGTGAATTCTCCCATCCCTGAGGGAAGAGGGTGAATATTAATGCCTATCGAATATTATGGTGACTCATCTGATGAGTCATCGATGAGTTCATAGTGCCATGATACATCTTTGCATTCTATTCCAAATCTGGGGATATACACTATGACATACGTTTCTTCATTGCAAATCTCCATTTTAAGGAGTAACTTCCATCATTTCAACAAGCTCAACGACATGTATCTTTGTCTTCTACAGTCAATTGTATATACTACCAACTCCATCATACTCTGCAATCTGGAGAAGACAACAACAATTCAATCTCGGGAGCATTGCAATACACATCTCGACACATTCACACAACAATATCATTACATCCGATTATTGCCAACATCAGAAATTGCTATCTCCTATTTGATACTGATCTCAAATTGGTAATAGAGGACTTAAGTTATTTCATGAGGATCGTAAGCTTGATCTCCTTTTTTCTTCTTTATCCTTGTCAAGCTAGGCCATTGATGTCTTCAAGAAAAAATTTGTTGATTCACAA
Source organism: Chamaecyparis obtusa (assembly GCA_027943335.1). Classification (NCBI taxonomy): domain Eukaryota; kingdom Viridiplantae; phylum Streptophyta; class Pinopsida; order Cupressales; family Cupressaceae; genus Chamaecyparis; species Chamaecyparis obtusa. The sequence continues at coordinate 270,937 of BSBK01007838.1, read as the reverse complement.
TGGTTAGATTCGTGGAAACCCAATTTAATATTAAGCTCCATTACGCTCATGTGTTCAGTTTACCAACTGTACCCAACAAACATTCATAATCCCACAATCCCAATATGCAAGATTTAGGTTAGGAATAAAAATCAATATTTTCCAAGCTTGAGAATATATTCAGGTGCCTCTACTTGAAGAAATAAACATTAGTAGGCAAGAATAATCCCTGCTATTGTAGAATAGAACAATTCACTCAGTAAATAAACTCTCACTGGAGAAACGATCTAAAAAGGTCTCGGGGTGCAGAGGACTGTGTTGCGAACAAGGGACTTGTCGATCCTGCCTAGAACCCCAGGCTCAATCCGCAACTCATCTCCCACAAGGTCCACGTTCTTCCTCGCACACTGAAGAACATCATCCCCGATCTTAATACATCTATGCCCCATTCTACTGCTCCCAACGTTGATGCAAGCAGCGAGTATGTCGACTTAGGTTGTTGCATTTGGTTATATATACCCGCCAACCGTGCATGTTTGAAATTTTATAAAATTTCTCAGCCACATCCATTGGGTGTATATTCTGCACACATAACTTTCATCCCAGTGAGTATCTATTTTACATTTTCATTCATACCCATCCAAACAATCAGTCAAGACCTTTGGTGGGAAAAATCGAATGCAAACAATCTCGTGTGGCCAATGTTGATTCCACCCTTAACAACCGTCAACAGTAACAAGACGACCGAAAGACTTATCTCCTGCCCCGAATGCTCGATTTTTCAAGGACTCCCTTCCTTAAAACGACGTAGAACAGAAGACATAGTTTTCAGATCTATGCGTTTCATAATCTCTATTTTGTTGCCGGTGGAAGCAAAGTTGAGGCAGCTTTGCAAGAAATGGAACGAGGGATATCATAGCAAGCATCCCTATTATTCTAATATATTGAAGTCGTAACGATCCACGTTGAAATTCCCAATAGATTAATTTTCATTTTTTTTCATTTCCAGATCCCAGAGCAAACTTGCTCTGTTACCATGTTAAAGTTTTGAACTTGTTGTAACTTGTAATACCACTTACTGTTTTTCTGTGTTTTTCAAGTCACTCTCACTTTGTCCCACTCGGCTTTAATCTGCAATTTGTAGCCTTCCTTATCTACTTTTCCCACCCACCTTACAAACGGGATGAGCCCATATTCCATTGCCTCCTCTTCATCTTCAATACACTCTTAAATGTCCATTCCAACTCCCAGCACCGCCCATTCCAAAATGGAATTGAGGCTTGTCAACAAATCTTCAACAAAGAGTGCTTTGGCCACCCATTCAACTACCTCAATTGGCTCGCCCAATTCCAGTCCCCATGCCACTATCATGGAGATAATAGTTGTGTTATCTCTACGCATCAACTTAAGTTCTTGAATCTTCAGCCCTAGGACACCGATCATGGCTGAGACCATTGTCGATGTCTTGATTTTCAGCAGACCAGCAATTCTTTCTTTGCTTCCTGCACCAGGAAACGACTTCATTTTTCGTTTCGTCTGCACCGTGAAATTTGCATGCATGTTTCCAATCTCCAGAAAAACCTGCACAATTTAAGAAAAAACACAAAACAAGACACAAGATAAAAAGATATGTTGATGGCATTTGGTTATGACGGTTGCCTTAAAAGGACAGCTTGCCATCGAAAACTTCTCCCACTGCATTCTGCAGGTTGTCAAATCCATCATTTCCTTATTAATTGTTGGGTTGCTTGTGTCACCTCCAACCATTTCTCATCAGTCTCCCGCATGCAACAAGCCATTCTGAAATTTGTCGTCCTTTCACCATAAATGATCGCCGCCGATCTCTTTTTGAGTTGGTTAAAATACTCATTTCGGTTCATCATTCAAAGATGATGAGAAGATCATAATAACTCCCTCTTGGCTTGCCACCTCACACACCTGACTCAGCATCCATTAACGTTCCACGTAGGCCTCTAATAAGACCTGTCGCCTTATTCTTTTAAAGAAAAAGGGACTCTCCTCCAACATCACCCGCTATTAATTTGAATTTAAAAGTTATGTGAATCTATCCATTGGATTTCATATCTTCCATCCTAAGTTCACTCACTTTATCAAAATTTGTGGCCCATTTTGATAAAACATCCGCCTCCCTATTTCCTTCGCGATAGGTGTGACTGATTTTAAATTTTGCAAATGTTTGTGATAAATTCATAACTGAGTTTACTATTAGCTGTAGGTGCCATGCCTCTGTATGACTAATTTTGAATGCATTGATGAGCACTTGAGAATCTCCCTCCAAATGCAATTTCTAGATTCCTAGCATGATTCCCATCCTAACTGCCAACAATGCAGCATTCCCTTCTGCAACATTGTTTGTTCCTACCCTTAATTTTTGTGCTCCATAAGCAAGGATCTCCCCATTATGGTCCCGGGTTGCCTTTTGAGGCCCCATCAAAATTGGCTTTGATCCAACCCTCCTCGGGAGCGATCCACTTAACAGCTTCACGAATCTTTTGTTTAATCAACCCTTTATTTCCAACCTGACTACTTCTGCACTTCAGTCCTGCCCAAGCCCTCTGCAATTGCTGATCCATCACAGTAAAAGGGGTGGAGATTAAGATTTTGGAGGTTCTTGCATTTGTGACTTCTTCAATGGTGTGGTTAATTCTATATTTCAATCTCACAATATCTTCTTTCTTGTCCTGAAAGAGCCTTCGATTTCGCTCCTTCCAAACGTCCCATATGAGGATTGAAGGACTAGCTACCCAAACTGAGGAGAAAGTAGACCTCATTGGTGGTGTCGGCCATCCATAAAAAACTTCTTTTAAACTATTTGGGAGGGGGCCTAGCCACCCCAATTTCTCCTTAAGCATCTCCCAGCATTGTGAAGTTATCTTGCATGTTAATAACAAGTGGTTCACATCCTCCTCACCATTTTTACATAATAGAAATCTTGTCGGTCCCTAAATACCAAAATTTTGTCTCCTAATCCCTGTTAAAATTCTTTCGTTGACCGCAAGCCATGCAAAAGTGTCTGCTTTGGGGAGGCACTCTTTTACTCCAAAGTAGCTTTGAGGGCCAATCCCCGGTGCCTATGGATCTATCAAGAAGCTGATATCCCAGTTTTACAGAGTAGTTGCCACTACTGACCGCACACCACATAATCAAAGCCTCTTCCTGGTTAATAGTCACACTACGTTGATCAAAAATCTCTCATATATGCTGCTTGCTGAGTATTAATCCCCATATTATCAAAAAATTTCCACCCCCAAACATCACCCAGAGGTCCCCGTTGTAACTCCACATACTGGCTTAACTGCTCACCCCAACAATTTGAAAAAATTTGTTTCAGATCTTGATATGCTGGATTTGCAAACAACATTGGGTAACCATTCCATGAGTCATCCCAGAACTTCACCCTGCGTCCATTACCCACTTGCCATGTTAGGTGTTGTGTGATGATTGTTCTGCAACTTGTGATAAAAATCCAAACAGCAGAACCTTTTGGTGGATTTGGTGTAGTGAGGATTCTATCATTGGCCATAGAATCCAGATATTTAGCCTTTAAAACTTTAACCCACAATAAGTCAAGATTTTGATAAATACTCCACACTAACTTCGCTCCCAAAGCCTCGTTCATTAAGTTCCAATCCCTCAGACCAGCACCACCATTTCCTTTGGATTTACATACCTTTTTCCATGCTATTAGAGGTCTTTTGTCTTCCACATTCATACCATTCCAAAGAAATTTTCTCATTCTCTCTGCTATGATCTATGTAATTTTTTTGGGAATCTTGAGACACATCATTGAAGAGACAAGAATAGCACAGATTATTGATTTAAGTAGAAGGATCCTTCCAGCAAAGGTAAGCCATTTGCTCTTTCAACCTTCCAATCTTTTGGAACATTTCCCCACAAGTTCCTTCCATAAACTGGCCTTTGAAGCACCTTTGAACAAGGGGATGCCAAGATATTTACTTGGTAATCTACCAGCCCTTATGCCAATAATTCTGCAGATATCTCTTTGTTTTCGAAGATCCACATTAAAGAAGTAGGCTTAAACTCAGCGGGTATTCACGCCTGACCTGAGGCTTTACTGTATAAGTCTAACATCTCTTTTATAATTCTAGCTTCTCGAAGAGAAGCCTCCCCCATTAAATTTGTGTCATCCGCAAACTGTAAATGAGTTATTGGTTCTAACTTCAGCCAATTTTTATACCTTTCCACACCCCTGTTTGTATTTTGAGTCTAATCAATCGTCCAAGAGCTTTGGCCATAATAATAAATAAAAAAGGGGATATCAGGTCTCCTTGTCGAATGTCTTTATTGGAATTGAAAAAGCCCTGAGGGCTGCCATTCACTAATAAAATAATATGAACAAATTATTTTGTATTAAATGAATATTACAAAAGAGCTAAAAGCTCCTATATACAATACCGAAGTTTACAAAAATAGAAACTATCTAAAAAGAATGGCAAAGAGCATTAAGGAAACTAGAGAGCATTAAGGAAACTATTCTAATACCCTCCCATAATGCTCAATCTATCAATAACACCAATAGCCTCCCTAAATTTTACAAATTTATCATAACCGAGAGACTTTGTGAAGATATCAGCAGACTGCTCTAAGGTAGGAACATACAGCAACTGAATAGATTTGTCTTCAACCAGCTGACGAATGTAATGACAATGCATTTCGACATGCTTGGTTCATTCATGGAAGACCGGATTCTTTGCCAATTTGAGCACTCCCTGATTATCACAGAATATAGGAGTCGGTCCTGACTGGGGAACATGCATTCTGCAAGCATCCGCCGAAGCCAAACTGCCTCACAAGCTGCCTTAACTGCTCCCCGATACTCTGCTTCAGTCGAAGACAGAGCCACCGCCTATTGCTTCTTACTAGTCCATGTGACAGCACCAGATCCCAAATTAAACACATATCGAGTGGTAGACTTACGATCATCAACAAAGTCAGCCCAATCTGAATCTGTGTAGCCACATAGTGTAGGATCAGGACTCTGAGTGTACAGGAGGCCATAATTAGAAGTACCGCTTACATAGTGCTAGACACGCTTTGCAGCTGTCCAATGATCAGCCTTGGGAGCTGTCATAAACCAGGATAAGTAACTTACAACAAAACTGATGTCAGGGCTGGTGATAGTAAGATAAATGAGACCGCCAACTAGTTGTCTAAACAAAGATTCATCCACAGCAGGTGAAGTAGACTGGGTTGACAATTTAAGCCCAAGTTCCATAGGAGTGGAGGCAGGGTTATAATCCTGCATTCTGAACTTGTCCACAAGATTTCTGGCATACTTGGACTAAGAAATAAAGATACTGTGCTCAGTCTGCCAAACCTCAATTCCAAGGCAATAGTGCAAGAGTCCCAAATCTATCATATCAAAGGTGTGACATAAATCTTGTTTGATTTCAGTGATCAAATGTTCTGAACTACCAGTAATGATCAGATCATCCACATAGACAACTATAAACAATATAGTGTCACCTACATGTTTGATATACAAATTTGAGTCTGATGGACTCCGCTAAAAGCCTTGATCAGTTAAATATCTATCAATCTTCATGTACCAGGCCCGAGGGGCTTGTTTCAAACCATAGAGAGCTTTGACAAGTTTACAGACTTTGTGTTCCTGACCAGCAACCTTAAATCCAGGGGGTTGTGTCATGTATACCTCTTCCTCTAAATCACCATTCAAAAAGGCACTCTTAACGTCCATCTGATGGACTTTCCAACCAAACTGAGCTGCTAAGGCAAGAACAAGCCATACGGTACTCATTTTGGTTGTAGGAGCAAAGGTCTCCTCATAGTCAATGCCTTCTTTCTATGATAACCCACGAGCAACAAGACAAGCTTTATACTTGTCTAAGGTTCCATCAGCTCTGTATTTCACCTTGTACACCCATTTGCATCTAATGGGCTTCTTCCCTGAAGGAAGATCAGAAAGAACCCAAGTGTGATTTTTCTGAAGACTTTGGAATTCTGCTTCCATAGCCTATTCCCACTCAGAAATACCGTTAGCCTCAGAATAGGTCTGAGGCTCATAGACACTATGAATGTTAGCCATAAGAGCAAAATTAACTATAGGTTGATGTTTGCTCTTATTTCTAGAAACTCTACCTTCGATGAGCTCATCATCCCTGAGATCACTAATAGTTTTAACCCACCATTTGGGCCGGATCTCTGGAGGAGCTGGAGGAGGTTCAGGAGCAGCAATAGGGGCAGGAAGAGGATCATGTTCAGGGGCTTCAACAAGATCAGCATCAAGTGCCCCAGGAAGAGCATTATCTGTATCATCCCTCCCATCAGGGGGTGCTAAAGAAAGAGGAACACTGTGAGACTGTTCCTCAGAACACTACTCAGAAGAAGACAGAAAAGGTCCTCGAGTTTCATCAAAAACATCACGACTAAAGATAAGATGATTAGTATCGATATCTATCAATCTGTAGGCCTTATGATTGTCACTGTACCCTGTCATCATGAGTCTTTGACTCTTGGAATCTAATTTGGAGCATTTAGCATCAGGAATCCAAACATATGCATGAGAGCCAAAAATCTTCAAGTGGCTGATCTTGGGCTTACAACCAGACCACAATTCTTCTGGAGTTTTGTGCTTGACAGCCTAAGTAGGGGAACGATTAAGAAGGTAAACAACAGTAAACACTGCTTCTGCCCAATACTTATTAGGAACACTCCTGTGTTGTAACATAGAACGAGCCATCTCAACAATCGTACTATTGCGACGCTCAACAACATTGTTTTGCTGAGGAGTGTAGGGTGTGGTGAACTGGCATTTGATGCCATGTTCAGCACAAAAATCGAAAAATGCAGTAGAACAAAATTCCCCTCCATTATTTGTTCTAAGAGAAATGATACAGCAGCCAGACTCGTTTTCAACCAAAGATTTAATGTTCTAAAATGTACTAAAAGCATCTGATTTTTGTTTAAGAAAGTACACCCACATCTTTCTACTAAAATCAACAATAAGCAAAAAATATTTGCAACCAGTAACTGAAGATGTATTCATAGGGCCACAAATATCAACATGAAGTAATTGAAGTCCCTGAGATGCACGCCAAGAATCTCCATCTTTGAAGGGAGTCCGATGTTTGCCAACTTGACAGGCGTCACATACTCCAAGATGCTGCGTCTGAATCGGAGGTAGACCAGAAACAAGTTCCTCCCGGGACAACTGAGAGAGATACTGGATGTTGAGATGTCCATATCTCTGATGCCACAAAGTACTGAGAGATAAATCACGAGCTGCCATAGCTATTTGAGGAGAATCACCAGTGTCAGTAAGCCGATATAGGCCATGATCCTCTAGACCAATAGCAACAGTAAGACGAGTCTCTCGATCAATAATGGAGCATTTTTGGGTACTGAATACCACATCCAACTGAGGAGAATTTCTCATGATCTGACTCACAAAGAGCAAATTGAGAGCCATACCAAGAATGTAGCATACATTGAGAAAGATGAGCTGACACCCACCAGACTGTATCTGAACATTGCCTCTGCCAATAATTTTGAACTCTTCTCCACCACCAAATAACTGAATCACTGTAGGGGTAGAAGTCTGTAAACCAGTCACGCCTATGAGAAAAATGACGTGAAGCACCAGAATCGATATACCAAGCAGACGACCGGGCTAAATCAGAAGGGCTTTTAGCCATAAAAGCATAGAAGGCAGACTCCTTTTTCTCAGAATCTTCAGCAACATTTGCCTATTGATTTGACCCTCCCAGCTTCTTTTGTTCAGAAGCGAGTCGCTAACGGCAATCTTTCTTCATGTGATCGTACTTATGACAGTAATGACACTGAACACTCTTCTGCTGAGAACTGCCTGAGAATTGATATGAACTGCCCTGTTGTGATGATTGAGAAGGCTAGGATTTAGCTGCAAAGGCTTGTTCTGACGAGGATGAGAAAGCACGGCTACCAAACTGCTGCTTCCAGCAATCCTGCTAGAGAAGTTTGGTGCATAACTCTGGGAATTTCAGATCAACATTAGTTGAGGTAATGTTGAGAGTCTCTATGAAATGCTCATAAGATGTAGGTAGACTTTTCAGGGTAATAACTACCATATCTTCTTCCTCCATCTTCCGACCGATGGCTTCAAGCTGATCACGAATGTCCTTAATCTTCGTGAGATGTTCCTATAGGGACATATGTTCATCCATCATAATGGAGAACAACTAATTCTTCAAAAAGAACACGCGACTCTTGTCAGATGTCTCATGTAACTCCTTCAAATATTTCCAGATGTCTGCAACAGACTTGCCAGAAGGAATCTGAGGCAACTGATCATCTGTGACAGAGAGCTTGAGAAGCATAACAGCTTCTCGATTTCGATCATCGAACTTATCCTGATCTGCTTGGACGGAGGTCAGGCGAGACTCTGTGCCGAGAACAAGCGTATATAGACGACGGTATTTGAAGATGGTCAGCATACGCTGCTTCCAGGTGTTGTAGTTGCTGCCATTAAACCGTTGACTGTTTTCCAACAGCAGATTGGTCAAAGATGCCATCAAGTTCAACCTTCAAAGATGAAATTTGACAGGCACAGATTTCAAGGTAAATTTCTGACTAACCCAGAAAAAAATGACAAGTACCCAAAAAAGCTGACAAAAAACCCAGAAGAAATCTAAAGTCGAATTTCAAATCCACTGGTGCGAAAAACGAGGTACCCAGAAAAAACCGACGAAGACCCAGATAGGCTCTCAAAAAACCCACCACAAATCTAGAATCAGAAAAAAAATTCCGAGTTCACAAGTTAAGGTTTTCGAAGAAAACCCTAGCCGACTGTGGAAAAACAGAAAAAACAAGGTAGTTGCAGGAAACCCTAGCCGGATGCAGACGAAACAAAGATACCAGTTGCGGGAAAGGAGCAAACGTCAATCTCGTTGCCAATAAACCGGGATATACCAGAAGATGATATACCAGGCAGTCGCAAATACCAAAAGATAAATCGTGAGTACCAGTCGCGACTCTTAACCGAATACCAGGTGCGAATCGTAGCAGAATACTAGGCGCAAATACCAGAAGAAGAGCTCATAAATATACCAGAAGAGGACTCGCAAATAACAGAATACCATGCGCTATTTTTGCACCAAAAACCAGTCGCGATTTTTTTTTTGCACGAAAACGAAACAGGTAACTCGAGTTGCAAATGAAACAGAAATAGATTTCGAAAAAAAAATTTAGAGACTTCTGATAATTTCATGAGAAATTATAACAAAAAATTTGATCCTTACCTCTAATACCATAAAATAATATGAACAAATTATTTTGTATTGAATGAATATTACAAAAGAGCTAGAAGCTCCTATATACAATACCGAAGTTCACAAAAATAGCAACTATCTAAAAACAATGGCAGAGAGCATTAAGGAAACTAGAGAGCATTAAGGAAACTATTCTAATAACTAAAACAAAAAATCTAAGAGTGTTAATACAACTTTCAACCCAATTTATCCATTCTTTACAAAAACCAAAACACTGGAGGACCTTAACGAGGAAAGCTCTATTTACACCATCATAAGCCTTCCTTATGTCAAGTTTAATCATCATTTTCTCTGTTTTATTTTGCTGAAGGGTATGTATAACTTCATGGGCAACTATGATCCCTTTGTAAATAGATCTGTCTGGAGTGAATCCACTTCGCTCCTCAGAAATAATTGATTGTAAAACCAATTTCAATCTATTCGCCATGACCTTGGAGATAATTTTATAAATTGTATTAAAAAAAAAATTGGTCTAAAGTCCTCAAAAGACTGTCTATCCTTCTTTGGAATGAGAGTGATGAAAGTATTATTAAAATCCTGGAAGATAAAGCCCCCTACCCTTGATTCTTCTACCACCTCCCATACCTTAAAACCAACTATGTCCCAGAACTGTTGGTAGAATATGTCAAAGAAGCCATCTGGTCCAGGAGATTTCTGGGCCCCTAAATCGCAAACTGTCTTTTTCACTTCATCAATGGAGCATGGCTGCTTGAGCATCTCATTCTAATCAGCCGTAATACATTCTGGAATAATAGTGCAGATATCCAAATCTGGATTTAGTTCAACTGAATCTTCCCAGAAAGTGTTTTTAAAATACCTAATTGCCTCCTGATTAATTTCGTCCGGTTCTTGCACTAAATCACCATGACTGTTTAGAATAAAAAATATTTTATTCTGTGATCTTCTTACTTTAACTAAGTTATGAAAGAAGGAAGTATTCTTATCTCCTTCAGCCACAATTCTCTAGATTTCTGTCTCCAATAAGTTTCTTCCCTGTTTAAGACTTCACTATAAAGTTTACTCAATCTAATCTCTTCCAAAAGTCAGCTTCATTCCATTTGTAATAACATTGGAATGTAAGGTTTCTAAGTCCCTTTCAATGGTTTCTTTTTCAACAAAAATGTTCTTAAAAACATCTCTGTTCCACCCTTTCAGTTGTTCTTTTAAATATTGTAACTTTTTAAAAAAGATAAACGCCTTGTTACCTCTTCTAGGTGGTGCCTGATTCCACCAGACTTTAACTTGAGCATGGAAGTCATTATGCCTAAGCCACATGGCTTCAAACTTTAAGGGTCCTCTGTCCGGAGCTTTGTCCTCCTGAAGCTTCAAGCTAATGGGATAATGATCAGATCTTGTCAAAGGTAAAACCTCTGCATTACATGTCCAGTTGGTAGCTGCCCAATTTCCAGCCAAAAGATTTCTAACTTTTCTGCAATATTTAAAAATCCACTATACTTGTTAGTCCATGTGAACTGTCCATTTCTTAAATCTAGCTCAACCAGTCCATTGTTTGCCACAAAATATGAGAAATCCTTCTAGCTTTGTCCCGCCCACCCAAGCCCCCCCTTCTTCTCCGTAGGATTTAAGATTGCATTCAAATCTCCACCCATTAGGAAGATCTCATTTTGTCTTCTTGTAAGAATCTCAGATAGATCCTTCCACAGAGCACGTTTCAGTGCAGGATTATTAGGACCATATATGTTAATAGCTTGAAACCGTGTAAGGAGCTGTTTTGATTTAATTTCCACCCAAATCCAAGATCTATTCCTCTCCACCACTGTCACTTCTACTGTCGCCTCAGCCCACAAGATACATAATCCCCCAGAGGCCCCAATAGCCTCCGAGAAACATCTCCATCTATTGAATTTATTAGAAAACACTAGAATCTCCTCCTCACTTAGCTTAGTCTCCTGTAAAAAAATGACATCCGGTTTCACCTGATGAAAGCCTCTTTTGATCAAGTGAATCTTGTCAGGGGCATTGCAGCCCTTGACATTCCATGATAAGATTTTCATGGCTCCTGGGGAGGGGCATAGTTCGTCCCTGACCTCAGCAATTTACATTGGTTTGCTGCGCTACCAGCTAAGGCTAATTTAACCTTATTTGATTTCCTCCCTCTTCGCTTCCTTTCACCTAAAGATGGTTAGAGGCCCCAATAGCCTCCGAGAAACATCTCCATCTATTGAATTTATTAGAAAACACTAGAATCTCCTCCCCACTTAGCTTAGTCTTCTGTTAAAAAATGACATTCGGTTTCACCTGATGAAAGCCTCTTTTGATCAGGTGAATCTTGTCAGGGGCATTGCAGCCCTTGACATTCCATGATAAGATTTTCATGGCTCCCGGGGAGGGGCATAGCTCGTCCCTGACCTCAGCAATTTACATTGGTTTGCTGCACTACCAGCTAAGGCTAATTTAACCTTATTTGATTACCTCCCTCTTCACTTCCTTTCACCTAAAGATGGTTTTAGTTTTTTTGATGGGTGTTGTTCAATGGTTCTAACCTCCATTACATTATAAGTTTCTGTGAGGCCAAAAACTTCATCCTCTTCATCTTCCATTTGTGAAGGATATTCTGAGTCAGAGTCGCTCATTTTACCACTGATGTCCTTAGCATTTTCAAAGGAGTTTTCCAAATTTCTAATGGGGGATATCTGGATGTCTTTGAAGCCATCTTCCTCGACTGACTCAATCTCATTTATGGGATTTTCCTTCACTGTCTCCACCAAATGTAGATCCTCAGAGGGATCATTGTGAACAAGATCATGTCTACTATGAAGATTGGGAGACTGCTGCACTAAGGAATCAATAGCTAGATCCCCGCCAATACCAACTATACTTGCATCTCTTCTGCAATAGATAGGAGTTTGGATTTTCATAGGGGAAATTCCTAAATTTCCCTGCAATGTAAAGTGTGTCTCCATAGGTAAGTGTCCTTCCTTTTCATTCCCATCTACAATGGGTTTATAATGCTCCATACTAACTGTGTTGAATCCTGCATTGGTAGGAATCCTTTTATAATTTCAGAGTTCTGTCCCCCATCATGTTTCTTCAAAAATACTATGGGGTCTACCTCCTCAATTGTCAGAGTGACACCCATTTCTGTCAAACTGTCTGGAGGAGTAGTCTGTTTGCCCTTACCAAAACTCCATTCATTTTCCATAATCCTATCAATGATCTCTTTGGCTCTTACTTGTGGAATCCCGTGAGGGTTTGCACAATCCAACCACTCCTCCACTTTCTTTGATGTGCTCCTTTGCAATTTTGATTCAACTAACTGATCACTGAGACTCAAAACTGTGATTTTGATTATTTTGTTGTTAATCAGATTTGCTTCATTCAATTTGCCCTTACAATTTAAGCTTGTTTCAACAGAAGTTGTTTGCTCGTTTTCCTCCTGGGGTTCTACACCATTCTCAACCGCTAGTCATTGTGTCCAAACACCATTTTTGTACTGATTAACAGAGTGTCTGGCAACGGATGGACCTCTTGCCACATTATCAAGATTTTAGGGCAAGTTGACAAATTACTACCCAAAAGGCATTCTTCGGCCCATTTTTCTACTGATTAACAGAGTGTCTGGCAACGGATGGACCTCTTGCCAAATTATCAGGATTTTAGGGCAAGTTGACAGATTACTACCCAAAACGCATTCTTTGGCCCTGAGGAAAGTTCCTAAGTGGTTTCCTAAGATACTAAGGGTTTCAAAACCCCAATATTCATGTGGTAAATTAGGAAACATAACCCAAATGGGTATTTCTTTGATTTTTTCTTTTTCTGGATCGAAGTTATGAGACCATTCTATAACATATAAACCTTTACCCTCAATCAAAAAAGGGCCGCTCTACATCACCCACTCTTTATCTTTGGGAGATGGGGCAATGACCAAATAAAACCCATTTGCCATTGTTTTCAATGTAAAAGCCTCCCCCCAGTTTTGAGAACACCAATCTCTACTCTTACTAAGAGACAACCATTTTCCGGCCCATTTCAGAAAGAAAGCATGATTCTTTAGAAAACTTATTGATTCAGTCCACACTAAGTTTTCAATAGAAACAGTAGAGACATTAGCAATTTCAACTCTAGGAAATACCTGTGGGGACGAAACCTTTGTGGAATCTACTTCTTTTGGTCTCCAAAACTTCCTTTCTATCCTCCGGAAATCAAAAAACCTTTCATAGGACCTCTAGTTTTCCTAAGTTTGGGATCTGTGGTTGCCCCCATTGGCCAGGATTCTATTATTAGTTTGCCCGCTTGAAAAGGGATTGTTCGGCCCTCCACGAGGGTTTTGAAACTTTTTGAAATTATTTTGCCCCCATTCTTTCTCTAACATGTCGTTTCTCAAGCGTTTTCCCCATATTTTACCAGAATATTCCAAGCCCATGTGATTTTTTAAAGGAAAGCCTCTGCAACTGCCCATTCGGCCTCCCATAGCCGTTGGGGTGAAAAAAATTTAAACTTCCGTCTCCTACCCGTTCTTTGCACCGCTCCATTAATTTAGGAGTAGAAAGTTTTAGTTGAAGATCCAAAGGAACAATATCTTGCTCCTTGGGAATCTATATTATATAAATATAGATAATATACATATATATGTATAATAATATATCTCATATATATATAACAAATGAACTTAATTAAATCAACAATATAATATAATATTTATTATATCAACTTAGTATGTTCATTATTGAGATAAATCGATCTGACCGAAGCTATAACATTAACAGACACTTTTGAACCGTCATGATATATAAGGAGAATTTAAAAGAAAAAAACTATGGGTCCCCTTGGTAAGTTATGCTTTTTGAACCGTCATGATATATAAAGAGAATTTAAAAGAAAAAAACTATGTGTCCCCTTGGTAAGTTATGCTTTTTAGTTTGCTGTTTAGACATTTCCCCCTTTCGATACCTTGTATAGACATTTCCGGCTAGGCCTAGAATTTGATGGTCATGATTTTTGGTCATTTTAATGCCTCTCATTTTACATTTTAAGAAAATATTGATTGTCATTTTTTTTAATTTGCGAATAATTTATATTAAATTCTTTTAAATTTAAATTTTTTTATCAATTTAATTAGTAATACATATTAAATATAATAAATATTTTATTTTTAATAAACTAGTGCAAATAACCTAGTTACTTTTTTATTTTTTAAAAAATATTATTATATATGCAAAAATCTCAAAATTTAGAAAGCTAAGTTTCTAAAATTCATATATGCTATTTAAAAAAGATTCTAAATTAATATAAATATATAATAAACAATATAGAAAACATATATTACACACTAATGTTAATATTAAATGATGTTAATGTTAAATGATGTTCAGGAAATTTCTAAATTCATATAAAAAAAATATTTTAAAATTTAGATTCATATCCTACCGTTTTAAAATATTCTAAATAAATTTACAATTTATCATAAATATTATAAAATAACATATATAAAATACTATATTCTCTATAATAATTTTTTACAGTTTATTAATAATTTATTGTGTCATATTTACAACCTGGTCCAATAAATTTTCAAGCTGTCATATACGGTCCAAAAGTGAAAAAACGGCCATTACGGGCATCAAATTCCAGGCCTGTTTCCGGCATAAGGAGAATTTTTAAAAAAACTAAAAGAATTTTTTTTTAAAAAACTAAGTGTCCCCTTAGTAAGCTATGCTTTGTAGTTTGCTGTTTAGATTTTCCGGCATAAGGAGAATTTTTTAAAAAACTATAAGAATTTTTTTTTTTAAAACTAAGTGTCCCCTTAGTAAGCTATGCTTTGTAGTTTGCTGTTTAGATGTTCCCTCCACACCCCCCCCTTTTGATGTCTGTATAGACATTTCGCACTGGGAAATGTCTATGCAGGCATCAAAAAGGCAAGCATTGGGAAATGTCTATACAGGCATCAAAAAGGGTAGCTGCCTGAAACAATTTATTCCATTTAATAATTAAAGTTAAATTTAAAATAAATTTCCCAACGTAACAAGCATGCTAGCACATACTAGATCATAATTTGTAGCCAATTTACACGTCAAACTAAAACACATATCTTACCAAGGGAGACACTTAGTTTTTTTTCAAACTTTCCTTATATATTTTACAGTTTAGTTTGCTGGATAGCCAAGGGTAATTTACACGCCTTGGCTACACAGGTCAAAATGCACTTTTTTATTTGTTAAATAAATAAAAAATCACATATCTTACCAAGGGAGACACTTAGTTTTGTTTTTCAAACTTTCCTTATATATTTTACAGTTTAGTTTGCTGGATAGCCAAGGGTAATTTACACGCCCTTGGCTACACAGGGGTCAAAATGCACTTTTTTATTTGTTAAATAAATAAAAATTCAAAAAGTCCCTTGGCTACACAGGTCAAAATGCACTTTTTTATTTGTTAAATAAATAAAAAATCACATATCTTACCAAGGGAGACACTTTGTTTTTTTTTTTCAAACTTTCCTTATATATTTTACAGTTTAGTTTGCTGGATAGCCAAGGGTAATTTACATGCCCTTGGCTACACAGGGGTCAAAATGCACTTTTTTATTTGTTAAATAAATAAAAATTCAAAAAGTAATTGTGCTGTAATTTTTACTCTAATTAATAAATGCAAACAAATTGTCTAATCAGGTGCATTTTGGCTCCTCCATAGACATTGCCAATTACACCGGTTGCATCACAAATTATGGGAACCTTTACCTTTGCCCAAAAAGGGGCAAAAGGTGTCCAAAGTAGGTTTGTCCTCTTTAACTTTCTAATTTTGGCTCCTCCATAGACATTGCCAATTACACCAGTTGCATCACGAATTATGGGAACCTTTACCTTTGCCCAATAAGGGGCAAAAGGTGTCCAAAGTAGGTTTGTCCTCTTTAACTTTCTAATTTATAATTAATTGATTATTACAGTAAATGATACATTTTGAGAGCTGCATAGACCTCCATCTATGCAGCACCCAAAATGTATCATTTACTGTAATTATTAATTAATTAAAAATTAGAAAACAATCGAATATTCTAATTTTTAATGCATCAATAATTACAATAAATAGTACACTTTGGGTGCTGCATAGACAATGATTCTCTGGTAACCTGTCCTGGTCTGCTACTTACTAATTTTTATTGGTTCAATCAACCCCATGATGGATACTGGATACTGTAATGTCCCCTTATTGGACCTTACTTAAAATACCTTAAAGTTCCCAACTAAAATTCGATTTGCACTTAGGAACAAAGTATTTAACTTGATCTCCTTAATAAATATAATATTTGTGTCATCAAGTTTATAGTCTTGAAGAAAACTCATTCTAAATAATGATTCTCATCTCTTCCTCTAATATATATATTTTCTTATTGACCCTCCCATGGTCATTAGCACTGAATGTATTTTTTTCTTTTATGCTGAGTTCAACCCTACTATCCATAGTTATTTTATCCTTTCGAGTGTTCAATTCACTTACTCAACAAACCAAAACTCACAATGGATACTTAATATGTATTAGATCATAAAGGTGCCAAAAACAACTGATTTATATTCAACAAACTATGTGCCATGGAAGCTACAATCACGTATTGATTCCACAATTGGACAGATAGCTTGTTGTATGCAAATCTCTCTTCATAGCAGAGACATCTTTGAAGAGCACTCAGCGGAGACTTGAGTTCTATTCTAAGTCACAAATGATAGCTCCACGTTGGGAGTAGTGGAAATATATGAAGGGAACTCACATTGTGATCTCTGATCTATGTGTTATAGCTTAAACGTATCAGTCCCAGGGTAATTACTATCATTGCATATCTCTGATGGAGGCCCTCCACTCTCAATGTAATGTATTTGATTATGACTGTATTTTGAAGAATGTTCGCAGGTAGGATATCTTCAACCTTCTTATCACTCTTCTTTGAATAACATAATTCTTGGTCTATTCTAGATCACAACCTCCATAACAAATAGCTAGAGTCAGAGACATCTTAGTTCCTCCTCAATACTTCTCTCTTTGCCAATGCTAGATGTTCTTTCTTCACTCCGTAAGATATAGTTTCTTTTGCCGACTGTGCATATTTTAATTGCTGGCTGTGTTAGGTCTTCTAAATGCTGAATTGACAGACGTCCTTTCTACTTCCCTTCTTCACTAATTGCCTGCGCGTATTCCCCCAAAGATCTTACATTCCGGAGATATATATATCGCTATTCATTATGAAGCGGTAGATATGCTTGGGCGTGACTTTCTACAAGTAAGTCGTGCTTGACTAATCTTGGTCTTTTAGCCATTTTCTCTTAGATGACCGCTAAGTCCAATCATTTTATGTGATAGATTATAATCTATTATTTATTAATAATAATTATGAATAATATTATTGTTATTAAATTTATGACAATTAATAATATCATTATCCTTGATATTTGTCTAATTATTATTTATTCATTTATAACTTATAATTGTTACATTATATTATATCATTATTTCAAATATTTATTTAGTATATTATTTATTAATTTGTCTAAAATATTATTATTTATTTTATAGTTATAATATATCATTAAATTATATTATTAATTATATCTTAATGATATATCGTATTATTACGATCATAACATATTTTATAATAGATTCAATATTATTAATATTTGAATGATTTTTATCTACCTTGTAATCTTTCTATGTTATTATTAATTATTTAGCTTATTTATTTATTTTTATCACTATTAGATTCTATTGAGGAAGGGGTCATGACAGATACCATTGTCTATGCAGCACCCAAAATGCCCCATTTACTGTAATTATTAATTAATTTTAATTTTGAATTAATTAATAATTACAATAAATGGGGCATTTTGGGTGCTGCATAGTCGTTGCCATGATGGATCAGGAGTGTGACTCAAACACACCATGGATTGTAAGAAAATGATGCCTTAAATTAATTTAATTATTCTAATGTAAAATAAAATAACTCTCAAATAAGAATAAGAATAATATAAATTATTTTAAAAACAATGGCTCTGCCTTTTTCGGCATCGCACTTCTGCTTTGTCGAATCTCTGGATTCTCAATTAAATTTCTCCGCCAAAACAAAGTATGCATTTAAACAGTTTCAGGGATCGAATCTAAAGGGCGACAATCATAGAGCTCAATGCTTGGCTCTTAAGGATCCACTCAGGAAACCGCATTCAGATAAGGGCGTTTTAGCAGCATCCTCAACCATCCAACACAAAGATGAAAGGGTACTTCGGCATTCTTCCCCTAGAAAAATTTCTAGGGCATCACCACGGGAGATGCCTATCCCTACTCAAGATTATTCCTGGCTGCCAGCCCACAAACAAAATGCCAGGAGGGCAAAAAAGCATTACATGAAACCCTCAATGCAAAATTCATCTCAGAACCATGTATCATTCGCTCTACCAATCAACAATAAATTCGATAAACTCGGTGCAGAGAAGGCAACTGTATACTCTCTGCCCCATAAGCGCTTTTCAAAATTGGATCCGAAAGAAAAATCCTTCAAACATTCTCTTTATTGGATGACAACAGCACTATCAAAAGAAAGATGATACATAAGAGGGAACAAGGTAAGCAGGGCATGCTGCCCTACACGCCCCCACATCGCAGGTTTGAAGTTTATTCCCCTCCTCATAGGCAATCTGATAACATTAAGGAAAAGGAAGATACGATCCGACATAATATTATAAGATGATACCCTAAACATTCTCATTTTGAAACTAAGATTACTAATCTAGATCTTAAAGATAGTTGCATAGAAAGAATTTAGAATGTTTGTGCAGGTTCAGGCATAATTTGCAAATGGAATGGAGTCGGAGCTACAGTCTACGATATAGCAGCTTGGTTGAAATCTCAATGGCATAAAAAGGTAGCTGTCTCTATCCTTGCTGAATTCTTTATTTATTTAGATTTTAGTAATAAAACCCTTAAAAAACAAATACTTTCAGAAGGATGCCCTAAATTTAGAGAGATATCATTTACTGTTTTTGACTGGATTCCACTCTTCAACCCTAAAAAACTCACGGACTTCATGGTGGACAAGGCTATCCTCCTTAAGAACCTTCCCCTAGAATGCACTTGGCAGGAAACTCTTAGGAAAATAGGCAATCAGATTGGAAAGTTTATTGGGACAGTACAAAATGAACATAATCAAGCAGAGAAAATAATTATAGTTAAAATGAATATTCATCAAAAAACAATTTCTCCTATTAGATTGTGCTTCAAATCAAGCGAGGTAGTCATCAACCCCACCATAGTGGAGGATTACATAGAGGAGATGGAAGATACCCCTAGTTGCCCTTTCAGCTCAACAGCTATACCTACTTATCAAGTAAAGAACATGGGCATTAAGGTAGATTTCTTTGAAGATAAGGGAGGGTTTGTTATCTACAACAACATTGACAAGAATATTGAGAGCTCTCCCTCCACCCCAAAGCACAGTAAACCTCAAAACAATTTGATGGCCACAGGAAACTTAAGGGAGGAGCAGAATATGTTCAAGAAACTGGAACAAAGTCCCGATAAAACACCTACTTTTGCACAAAGGAAGGATGAGGCATCACCTAGATCAGTTCAGTCAGATGTCAGCAAAGAAGTAGTTCAATATACAACTAACAATGCAGATATAAGGATAAGCATTCCTAAAGAAAATGAAGTTGCCATCTCAACTATAAAACACTATGAAAAGCAAGATATAGTGATTGAATCAAGCAAAGAAGTAAGTGAGCTTTCTCCCAATCAAAGCATAGCAAATTTAGATGAGGCAGTCAAAATCTTAGATGATGCAGGGAATTATGAGAAAGGGACTTTGATTGATGTTGAGGATGAAGATCAAAAATGTGAGAGAGAGGTGGACGCAATTGTGCAGTACTTAGGAGAAAAGGTTACTGATGAACTAATGGATAGTTTTATGGATGAAATCTGCGAAAGGGAAGAACTTACCTTACAAAGGAATCTTTTAATTAAAAATATAAAGGAAAGTAGGGAAGTTAGGACAGACTATTCAGAAGATATTTGTGAACATCAACAGGGAGCAATGCATCTAGATTATCCACATATAGAAGCAGAATTTATCATTAAGGAACTTGGATACAGTCCCGAAAACATGTTGGAGGATTGCGGAGAAAAAATTAGAGCATATACTGAGATTAAGAAGATCATTGAGGAGAACCGTATGAAAGATGAGGTAATAACACAGCAGGGCAACAATCTTCAGAATAACCCCGTCCCTGCAATATCATTGCCCATAGAACTCGAATCCCTTAATAAAAACTTGGAAACCAACATGGACAATATCTTAGAAGATTATGGCAAAGATATTATAGATCAAGAAGATTCTCTCATTAATACAAGGATCGGAGTGGAGGATTATGAATTTGAACAGAATGATAGTACAGAGAATATTCTCCCAAGCAATGATCTAAAAGAGATGGAACAAGATTGTATCAGATGTTTGGATGGGATAACAAACAAGGACAGGCAGTTAGGTATTGCCATAAACAGGGAAGGTCTTTCATGCCCAAACATCATTAAGACAAAGAAAAAGTGAGGTAGGAAATTCATCAATAAATTGAGAAATATTGTTGGTAACGCTGAGAATCAACAGAAAGTATCTGATATGCTAAATGTTGGGAAGGGGAAGAGCCTTCCCCAAGGGCAATGAAAATCACAACTTGAAATGTTAGGGGCATGAACAAACAAAGAATATTAAAAAGATATCTAAACTCTTTTGAATCAGAATTAATATTATTACAAGAAACTAAGTTGAATAAGGAGGAAAGCTTGAAGTTCAGCCTCAAATTAGGCATATGGAAATCTGAAATAATTCACTCAGCAGGTGCATCTGGGGGTCTAGCGGTAATATGGGAACCTAGGAAAGTAGTGATTGAGATATTGGCAAAAAATAATAATTGGATTTTAATTTCAGTTCAAAGTTTAAAGACAAACTTAAAATTCAAACTCATTAATACTTATGGCCCCACCCATAGTTTGGAAAAAAGAAAAGTATGGCTAGAATTACAGAATCAACTATCTTTATTTCCCCAATGACACCCACATTTTAGGTGGTGATTTTAATGCAATTTTAGACTGCAATGAAAAATACAGAGGGTCACAATACATCTCACAATCACAGAAGGATTTCAGTCAATGGATCGTAGCTAATAATTTAATAGACATTAAAACCAATAATGGCATCTTCACGTGGAATAATAGAAGATTAGACTTCAGCCATATAGCAGAAAGACTTGATAGATTCTTGATTTGTGGTGACATGGGGGCTCTAAATCATAGTACAAGTGCAAAAATCCTAACATTTGCAGGCTCTGACCACTTTCCTGTAAGACTTACCATTGTGGAAAACTTTAAACCTCCTAAAAACCCCTTCAAATTCAAGTTTATGTGGTTTCAAGATAAGGACCTTATGCCACTTTTAGAGCAATGGTGGAATCAGATAAAAATCACAGGATCTAAAATGTTTTGTTTAGTGGTGAAATTAAAGATCATTAAGCACAAGATATTAGATTGGAACAAGGAAAAGTTTAATAATATTTTTGAACAAAAACACAAAATTGAATATGAGATAGACTGTCTAAATAAGTTAGTTATTGAAAAAGGGATGAATGAAACAAGTTATTTAAGAGAAAAAGAACTTATGGCGGAACATGCGGAGATCCTACTAAAAGAAGAAATATATTGGAAACAAAAGTCTAGAGAAAATTGGTTAAAAGAAGGTGACTGTAATACAAAGTTTTTTCACAACAGCACTAATAACAAAAGAAGTATAAACAGAATAACCAAAATTTGCGACAACTATGGTGCTCTTACGGAAGATCCCAAGCTTATAGCTGAACAGTTCATTAATTTCTAAAAAAATCTGTTTAACAATAATGAATTTACAGACCTAGGAGCACAGAAAGAAATGCTCTCATCTATCCCCAAATTAATCTCTGACACGGACAATAAAGGTTTGAATAGCAAATTTACTATTGAAGAAGTTAAAAGAGCAATTTTCCAATTATCCCCCGAAAAAGCCCCGGGCCCAAATGGTTTTCAGGCAGCCTTCTTCCAAAAATGCTAGCACTTTTTGGGAGAAGATTTATGGCAGGCACTGGAAGCCACCAGAAATTCTGGAACACTCTTAACTGAAATTAACAACACCTTCTTAACACTTATTCCTAAGACGAGTGATTGCATCGAACCAGGGGATTACCGACCTATATCCCTTTGCAACACTATTTATAAAATCCTTTCCAAATGTTTAGCCAATAGACTTAAAACCTTTCTGTCATCGATTATCTCAGAAGAACAAATTGGCTTTGTCCCTAATCGCTCCATCTTAGATGGTATCATAATAGCACAAGAACTAGTTCATACAGCACAATATAACAAAGAAGCATGTATGCTAATTAAATTTGATATCCAAAAAGCATACGACAAAGTAGATTGGAGATTTCTTTGCAAATGCCTGGAAGCTTTTGGATTCTCAAAACAATGGATTAATCTAATCTTTAGCTGTATATCCACACCTAAAATCTCAATCCTCATTAATGGTACCCCCGAAGGTTTCTTCGAAATTTCTCGGGGTATTAGACAAGGCAATCTCCTCTCCCCTTTCCTTTATGTTATCATGGCTGAAGCTTTAGGTAGATATATAACCAAGGTTCACTTAGAAGGAAAAATTGCAAGTATCAAAGTTACAGAACATGTCCCAAATATTACTCATCAACAGTTTGCGGATGACACCATACTCCCTCGAGTATCCACATGTATAAAAGCTAGAGCATTCAAAGAAGTTCTTGATAAATATATGAAGGCATTGGGGCAGTTAGTCAATCCAAGTAAATCTGAAGTCTTTTTCATCAACACATCCTCTGTCAGAGCTCGACAAATATGCAAAGTCCTAGGATATAAAATGGGAAAATTTCCATGTAAATATCTAGAGATCCCCCTAGATAAGGGAATTCGCAGCACTAAGTTATGGGAACAAGTTATATCCAAAATCCAATCAAAAAAAGGAACCTGGAAAGGTAAATGGCTTACAAAAGCGGGAAGGGCCACAATGATAAAGTCAGTACTGACAGCCATCCCCACCTATCAGATGTCGATACTACCTCTTCCAGTCAATATCAAAACTAGTCTAGATAAGCTTTTTAGAGATTTCTACTGGCAAGGTCCATCAGAGGATAAAAAGCTAGCCCTGATTAAATGGGATAATTTATGTAAACCAACTTCCCTAGGTGGATTAGGTATTAAAAATCTTCAATGGCAGAACATAGCACTAGGTGCCAAACTCATATGGAGGCTATATAAGGAATCTAGTAGCAAATGGGCCACAATCCTTTTGCACAAATATATACCAAATGCGGAACCTATTAATATCTTCAGATCCCGAACTCATGTAAAAGGTTCTCGTATCTGAAATTTTATTAAAGAATCTCGAGGAATTATTAATAATCTACTTACATGGGATATTGGAAAAGGGGACAAGGCTCTCTTCTGGGAAGATTCTTGGGGCGGTAATACCCCCCCTCAATAAGTTAGATTTCTTTCTAGGCTTCATAGATTCCTGTAAAAATATTAGAGGTCTGCTCCTAAAGGATTATATCTCCCCCGAAGAGGATCAAGTATGGAAATTAGTATATGACTTACCATTAGAGAATGAGGAAAAACTAAAACTCATTGACACCTTAAAAGACAGAGCTTTAACGATCAAAAATAGGGAGGATAATCTTATTTGGGCAGGCTCAAATAATGGATCATATAATGTGAAGGACGGTTATAAAACAATTGTGCAAGATCATAATCTGGATTCCCTAGATATCCCTTTGAACCTATGCTGGAATAAGGCATGCCTTCCTAAAGCAAGGATGTTCTTGTGGACAGCTTTACAAAAGAAAATCCTTACTGCAGATAGACTAAGGAGATTAGGTTATGAGGGCCCCACAAGATGCCCTTTACGTGAATCCCAAGAAGAAGATGTCAACCACTTACTTGTAAACTGCACTCTCCCAGAAATGCTGGCAATGGTTATGTAAATGTCTAGATTGGAGTGCAGCCATGCCCTTCAATCTTGTTGATTGTCTTAAAGCATGGCCCACTCTATATAAGGATAGTCTATACAAGGAAATCTATTTTAGTTTGGGAAATCTGGAAAGAGCGAAATAGAAAAATCTTTACAAACCAAAAGCTTAGCTTCTCATCGATTATCAACAAAATTGAAACATTAATCATTGAAGTAATAAATAATAAACTCAAAGATAAGATGAGTTTGGAAAATTCATTTAAACAATGGGACAATAAGATTAGAAACCAATGGCTCCATTTGGAAATCCCACCATTATATGGAAGAGGGGGTAGCAAGTCAAAAACAGATAGAAGCATGTGCAAATGGTCACTACCCAAAGTAGGGTGGTATAAACTAAATTTTGACGGGGCCTCTCAAGGCAACCCCGGTATAGCAGGTATAGGAGGAATAATTCATAATTGGAATGGTGAAATCATATCCAAATATGCTAGGCCTATCGAACCTACAACTAATAACGTGGCGGAATGCAAAGCAGCACTAGAAGGTCTTAAATTATGCCAACAACTAGGCATTTCCAAGGTTGAAATTGAAGGAGACTCTCAAATCATAATCAATGCTATTAGAACCAGAAAGACTCATAATTGGATCCTCAACTCGAAAATAGAAGATGTCTTAAACATCCTTGACACCATTCCCCAATACGAAATAAAACATATTTATAGGGAAGGGAATACAGAAGCAGATAAGCTGGCTAATCAGGGTGCTGACGGGAATTTTGTGTAAACCCTCTAGAAATAGTAGATTTCTTATAGAATCCCTATAGTAAGATACAGTAAAATCTCGAGGACGAAGAACAATTTATAGTCGCATACACTTCAATAGGTCCTGGACCATATAATCAGTAATGTAAACGAAATTACAATTTGTTATCGGGTATACCATTGCAGACTTTGATATAAGGGTTTTTCAAAAATATGCGGGAACAATCATGGTCAGACTAATCCTTAAGATATACAGCCACTAATAGATCTTTGAATCTATTAAATAACTAAAAACTAAAAATATAAACAGCCCTGGATTTTTAACTTAAGCAAAAGAAAAATGCTCTATGTAATTTTAACTAAATATAATCCATCCCCTCGTAGTACGCTTTTAAATTTCACATTATATTATTAGCCATAAGATGTCCCAAACCTAATAACCTCTCTTATGTTTTAAACCCCAATGGCATAGCTCTTACAGAGGCAGGCTAGAGTGGTAGAGGGTTCCCCCCTGATGACATTTGATCTAGTCTTAGGTGTCTCTTTCGTAATTACTCCTTAGGCTAACCTGGCATGTCAAACTTTACCCTTAGTATACCCATTCTTCTCTATCATCTCCCCTTGGAGATCGGTCTAGGACTCAGTAGGATTTCCTTTAGACTGTTATAGGCCCTCACCTTCGAATAGGCGATCATAACGCCCAGTACTAGTATTAATCTATGTTTTTCAGCTTTTTAGCTCATTCCATCCGTAATAGATTAATGTGACAACAGTGAGATGATTAAAATGATTAAAATGAATTGATCTTTTGTGCATAATGATATTTTAAATTATTAACATCAGATATATTAATCCTTTAAGAGTTTTCCCGATAGAAAATGCAGGGTATCGAGTTAGTTGCAAGGCACCTCACCAATAATCATCATTACTAAATATTGGTAACCTCAGCAAATAATGATCAAACAAGATGGTCAAGCTGCCTCATAATACGAGTTCAGTAATAACAGTCATCATTAGACTTCGACCCTGCACAACCCCTATATTTGATGACACACAATTGGATGGTAAACTAATCATGATTTCACTTCTAGCATCTTCCCTAGATCTATAAGTAAATCCCGACAATCCCATGCCTTTATCCTGCAACTCTTCACATAGGCACGAGCCTTAACAAAGCCTCGATTCTGTCTTAAACATGGAGTCAAGGTTGCTCACCTTTTATACAAAAGGAAACAGAGCTATGGCCTTTAGAGGGCATGTCCTCCCTAAACGCTGGAACCAGATCTTAAACCCCTTGCCAGACTCGACTAGAAGAGCAATAGAGAAGGCTATGGGTGATCAATATTTCGATAATGAATACACCTATCGAACTAATGGGGAGATCATTGGACAATTTATAGCAATCTCACCTTCGCAGGAAAAACCAAAAATGATATAATTCAGGTAGCAAGGGAAATCTTCAATGAAGAACACCTTGGCGGGTTGGAAAAAATGGTAAATTGTGTTGATAATCAGCTTACTATCCCATACCCTGAGGTCACGATGAATATAGAGCTATCCAAGCTAGAGCAAATTCCGCAGTCTCAGCGTATACCCATGCTTACATTTAAAGATAAAAGCAGGTTTGATAACCACTGGTCGAAGATGTTGAGAAGTCTAGATTTTCCCTACAATGAGGCCCTTTCTGAGGAGATGGACATGAAGTGGCTCCTAAACTATTGGCGGAGTGAGGGATTCGATATACCAGAAGAAATAGACCAAGTTAAGCCAGCTAACCTACATATCATGGCCCCGGAGGTTACAAGGTGCACTCGGCGATCTAAGAAGGGTGCAGGTGAGGTGGAATGCATTGTCGTGATGGTTAAAAAGGGGAACATATGGAGCTGTGGCGCAGTGCAGAAAGATGGAGATAACTGATTAATAGCAATAAGTGTTTCCTTTTGAGAAGTATAGTTTATACTACTAGCTTAACACCATATGCTAATTTTACTAAGACTTCAGACTCAGTCATACTCATAGTTTATGTCCATATAGCATATATGTATTAGTTTCTTTTGACTACGTATACAAACTTATGACTATGTAGTAGCTTCTTATGATTTTGTATACAAACCTGTGGCAAAAACTCATGGATTAATAGTAAAGTGATACAGTTTATTGTAGATTTATTGATGTATGTTTGAAAAGGTGTGTATATTATCAACTGGTTCAATCTTGACTCCCGTTTCAAGCTTGTGGTAAAAGGCTTTTTGCCTACCCTCCTGACCCAGGTTTTTTCTAGTAGACATTAAACTGTAGAAGTTTTTATATATTTTTATAAAATTGCAATGTAATCCGAGATAAGTTAGTTGTTTGTCCTCGTAAATTATATGAATCAGATCAAAATGGCTATTCCTGTAAATCCTTAAAAAACAGGACTTCATTAGGT
Source organism: Chamaecyparis obtusa (assembly GCA_027943335.1). Taxonomy (NCBI): domain Eukaryota; kingdom Viridiplantae; phylum Streptophyta; class Pinopsida; order Cupressales; family Cupressaceae; genus Chamaecyparis; species Chamaecyparis obtusa. Next base: position 243,442 of record BSBK01007838.1, on the reverse strand, counting down.
TTCTATTCTTTACATAGTATAGATGGATAATGTAGTATGGTTTCTATCTTAAATTTCTTTATGAGTGAATGGTAGAAGGCAAGGATCATGTATTTTGGCCTCATGATGTTCCCAGAACCGATAAATCAAGACAGGGTATAGAGAAAATAATATATTTTCCTCTTATTGAAGACAAAGGCATTGCAGTAAGTTAAGTATAGAATGCAGATTATAGTAACCTCCAGAGCGCGGAAGTATAGGAGACTAAGGCTTTGCAGTAAGTTAAGAAAGCAGGATCTTATTGCCAACCAAGGTGTGGATTAAGAAAGTATAAGGTTGACATAATTAGAGTTGTTATTTTCAATAAAATAGCCATTACAATGGAGTTTTTATCTAAATAGAATAATCTTTTGTATCAGTAATACCTTTCTCATTAATCTCATCAATAAGCTTAGCTCAAGATCTGAGTATAATGTCCATACTCAAATGTAGAATACACGAAATTGATCTTGTAGGCCTTATCTGTCATCTAGAAACCTAAGTTCTCCTCAAATATTGAGGGACTAATTTAACTGACAAATGAAACAGCAAATGTAGGTTACTTATGTTTTAATCTTATTTTATGATATTCTGGAAAATATAGGTAAGAACAGATTATGTCGAGTGTTCGGGTGCAAAATCATCTTCAATCAATGATATAATAACAATAGTAAGGATCAGGCATCCAGTACTAAACCTCATTTGCATACTCTAAATCCTCATATATACATAATAAGCTCAACTTAGTCTAAACTAATGGACTCCATTGAAGATGTTCTCATTTAGATAGATAGATATAGTAATATCTCTAGAGGATCTGTTTATTATATGTTTATTTTCTATCCAAAGACTGAAGTGTGGCTGACCCATGCTAAATATATAGTAGAAAGCACAATTTTGTTTTTTAAGTTCTATGGATAAAGCATTGATTTGATAAGTTAAATAGCATATCTCTTAGTATTGGACTATTAAGTGCACTGTTATAAGGGGATATATTTAGCAATTTTTGTGGATAGTATCTTTTAGACAGCATTCAGGAAACAGGGCTACAACACCAATTATTTACGCTGATACAGACATTACAAGTATAGGTATATATATCTTCTTTTCTCTAGCTAAGATTTTATTTCCATGTTACTCTTAGAGGAAAGACTATAATCACATCAGGAGCAGTGTTTATATATGTATATAGTTCTCTAATCATGCAAATTAGCATGTTATTTGTAGCAAATAGTGTTTGTAGATACAGGGGAGCTAACATCTGGAGAAAAAAGTACACCAGAACTCCACAACATCAAAACTTAGATGTATCAATGAAAATAGACTCCAGACGAGGTCCGAGCAAAAGGGAATCATATTTTATATAAAGGATTGCATTCAGCAATCGATGTAAATGAGGGGATGCCCTCATACTATTGTCTGTAATATAACTTCTGGACCTCGGTCCCGGGCAAGACTGGAGGTTTTCTTCTCCATTCTTTCCTACCAGTGCCCGCACAAGAATGAAATTTTGTACTTAATTTAACTTATTAATAAAATAATTTGGCTTAGGCCTTTTACCGATCAAATAAAAAAAAAAAAACTCTCAAATAAATAAAGTAGTTCTAAATTGATACCATTAACATTTTTTCTTGATATATACATGTGTAAATAATACTCCGACAAGGCCTTGAAATATTTTTTTAACATGAAAGTGATTGGTAATACTCCGACAGTTATAACCTATTATATATTGATTGATTATATTTGCAAGGAAATTAAAGTTGACATGGTTTTCTCAATGCTAAATGAGATGAGAGCAAAGGGCTTCATTCTAGGCATTGTCATGTATAATATATTACTTTATAACTTCCGCAAAAGACATGACAGTGACAAAGCTTTTTGGCAATATATTAAATGAAGAGAGAAGGTTGTGCTCCAAGCGATGTGACTATCCAGTTACTTGACTGGCTGCTTGAATTTGGTCAAACGAAAATTTTGCAAGACTTTGTAAATGATGATTTTTTTATTATTTCGAGGGCAGCATGGTTCTTCTTGCCGAGTGCTAGCCATATTGCTCTCGGATATATTTTTTCCCAGCTCTAGAAATTGATATTTATGAATTAATTTCTATGTTACTTTGTAATGTCCTTGTAGGACGAAAATGCAATTTGTTGGATAAAACCCTGGTGTACGTTCCTCTGTCGTGCTGGTGGGCATGTACCAACCAGATGGTGGAGCCCATAAATGTACTACTGGCAGAGTACTCTCCGAGTTGCAAAAACTGGCCAAGTTTTCTGGCCTGGCAAGTTTTTACTACTTTTACTGGCACCAAAAACTTGCAGAATTTTTGGCAAAAACTCGCCGAGAACTTGCCAAGTTTTTATTAAAAACTCGGTCAGTCGTAGTTTTATAGCAGCACTTAAAGGTAAAAAACGGCCCAAATTAATTTCATTTCTCATTTCGTCACTTGTATTTTGCTGAGAGGGGGAAAATAGTCTTCCACACACTTGTATTCCAAACACTTGCAAACGGATTTGAGATGGATTTGAAGCAGATTTGAGGTGGTTTTTCAAGAGGATGACATCAATGATTTGGAGAGGAAGGCTATGGAGGAGGGGGATGGATTTGGTTTCCCGCTGGATGACATTGAGTTGAATGAGTAGTCATTGCTAATGTCAGGAGAAGCTCGAGGCAGAGTTACATCCAGGATGGAGGATGAGCCATAGACTGAGTTGGACATATCGAGCGAGGAGGCACGATCATGCCCAGAGCAGACTTCTAGGACTAGACCCTCTAGTTCTACCTCTCCCTTAGTTTTTACTAGAGCTGGGACGAGAAACATGTAATTGTAATGATGTATTTACTTTTAGTTTTACATAAATTATTTACTATTTTGCTTCCAGCCATCAGCATTCCTCACGAGAACGCGATTTTGTAACCAGTTTGTGTTTAAATATATACAAACTAAGCTTGTTTCTTTTATGCTCTCATTTATTGACTCATTGGATGCATCTTCTCATTGAATTTTGCAGAAAAAATGCATTTCTAATTAAATTTACGCAAATTTTTAAGTCCCTGAGCTTTTTGCCGAGTTTTTCCCGAATTTTATTTTCAGGCCTTGGTGAGTTTTTGGCTTTGGCGAGTTTTCCAACTATGGTGGAGCCAACTACCACGTGTCCACGAGGGGTCTGGCCTGCGTTGGCACCCTTGTGACAGAAAAAGGCTGCTCTTAAAGTCAATGTGCACCATTCACCATCAATTTGCGCTTTTGGCGTAGTAGTTGCCTTGCTTGGTTTCAAAGCCTATGTCTCGAGTTCAAGACTTGTGGAGCATGGTGGGCATGTAATATCCCTACTGGACAAAAACCCAATTGTTGGCTAAACCTTGACAGACATTCCTACATTGTGCTACCTAGCAAGGGAACTATTACACCAAACTGCTTGGTTGGTGAGTGGCACCCATCAACATTAAAAGTGGAGTTTGTGTACCACTGAAGTGCCCATTGAAATGAGATTAGGTAGTTATTGATAGACCATGCAAAGCTACTTACAATTTTTCGATATGTAGCCTATGTGAATTGCATGAGGCGGAAAAGGCTCAAAAGTTGCTTTAAAATATGCTAAGGGAAGGGTGCCCCTAAATGTTGTTACCTATAACATTCTAATTGGTGGTTTATGTCAGATTAACAGCGAAAAGGAGGCATTTACACTTATTTCTAAGATGGAAAAGAGGGAACATCTACCTGATGTCATTACATAAAATACTGTGGTATGTTCATCCTGTAGAACAAAATACATAAACATGGCAGGCAAGATGTCAAAGGAAATGGCAACAAGGAATTTGAAACCCAATGAAGTGACATACACCACTGTAAAATTGATGGTCTGTGTATGACAGAACATCTTTCTAGAGCACATCACTCTTTAATAAGATGCTAGATGGAGGTTTGACTCCTAACCGTCATTTTAAGCTGTCTGATTGAACATGTGTCTATCCAGCCAACTAAACCTCAAAGTATATTAGGACAATCAAGAAATAAAAACAAAGGGTGTCTGATTGAACATGTGTCTATCCAGCCAACTAAACCTCAATGTATATTAGGACAATTAAGAAATAAAAACCAAGTGTCCGCTTTGTAAGCCATGTTTTTTAGTTTCTGTTTACATGTTTTGTCTGATTGATGCCCATTGCAAAATTGGTAAAAAAGTCAAGGCCTACAAGTAAGGTTGGTATTACTCCAACGGTTATTAATTCAAGTGTTGTGGGTGTGACAGACTGCCAATGGTACTAGGAAGGCTATTTTAGTCATATACACATATGCATACATAGTTACGGGGTTTGATTCTGCCATGCTCTGTTAACCACATGAAGATGGAGATTATGCACAACATGAAATGGATACGCCCTGTTATTAATCCAATGGTTATTAATTCAAGTGTTGCAGGTGTGACAGGTTACCAATGGTACTAGGAAGGCTATTTAAGTCATATACACACATGCAAACATAGTTACGATGTTTGATTCTGCAATGCTCTGTTAACCACCTAAAGATGGAGATCATGCACAACATGAAATGGATACACCCCGCATTTTAACATGCAACTTCTCACTCTACAATACAAGACAAACCTCATCTCAACACACACATGAAAGGGAGAAAGCCCCTTGTCACACTAGACACAAATTTAATATTGTGCACTTCACTCAGCCCATTAATGCCCTCTATAAATTGGGAAACACAAACAAGGATTGGGACCTTTTACATTCAGTCATAACTGAACACCTTCCTGTCAATGTCCTATCCTTCACCGCACTTTTAGGTGGCCTTGTAAACTCTGGTGACCTCTGTAGAACTAACTCCCTTTTTGCAGAAATGGAAAAAATGGAAATTACATCCAAATGTTATCTTCTATAACATCCTCATAAAGGATTTGAGTAAAGGGGATCAAATTGAGGAAGCACTTTGAATTTTGGACAGAATGAGGTACACATTGTTCTCCTGGTATTGTTATAGACAGCACCCTTACTGATGGAATCTGCAAAAGAGTTGGAGCAAATGAAGCTTTTGTTTTATATCCTGAGATGATAAAACCTACATTTTTCTTAATATTTTTGTGTACAGTACCCTAATTAATCATCTCTGCAAGGCACCTGCACTTCTCCTAATATTTTTGTGTACGATACCCTAATTAATGATCTCTGCAAGGCAGGAGAAGATGAAGGTCTCAAGATAGTAGCTGGAATGAGACATAGTTACTGCTCTCCAAATTTTATTAGATATACCACCCTCATTGATAATTTTTGCAAAGTAGAAATAGTAGGTGAAGCTCAAGGATTAGTACCTAAAATGCTGCAAGATGGCCATTTTCTTGACAGCTACACATATGCTAGCCTAATAGATGGCTTTTGCAACTCTGGGAAAGCAAACAAAGCCTACAACCTGCTTGTACAAATGATAAGTTTGGTCTTTTGCCCATTTAAGTGACATTAATGTTGTTCTTAATGGACCATGTAAAGATGGCAGGATGGGAAAAGCTTGGAATTCATTTCATAACATCTCCAAAAAGGTTTTCAAGCGGATATGATTACTTACAATTCTTTGATATGTAGCCTAAGTGAATTGCATGAGATGGAAAACGTTCAAAAGTTGTTTTAAAATATGCCAAGGGAAGTGTGCCCCCAAATGTTGTTACCTACAACATTCTAATTGGTCGTTTATGTCAGATTAACAGGGAAAAGGAAGCATTTACACTTCTTTCTAAGCTGGTAAACAGGGGACATCCCTGATGTCACAAGGTTCGTTCCAGCATTACTCGTTAATCCTACTATAATAGGTTCAGCAAGATTCCTATATTACTTCGGTGTGTTCATCCTGTAGAACAAAAGATATAAACATGGTAGGCAAGATGTCAGAGGAAATGGCAACAAGGAATTTGAAACTTGATGAAGTGGCATACACCACAGTCATTGATGGTCTGTGTAAGACGGGAGATCTTTCTGGAGCAGATTCACTCGTGAATAAGATGCTAGATGGAGGCTTGACTCCTAATGCTGTCACTTAAAGCTGTCTGATTGATGCTCATTGAAAAATTGATGAAATAGTCAAGGACATGAAGCATGTTTTATAGATACGTATGTATGTATGTATGTGTGTGTGTGTGTGTGTGTATGTATGTATGTACACACACATACATGTACATGCACAAAAACATACAAGTACATACATACACAACCCGTGGCTATGCAGCCAATTAAACCGCATAATATATAAGAAGATTTTGTACAAAAAAAAACTTAGTGTCCCCCTTGGTAAGATATGCGTTTTAGTTTGCTGTTGAGACATATCATATTTACAAAGCATAATAGATTATTTATTTTGAGAAAAGTTCAAGAGCAAAGTCCCATTGCAGCAAATAAAGGGATTAACAGCAATATCCCTGTCCCTGACCACACACTCCGATGTCAGCGTCACAGCATACATCATAATAGTCACAATCAAAATCGTTAGAGCAGGGAGCATCGCAGGGATCATCCTGAGCTACTGCCATACCTGCCATGCCCACTACCTCTGCTGCTGCTTCTGCCATGCCCACTACCAATGCCATTATTAACACCACGCAAAACAATTTCATTGCCTTTGCCATTTTCTTTTAAAACTACTGTGAAGAAATTCTAATCCAATCCAATCTATAGAGTGGAGTTACAGTGGAATCCACCTCTGTTTAGACTGGAGTTCCAAAGATTCTTCCTTCTTCGAAAATTTAATCTAGAAATTTATGAATTTTGTCCAAAATCTAGAAATGATCAGCACATTGCATACATCCAAACTAAGGCTAATTAAATATAGATTTAAAATTAGGAATACCTGGATCACGCATAAGCCCAGCATACCTGTCTTGCGCACCATTAAACCATTTTCATATGCCGCTAAACCATTTTTTAGTAACCACTTTTCCCAGTCCATTGTTTGGACTGGAGTTCTAAACATTCCTCCTCCTTTAGAGATTTAATCAAGAAAAAGAGAATCATTGTGACTGTTGTAGTATGAAAAGAGGCTTAGATAAATGCAATTTATTGGAATACCACGAGGAAAGGATAGAAATGAAATGGATTTATTGAAGTGTCCCCCTTGGTAAGATATGCGTTTTAGTTTGCTGTTTAGACATTTCCACATACAAACACATATGTGTGTGTATATGTACATATAAATGTCTATCAATCACCACATCATTTGGTGCAATATCTAGCTTAAGGTTTATGTAAATTTACATACATGCATATATATACATATGCAGAGAGATGTACACATATGTGTGTGTATGATATATAGACACACACATATATAAAATATATATGTGATACCAATGGCAACATGTCACAACTGTGACACTTGGACTAGGAATGGTGTGACAACTTAAATAACCTCCCTAATACCATTGACAATCTGTCACACAACTGATTTGTCACAGCTAATTTATCACAGAGGCAGCACTTGAAATGGTGTAGAAACTTAAATAACCTTCCTAATACCATTGGAAACCTAAATAATCTTCCTAATACTATTGGCAACTGTCACACAAGCAGCATTTGAACCTGGAAGAGTGTATAAGTAGGGAAGATTACAGTTTAAGCCAGGCATACAAATAAAAATGCTATCTATATTATATATGTACATGTGTATGTATGACACAAGTGTATCTAGATACACATATAGATATGTAATCATCAAAGTTGCATAGACACCGATGCAGATAAAGATACAAATATGGTGTCATATATGAATATGACAATTTTTGAAGACCCTAATATGAATAAGGTTGATACAACATTCATAAAAAACACATACACGTATTTAACACAATTTTCTACGTAGATTTTCATTACTTCAAAAGCAACATGAAACAATAATGCCAATAGTGCCATTTGAACCTAAACTAAAAAAAATAGAGTAAATTTTGAATATAAATTAAAAAAGGAAAATACCTAGATATATTAAAATTTTAAATTTAAGTATAAAGAACTAAATAAACAATAGCAATCTAAACATAAAATAAAAAATTCACAAAAAAACCAAAAAAAATTGCATGGATGAACTTCTTTAAATTGAGTTTAGGAAGGTTCACATCAAATTTTAAAAACAAAACAAATCAATCAGCATCCAACATGGCTGTAAAATTACTGTTATCTGAGTATGCCATACAGTATCCTATGTGTAAAATCAGTTTGTTTTGAGCATGCACGGATACAGTATCTGATATTAGAATGTTTTTGAATGTTTCCTTTAATGCTCGAAGTTAGCTTCCCGTTTTATAGCAGTCTTTTTTGGATACTTGCTATTTTGTAAATATCTAGTGTTGTATATATGAGCGTGTTGCTCATTGTAAATACATAGCAATACATTAAAATCTAGCTGCTCTTGCATCTATTATTTTATGGTATCAAAGCGGGTTAAATTTTTTGAATAAAAATTTGCATAATTTTGTTCTTGGAATTATCTGTGTAGCAAAATTTTCTTCAAAGTTGTCTACCATCAAGAAACTTCCTGGCATCGAAATCGCGTGTCCATCTGCCTCTGTTCGCGAAATTTTTGTTTGGGTCGAGATTGCTAGTGCTTTCTTCTGTTTTCATACCCCCACGAGACCTTCTAGTATCTGCATGCGACCTTGTTTTGGCGACGGGATTCTCGGCTCTCTTCCCGTGTGACGAAGGGATCTTCAGATACCTGCGAGTATTTTCGGCGACGGGATTCTCTATTTGTTTTTCCTCGTGCAACGAAGGGATCTTCGTTTCTGCACAAGATTTTTCGTCTTCATTCCGACACGCAATTTTGTCTTCATCACCATTGCTTCAACCTGCAAATATCTCGTTTTTTCTGCTCTTCCATGGCCACCGATTATGGTTTCCTTCGAAAACTCTAACTTTTGAACTCAGAAAATTTTTCTGATTTTAGATTTGTGGTGTTCCGAGATCTTATCTGGGTCTTCGTCGGATTTTTTTGGGTACCTCGTTTTTCGTGCCTCAATTTTTGAGCTAGCAGATTTGAAATTCGACTTTAGATTTCTTCTGGGTTTTCTGTCAGCTTTTCTAGGTACTTGTCGAATTTTTTTGGGTCAGCTAGAAATTTACCTTGAAATCCGTGCCTATAAAATTTCATCCTTGAAGTTTGTACCTAATGGCATCTTTAACCAACCTGATGCTGGAAAATAGTCAACGGATTAATGGCAGCAATTATAACACCTGGAAGCAGCGAATGTTGACCATCTTTGAGTACCATCGTCTGGATGCACTTGTTCTAGGCACAGAGTCTCGTCCGACCTCCGTCCAAGTAGATCAGGATAAGTTCGATGATCGGAATTGGGAAGCTGTTATGCTTCTCAAGCTCTCTGTCACAGATGATCAGTTGCCTCAGATTCCCTCTGGCAAGTCTGCTGCAGACATCTGGAAATATTTGAAGGAGTTGCATGAGACATCTGATAAAAGTCGCACGTTCTTTCTAAAGAACCAGTTGTTCTCCATTATTATGGATGAACATATGTCCTTATAGGAACATCTCACGAAGATTAAGGACATTCCCGATCAGCTTGATGCTATCGGTCGGAAGATGGAGGAAGAAGATATGGTAGTTATTACTCTGAAAAGTCTACCATCATCTTATGAGCGCTTCATAGAAACTCTCAACATTACTTCGACTAATGTTGACCTAAAATTCCCAGAATTGTGCACCAAACTCCTACAACAGGATCGCTGGAAGCAGCAGTTTGGTAGCCGTGCTTCCTCGTCTCCTTCAAAACAAGCCTTTGCAACTAAATTTCAACCATCTCAGTCCTCACCACAAGGAGGTTTCCATCAACCTCCAGCCAATCCTCAGCAAAAGAATGTGCAGTGTCACTACTATCGCAAGTACGGCCATATGAAGAAAGACTGCCATCAGAGAATCGCTTCTGAACAAAGGAAACAAGGCGGGTCACCTCAGTAGGCGAATGTTGTTGAACAGTCTAAGCAGAAGGAGTCTGTTTTTTACGCTTTTATGGCTACAAGCCCCTCAGATCTAGCTAGGTCTTCTGCTTGGTATATCGATTCTGGTGCTTCACGTCACTTTTCTCATCAGCGTGACTAGTTTACAGATTTCTCTCCTTACAGAGACTCAGTTGTGTTTGGCAGAGGTGAGGAATACAAAATTGTTGGCCGTGGAAACGTTCAGATACAGGCTGGTGGGAGGAAGCTCATCTTCCTCAATGTGTGTTATGTTCCTGGTATGGCACTTAATCTGCTTTCTATGAGTCGGATCATGAAGAATTCCCCTCAGTTGGATGTGGTGTTCAGTACTCACAAATGTTCCATTATTGATCGAGAGACTCGTCTTACTATTGCTACTGGTCTAGAAGATCATGGCCTATATCGACTTACTGACACCGGTTATTCTCCTGAGATAGCTATGGCAGCTCGTACTTCATCTCTCAGCACTTTGTGGCATCAGCAATATGGACATCTCAACATCCAATACCTGTCTCAGCTATCCCGGAAGGAACTTGTTTCTGGTCTACCTGATATTCAGACACAACATCTTGGAGTGTGCGGCACTTGTCAAGCTGGCAAACAACGTCGGACTCCGTTCAATGATGGAGATTCTTGGCGTGCATCTAAGGGACTTCATTTACTTCATGCTGATATTTGTGGCTGATATTTGTGGCCCTATGAATACTTCTTCCATTACTGGTTGCAAATACTTTCTACTCATTGCTGATGATTTTAGTAGAAAGATGTGGATTTACTTTCTTAGACAAAAATCAAATGTATTTAGTACCTTTCAGAAGTTTAAATCTTTGGTTGAAAAAGAGTCTGGCCATAGTATCATTTCTCTTAGAACAGATAACGGTGGAGAATTTTGTTCCATTGCTTTCTCCAACTTCTGTGCTACCCATGGCATCAAACGCCAATTCACTACACCTCACACTCCTCAGCAAAACAGTGTTGTTGAGCGTCGCAATCGTACGATTGTTGAGATGGCTCGTTCTATGTTACAACACAAAACTGTTCCTAATAAGTATTGGGCAGAAGCAGAGTTTACTGCTGTCTACCTCCTCAATCGTTCTCCTACTCAGGCTGTTAAAGGACAGACTCCAGAAGAGGTTTGGTCCGGTCGTAAGCCCAGGATCAATCACCTGAAGATTTTTGGCTCTCTTGCTTATGTCTCGATTCCTGACGCTAAGCGCTCGAAGTTGGATTCCAAGAGTCAAAGACTTGTGATGACAGGATACAGTGACAATCATAAGGCCTACAGACTGATAGATGTTGACACTGATCGTCTTATCTTCAGTCGTGATGTTGTTTTTGATGAAACTTGAGGACCTTTTCTTTCTTCTCCTGAGCAGTGTTATGAGGATCAGCCTCATAGTGCTCCCCTCACTTCATCTAATGGGAGGGATGATGCAGATAATGGTTATGATACAAATGATGTTTGCCATGAGGCTCCTATTGTTGATCCTATTGAGGCTCCGAAACATAATCCTCTTCCTGCTCCTCTTGCTGCTCCTGAGCCTCTTCCAGCCCCTCCAGACATTAGCTCCTCCTCTCTCCAACCTAAATGGTGGGTTAAAACTATTAGTGATCTCAGGGATGATGAGCTCATTGAGGGTAGAGCTTCCAGAAATAAGAGCAAACAGCAGCCTACAGTTAATTTTGCTCTTATGGCTAACATTCATAGTGTCTATGAGCCCCAGACTTATTCTAAGGCTAACAGTATCCCTGAGTGGGAATAGGCTATGGAAGCAGAGTTCCAAAGTCTTCAGAAAAATCACACTTGGGCCCTTTCTGATCTTCCTTCAGGGAAGAAGCCCATTAGTTGCAAATGGGTATACAAGGTGAAATACAAAGCTGATGGAACTTTAGACAAGTATAAAGCTTGTCCTGTTGCTCGTGGGTTCTCACAGAAAAAAGGCACTAACTATGAGGAGACCTTTGCTCCTACAACCAAAATGAGTACCGTACGACTTGTCCTTGCCCTAGCAGCTCAATTTGGTTGGAAAGTCCATCAGATGGATGTTAAGAGTGCCTTTCTGAATGGTGACTTGCAAGAAGAGGTCTACCCCCCTGGATTTAAGGTTGCTGGTCAGGAACACAAAGCCTATAAACTTGTCAAAGCTCTCTATGGTCTGAAACAAGCCCCTCGGGCTTGGTACATGAAGATTGATAGATACTTAACCGATCAGGGTTTTCAACGGAGTCCATCGGATTCAAATTTGTTTATCAAACATGTAGGTAGTGATATATTGTTTATAGTTGTCTATGTGGATGATCTGATCATTACTGGCAATTCAGAACATTTGATCACTGAAATCAAACAGGATTTGTGTTGGACCTTTGATATGACAGATTTGGGACTCTTGCACTATTGCCTCGGACTTGAGGTTTGGCAAACTAAGCATAGTATCTTTCTTTCTCAGTCCAAGTATGCCAGAAATCTTGTGGACAAGTTCAGAATGCAGGATTGCAAACCTGCCTCTACCCCTATGGAACTCGGGCTCAAATTGTCAGCTCAGTCCACTTCACCTGTTGTGGATGAATCTTTGTTTAGACAACTAGTGGGCAGTCTCATTTATCTTACTATCACCAAACCTGACATTAGTTTTGCAGTAAGCTACATATCCCGCTTTATGACAGCTCCCAAGGCTGATCATTGGACAGCAGCAAAGCGTGTCCTGCGTTATGTAAGCGGTACTTTTGATTATGGCCTTCTGTACACTCAGAGTCCTGACCCTACACTATGTGGCTACACAAATTCAGATTGGGCTGGTTTTGTTGATGATCGTAAGTCTACCGCTGGATATGTGTTTAATTTGGGATTTGGTGCTATCACATGGACTAGTAAGAAGCAGCAAGCGGTGGCTCTATCTTCGACTGAAGCAGAGTATCGGGGAGCAATTAAGGCAACCTGTGAGGCAGTTTGGCTTCGACGGATGCTTGCGGATATGCATGTTCCTCAGACAAGACAAACTCCCCTATTCTGTGATAATCAGGGCGTGCTCAAACTAGCGAAGAATCCGGTCTTCCATGAAAGAACCAAGCATGTCGAAACTCATTGTCATTACATTCGTCAGCTGGTTGAAGACAAATCCATCCAGTTGCTGTATGTTCCTACATTGGAGCAGCCTGCAGATATTTTCACCAAGTCTCTCGGTTCTGATAAATTTGTAAAATTCAGGGAATCTATTGGTGTTGTGATAGATTGAGCATTATGGGAGGGTATTAGAATGTTTTTGAATGTTTCCTTTAATGCTCAAAGTTAGCTTCCCATTTTATAGCAATCCTTTTTGGATACTTGCTATTTTGTAAATATCTAGTGTTGTATATATGAGCATGTTGCTCATTGTAAATACATAGCAATACATTAAAATCTAGCTGCTCTTGCATCTATTATTTTATCTGATGCATATCCAGGCCTTATCAATATCAAGTATGGCAGTAGACACACCCAAGGAGGGGCATGGGTGTATCCAACTACTCTAGTATACATATGATAATCATACATTCGTTTAACTGTTACAGTTGTAGCACTTGGATTTGCAAGTACATGATAGCTTGAATAACCTCCCTAACACCATTGGCAACCTATCACAGCTGAAACGCTTGGACTTGGAAGGGCATGATGGCTTAAATACACCCTGTGCGGTACCATTAGCAACCTGTCGCAACCGTGGGCACTTAGACTTAGAATGGTGTAACAGCTTAAAATAACCTACTTGGTACCATTGACAATCTGTCACAGCTGCAACACTTGAAATTTAGATGGTTTAGAACTTAGATAACCATCCTGACACCATTGGCGATTGTCACAGGTGCAACATTTGAAGTTATTAGGGAAGTTATTTAAAATTTTACAAAGTTAACAGTTTGGGTTGGGGTTTGATGGTTCAGTTCACAATTTCGGTCAAACAAATTGGGGGAATAGGTTTCACAGTACAAAAGCATATAAAAATCAAAAATATATAATATTTGCAACAGTATTTAAGCTCAAGATACACCACCTTATTAATAGTCATATTAGTCAAACTCAAATGTCATGATATATATTAAACTTTAAAGCTAAAAAATAATAATGTCAAGTGTCAACAATCAGCCATCATTGATCATATGGGTATGTGCAAGATCATGAGGGGCCAAAAAGTGGCGATGTGAAAAATATTCACTTTTCACTCGTCCAAAAACGCATGAAAACGCTTGTTGACTTTTTAGTAGGCCAGGGTGTCAGTACACCTGGGCAAACTTGACCCCAAAGCACAGGCCTAATTGGGTACCCGATATTATATCGGGTACCCGATAACTGTGGCATAAATCTGAAACCCGCGAGCCCTTTTCTTCATTTCTTTCCGTGTTTTTTCTTGCTAAAACGGCTTGATATATCATATACCCGATATATTTTCAGGTATCTGATTTTGGCAACAACAAATTCGACTCCCCAGCATATTCGGTAAGTAAATTATTTGTATATTTTTATTATTTTATTTCATTTTAATGCTAAATGTAGCTTTTTTTTGTTGAAATACAATTTTGTATTTATATTTGTAATAATATATGAAATCAAATTGAAATTTAGACTTGTTTTTTATTTAATCAGGCATGGCTGACAACAATGACGAAAATAACCCTCCCGCACCAAATAACGATCCCGAAAACAATCCCCGGTATCTAAACCCTAAATCTTTACAAGATTTGATACAAGAAAATTTGAACACAATACGAGGTTTCCAAAACACATATCAAAATATACCTACATTAGGTCCCATGCTTGCCACACTAAATACAATTGTTGAAAATATTGACACACTCACGCAGCAACATAATGCTGCTCTTCATTGGCGTGATGATATGCACGCCCAATTTGATGACGGGCTTGACCATGATGGGATTGTCACCCTTAATATAAGTAAGGAAGATATAGCCGCCCTTTTTGTCGATCCTAAAACCGGAATACAAGTTGACCCCAAAAAGCCCAAATTATCAATAAAATGGTGCACAAATGAAGCATTGTATGCGCACACACTTTTGGGATCGTTGGTGGATGGTTTTTGATAAACCACCCCATAGCAATTTGGAAGTCCCATTTTATTTCATAAAAAAATTGTATGCTGAGTTTGTGCTTGGTCACCATGTTAATTATTGGAGTATGAGGCCCAACATGGGCGTAGGCGAAGGAGCTCCTCAGACTAGGCCATCTGCCTAGCGCAAAAAGGCCACTACCTTTGTCCCCCCACTGATGTCGCACCCCCTCCTCCAGTGCAGCATCCCGATATCATTGCAGAGGCTGCCTCACAGACTATTAGGGCCATCCATTTACTGAGTGATTAGTTGATCACGCAAACCAGGTCAGTGTTGCCTCCTGGTGTGGATGATGCTAGCACATCGACATCTCGTCGGAGTTCACATGTATGCGAGCCCCATATTTGCATTATATGCAAGAATATGTGCCTTGGACCACTTACTGATGCTCATATATATCAGTTACATGTTATTGATGGGGAGGATACAGAAGACGCAGCTGCAGAGGCTGCAACACCTCATGGAGCATCTACATCTCATGAGAGTGCTCAGGAGGTGTACGCAGAGCCATTGACTCCTGTTGATACGGTAAGAGTAAACATTATAAATAAATTTGTCACATGACTTATTTAATTTAAAAATAATTTATTTATTTAGATTAGTTTTAATGATTGCATGCACTTATGTATATATATTTTTTCCATTTATGTTCAGTCGATGACACAGGAGGAGGTGAGACAGGTGGATGAGTCCACACTTTCGGCCATTTCATTTGACCTTGATGACTATACGGTATATTATAAATTATGTACCCATTAGTTATTTTTTATATCATTTGGTGTACATGCTTAAATCTCTATCAATTAGAGCAATAAAATTCATACATTTACTTATATATTGTCATCTGATTGTGTTCTTGCAGGCTACAGCCGATGTTAGTGGGGGCACGGGGGGTTCCTTCATCAAGTGTCGACAAAGGAAAGGTAGTTAATTGTTTAAGATTAATTATGCATGCACATGTATGCCACTTGTGTGTAGTAATAAATATTTTACTGGCACTTTATTGTATAGGGTGTGGCTATTGATGATGTCCTGACAGCAATTCGGCAATGTAGGGTTACAGGCATCTCAATTCGGAGTGATAGCCCAATTGTACGTAGACTTTTACATATTGTTATTTGTATTTTGTAACTAGGGTTGCTATGATGAAGTACATTAATATATAATTGACAATCTTTTTACTCTCATAGGTTACTCCGAGTGTGAGGGAGGGCCCACGAGAATCTTTCGTATCTTTGTTGACCCACTATTCCAGAGGAGGGATCACCAGATGTAAGTTTTAATTTTAGTTCAATCAATTTGTAATTTTATTATGCTATCATCCTATTTTGAAGATTTATTACTCTATGTTGCACCACTCTACTAATCTCATTATTGCAAATATATATTTATAGGTCACAGTTGGTATTGTTGGCATGGTCCCTTCACTACCAAGGACTTATGCTAGGACACTTGATCGTGGTAGGCAACTGAGAGACCAGGTACAGATATTTGTATTCAGTTATAATTTTAATTAAATTAGTGTTTGAATTATGAACTATATATATATATATATGTACAAATCATATAAAGTAAGCAATCTAACTTGGGTTTGAACTCATTTTTTATGCAGGATCAATCAGAGCCCAACACTTCTTCAAAGAGGCTACATTTTGATGATCCCCCTATGGCATAGGATGTAGTTTTAGTTTTGTGGTCATTTAGAGATGCCACTTGGCACATTTTGAGATGGCATATATGCCACATTGTACACCTTAAAACATTGATTTTGTAGACATTTTGAAATGGCATCTACCATATTTGTATATGGAGATACTTTTGATACATTTAATACTTTGTATATATAGAACATGTTCATTTATATGTTATATTGGCGTCATCTTTTGTATATACATATTTATTATTCATGTTTATGAAATTGAATGGTGAAGTTATATCTTGACTATGATTATCATTATGATTTAAATTATATCTTGTTGAAGTTACATTTGTTTTTCTTTACTCTGGAATACCCTGTTCATGGAGCTTATTATGTTTGAGGTTTAACTTCTATAGATTTCCTATGTTCTTATGTTTCATACCATTATATATACTCACTTGAGCCACTTAGTACTACATTGTTTTAATACTATGTATATACTCACTGTGTATATAACTCGTCATATTGGCGTCACTTGAACCACGGAAGATCGCTGCCCAATCGTGCTTAGTGCACCTTGGGGTCACTTGGATCGAGCGTGGTCGCGAGCGTTCCAGTGACTCCGTGGGCGAAACGAGGTTGTCATTGGCATTTACCCGGCCAACCGGAGCCGATGGAGCAGACGGTTCGATGCAATGTCGGACGGTTTGAAAGATACGCTGCTGAGCCACTTTCAACTGACCCTCACTGCAAATTTTGGCATCGACTGAGATCATCTTGCCAAATGCAAACGAAGTTGAATCGCCCAAAACCGAGAGAGGTTATTGTAGACCTTGGAAACACGATCCCGTAGCCCCTGACGGTTTGTCGAGACCTCTCACGAGCTCCGAGATACGAGCCACGAAAGATCGCTGCCCAATCGTGCTTAGTGCACATTGGGGTCACTTGGGTCGAGCATGGTCGCGAGTGTTCCGGTGACTCCGTGGGCGGAACAGGGTTGTCACTAGCGTTTCCCAACCAACCGGAGCTGATGGAGCAAACGGTTCAATGCCAGGTCGGACAGTTTGAAAGATACGCTGCTGAGCCGCTTTCAACTGACCCTCACTACAAGTTTTGGCATCGACTGAGATCGCCTTGCCAAATGCAAACGAAGTCGAATCGCCCAAAACTAAGAGAGGTTATAGTAGACCTCGAAAACACGATCCCATAGCACTTGACGGTTTGTCGATACCTCTCACAAGCTCCGAGATACGAGCCCCAGAAGATCACTGCCCAATCGTGCTTAGTGCACCTTGGGGTCACTTGGATCGAGCGTGGTCGCGAGAGTTCCCGTGACTCGGCGGAACGGGGTTGTCACTGACGTTTACCCGGCCAACCGGAGCCGATAGAGCAAATGGTTCGATGCCAGGTCGAACGGTTTGAAAGATACGCTGCTGAGCCACTTTCAATTGACCCTCATTGCAAGTTTTGGCATCGACTGAGATCGCCTTGCCAAATGCAAACGAAGTCGCATCACCCAAAACCAAGAGGTTATTGTAGACCTCGGAAACACGATCCTGTAGCACTTGACGGTTTGTCGATACCTCTCATGAGCTCCGAGATACGAGCCACGGAAGATCGCTGCCCAATCGTGCTTAGTGCACCTTGGGGTCACTTGGGTCAAGCATGGTCGCAAGTGTTCCCGTGACTCCGTGGGCGGAACGGGGTTGTCACTGGCGTTTACCCGGCCAACCGGAGCCAATGGAGCAGACGGTTTGATGCCAGGTCGGACGGTTTGAAAGATATGCTGCTGAGCCGCTTTCAACTGACCTTCACTACAAGTTTTGGCATCGCATGAGATCGCCTTGCCAAATGCAAACGAAGTCGAATCGCCCAAAACCAAGAGAGGTTATTGTAGACCTCAGAAACACGATCCCGTAGCCCCTGACAGTTTGTCGATACCTCTCACGAGCTCCAAGATACGAGCCCCAAAAGATCGCTGCCCAATCGTGTTTAGTGCACCTTGGGGTCACTTGAGTCGAGCGTGGTCGCGAGCGTTCCCGTGACTCCATGGGCGAAACGGGGTTGTCACTGGCGTTTACCCAGCCAACCAAAGCTGATGGAGCAGACGGTTCGATGCTAGGTCGGACGGTTTGAAACATACGTTGCTGAGCCGCTTTCAACTGACCCTCACTGCAAGTTTTGGCATCAACTGAGATTGCCCTGCCAAATGCAAACGAAGTTGAATCGCCCAAAACCGAGAGAGGTTATTGTAGACCTCAGAAACACGATCCCGTAGCCCCTGACGGTTTGTCGATACCTCTCACGAGCTCCGAAATACAAGCCCCGGAAGATCGCTGCCCAATCGTGCTTAGTGCACCTTGGGGTCACTTGGGTCGATCGTGGTCGCGAGCGTTCCGGTGACTCCGTGGGCGGAACGGGGTTGTCATTGGCGTTTACCCGGCCAACTGGAGCTAATAGAGCAGACGATTCAATGCCAGGTTGGACGATTTGAAACATACGTTGCTGAACCGCTTTCAACTGACCCTCACTGCAAGTTTTGGCATCGACTGAGATTGCCTTGCCAAATGCAAACGAAATCGAATCGCCCAAAACCGAGAAAGGTTATTGTAGACCTCGGAAACACGATCTCGTAGCACCTGACGGTTTGTCGATACCTCTCACGAGGTTCGAGATACCGTAGAACGAATGGACCGTAATAATTCATTAGTATGCAAAGTAGAACGAATGGACCGTAATAATTCATGATGCATTGAAAAATCAACATGATATTTGCAACATGTATTCCGAATCTTAAGGGGTACACAATAAAATGGCTTCACGGATTCAAAAGACCTTTGTGATATTTTCAATGTTGGATGTGTCTCACAAAAATTTTTATACAACATTGTTTGACTTACCTCCACATAATGTTTAGGATGTGGAGTGCGGTCTCGATTGCCAACTCTCAACTTCAAGACATCCTTCACATTTGGTGACACTCTTGAGTTAGCATCCCAAAATTGTTGAATTTCATCCTTGACAACATCTGTTAGCTTCTTATCGAAATGTGGAAGTCTCCCACCATAAGCCCATGTATCAATTTGAAGCGGATCATCAAGTCTTTCTCTTCTTGCAAGTGCTCTACCCAAAGTTTTACAGTCTATATTGAAGTCAACACAAGTTTGTCTCATCAAACGAGCCTTTCTCAACTGATGACTTACTAAGGAGGTTGTAATAATCCTCCGAGCAACTCTCTTGTCTTTTTCTCTGCTAGTCTTCCCAATGCTATTGAGAGCATTGAAAAGATTCTTCACAACAATGGCATTTCTCTCCATTTTCTCGTTCACATGAATCTTCAATTTCACAAGCACAGGTCTCATCTTTTGCATCTTTAACAACTGCACAAAAATTTGACATTGCTCAACCAATGTCTTGTTTCCAAAAAATTGATCATAAAGTCTTGAAGCCCACAACCTAACGGTTCTATGTGACCTCTTTCCTTCCCAATTATTCATAATGTTCTCCTCAATTTCAATTAACCATTTAGGTCTTCCTGAAAGCCCCGAATTTGAAGTTTGATTATCTTTATTGCAAGGGACTTCATTTCACATATAATTTGGAGATGTGTAACGTTCATGTGGTTCTTGTGCAACATTTTCATTTCCCAAGTCTACATTTTCAATCTCCATCTGTACATTTTCAAATTCAACATCCTTTTCACTTACAACTACATTTACGGGGTCCAATTGATTAATGTTTAACATACCTTCTCTTCTTCTTCAGTGATTTTCCTTATCTTTTTCCCTATATGCTTGAATTTCTTCATTTGTCAGCTTCCTCTTGCGTTTAGCCTTTCGACGACTACTGCTTCCCATGGTGAGACCACAAGTCGACAAAAATCAAACAATGGGCCCCAAATCACGTTTTTTTTTACAACACGTGAAAAAAGTATAAAATCTCGTGCTTGTCTGGTCTGTGGGGACAGGGAATATTTTGGTCAAATATTACCTATCCAAAATCGGGTATCCGATTCCATATCGGGTACCCGATATTCCCAAGCAGATGAAAAAAAGGGCGGGAGCAAATGAAAAAAATTGAATTTTTACATATATTAATGTATATAATATATATATATAAAAGAGGCATATGATATATATAGTGTATATATTATATATATACTAATGTATTATAATATACTAATGTATATAATATCTATAATATATTATATATATACTAATGTATATAATATATATATATAATACATATACTAATGTATACTAATATATTACATATAATATTACCTTTTAGCTATTATTTTTTTCTCATTTTTCCTGTATGATGCTTTTGTATATGAATTGTGGATATTCTCTGGGAAACTATCTGAGGAAGATACAGTAGCCGATCTACGTCCTTTGGATCAAAAAGATGATCTGTAAAACTTAACCTAAAAATTTAGTTCTGCTAACAAAAATGTCTAATCATGTAGCAAGGTACAGAAGCTCGGGAAAGCTATAACAAATTAATATGCAAATATTTTTTTCCGTAACAATATTTTTTGCATTTATTACGATATTGATCCGATTTGATGCACCTTCGCTATTTGATCAATCCCTTCCCTTGCATTTCACTTGGTTTGCTCATTTTGCACATCATAGGCCAGGATTTGACAGCGGATATGACCTTGGTACTACCGACATTAATGATAAATTTTACCTTTTAGCTATTATTTTTTTGTCATTTTTCCTGCATGATGCTTTTGTATACAAACTGTGGATATTATGTGGGAAACTTTTCATTTTTTACTGTAGGATGCCTTTGTATACAAATTTTGGAGAATCTCTTGCAGAAATATGGAAATTATAATCTTCCCCCTAGAGCATACATTAATGAAGTTCTTCGTGCCTTAGCAGAGGAAACCGGCTAGATTGTTGAAGCTTACGGTACTACATACAGAAATGCGGTATGTGTCAAAAGGGGTCATGGGGACTCCCTAGGGGTCCTAATACACCTTATCACGCGTTAGGACCCCTAGGGAATCCCCATGACCCCTTTTGACACATTTGAACGCTCAAGTGTGTCCGAAGGGGTCATGGGGACTCCCTAGGGGTCCTAACGGGTGATAAGGCGTACTAGGACCCCTAGGGAGTCCCCATGACCCCTTTTGACACATTTGAACGCTCAAGTGTGTCCGAAGGGGTCCTAAGACCCCTTAAAACACACTTGAGCGTTCCAATGTGTCAAAAGGGGTCATGGGGACTTCCTAGGGGTCCTAACGCATGATAAGGCATACTAGGACCCGTAGGGAGTCCCCATGACCCCTTTTGACACATTGGAATGCTCAAGTGTGTCTTATGGGGTCCTAATGCGTGATAAGACGTACTAGGACCCGTAAGGAGTCCCCGTGACCCCTTTTGACACATTTGAACGCTCAAGTGTGTCCGAAGGGGTCCTAAGACCCCTTAAGACACACTTGAGCGTTCCAATATGTCAAAAGGGGTCATGGGGACTTCCTAGGGGTCCTAACGTGTGATAAGGCGTACTAGGACCCGTAGGGAGTCCCCATGACCCCTTTTGACACATTGGAACGCTCAAGTGTGTCTTAAGGGGTCCTAGGACCCCTTAAGACACACTTGAGCGTTCCAATGTGTCAAAAGGGGTCATGGGGACTTCCTAGGGGTCCTAACACGTGATAAGGCGTACTAGGACTCGTAGGGAGTCCCCATGACCCCTTTTGACACATTTGAACACTCAAGTGTGTCTTAAGACCCCTTAAGACACATTTGAACGCTCAAGTGTGTCTTAAGGGGTCCTAAGACCCCTTAAGACACATTTGAACGCTCAAGTGTGTCTTAAGGGGTCCTAAGACCCCTTAAGACACACTTGAGCGTTCAAATGTGTCAAAAGGGGTCATGGGGACTCCCTAGGGGTCCTAACGCGTGATAAGGCGTACTAGGATCCCTAGGGAGTCCCCATGACCCCTTTTTACACATTTGAACGCTCAAGTGTGTCCGAAGGGATCCTAAGACCCCTTAACACACACTTGAGCGTTCCAATGTGTCAAAAGGGGTCATAGGGACTTCCTAGGGGTCCTAACGCGTGATAAGGCGTACTAGGACCCGTAGGGAGTCCCCATGACCCCTTTTTACACATTTGAACGCCCAAGTGTGTCCGAAGGGGTCATAAGACCCCTTAAGACACACTTGAGCGTTCAAATATGTCAAAAGGGGTCATGGGGACTCCCTAGAGGTCTTAACGCGTGATAAGGCGTACTAGGAGTCCCCATGACCCCTTTTGACACATTTGAACACTCAAGTGTGTCCAAAGGGGTCCTAAGACCCCTTAAGACACAATTGAGCGTTCCAATGTGTCCAAAGGGGTCATGGGGACTTCCTAGGGGTCCTAACGCGTGATAAAGCATACTAGGACCCCTAGGGAGTCCCCATGACCCCTTTTGACACATTTGAATGCTCAAGTGTCTTAAGGGGTTAGGACCCCTAGGAAGTCCCCATGACCCGTTTTGACACATTTGAACGCTCAAGTGTGTCCGAAGGGATCTCCCCATGACCCCTTCGGACACACTTGAGCGTTCAAATGTGTCAAAAGAGGTCATGGGGGAACCCCTTCGGACACACTTGAGCGTTCAAATGTGTCAAAAGGCGTCATGGGGACTTCCTAGGGGTCCTACGACCCCTTAAGACACACTTGAGCATTCCAATGTGTCAAAAGGGGTCATGGGGACTTCCTAGGGGTCCTAACGCGTGATAAGGCGTACTAGGACCCTTAGGGAGTCCCCATGACCCTTTTTGACACATTGGAACGCTCAAGTGTGTCCGAAGGGGTCCTAGGACCCCTTAAGACACACTTGAGCGTTCCAATATGTCAAAAAGGGTCATGGGGACTTCCTAGGGGTCCTAACGCGTGAAAGGCGTACTAAAACCCCTAGGGAGTCCCCATGACCCCTTTTGACACATTGGAACGCTCAAGTGTGTCCTAAGGGCCTTAGGACACACTTGAGCGTTCCAATGTGTCAAAAGGGGTCATGGGGACTCCCTAGGGCCCCTTCGGACACACTTGAGCGTTCCAATCCTCCGGAGAGGACCCCTTAGGACACACTTGAGCGTTCCAATGTGTCAAAAGGGGTCATGGGGACTCCCTAGGACCCCTTCTCGAACACACTTGAGCGTTCAAATGTGTCAAAAGGGGTCATGGGGACTCCCTAGGGGTCCTAACGCGTGATAAGGCGTACTAGGACCCCTAGGGAGTCCACATGACCCCTTTTGACACATTGGAACGCTCAAGTGTGTCCGAAGGGGTCCTAGGACCCCTTAAGACACAGTAGTACCCCTTAAGACACAATTGAGCGTTCCAATGTGTCAAAAGGGGTCATGGGGACTTCCTGGGGGTCCTAACGCGTGATAAGGCGTACTAGGACTCGTAGGGAGTCCCCATGACCCCTTAAGACACACTTGAGCGTTCAAATGTGTCAAAAGAGGTCATGGGGACTCCCTAGGGGTCCTAACCCCTTAAGACACACTTGAGCGTTCCAATGAGTCAAAAGGGGTCATGGGGACTCCCTAGGGGTCCTAGTACGCCTTATCACGCGTTAGGACCCCTAGGAAGTCCCCATGACCCCTTTGGACACATTGGAACGCTCAATTGTGTCTTAAGAGGTCTTAGGACCCCTTCGGACACACTTGAGTGTTCAAATGTGTCAAAAGGGGTCATGGGGACTCCCTAGGGGTCCTAGTACGCCTTATCACGTGTTAGGACCCCTAAGAAGTCCCAATGACCCCTTTTGACACATTGGAACGCTGAAGTGTGTCTTAAAGGGTCCTAGGACCCCTTAAAACAAAATCGTATTACTCAGAAATGGCAGAGAAAGAAAATGAGATAAACCAAATTTATCAAATTCTTGCAATCCGCAGCTTCTCTCCGAGCGCAAAATGACAATCCATGGAGCCAAAATTACGGTGAAAATTAAATTCTTGGAGTAAGTCGTTCAGAAATGCGTAGAATACTGTAACGCATGATGATTTATAGAGAATTTATGACGGACTATGCTGTGCAAAAGTTCGCAATCCCTACCATATCTCAGAGTACTGATGAGAAGCAATGGCGAAAGTCTGAGACAGAGGCGGCGCCGACATTGAAGCGGCAAGACATTCTTCATAATATCGGGGCGGCGCCATCGAAACGGCAAGGCTTTCCTCATAATGTCGCGCCGCCGCTGATCTCTTCTTTAAATTTATTAATGCGGTCAGTTCTACGACACTTGTATAATTTCCAGTACAGCTGCTCATTTTACCAAACCCTTCCCCGCTCTCCATAATCTTCGACCGGTTCAAAGATCTATCCGATTGTTCTTGTTTAACCTCCCAATGACTCTGTTGAGCTATCGGATTATCAACAGGCGTGGTACAATTGTCCGGTGACCAAAATCTATTTCGAGAACCTTTGCAATTTAGCGTTCCGGTTGAAAAAGCAAGGAAAGATACCATTTCACAGCCACAGGCGGTGGAAACAGAGTGATTCTCTTGCCCTCTGCTTCTGTAATCCGCCTCCAATGAACTATTCTTCAAAGCCTCCATTTCTGCATAGCTAGGGTTTACGGCGCCTATAAAAGGCACAACTATGCCCCTGTAGGGACTCATGCTCGTGCTCAAAATCATATTATTTTCATGCATTCCCTAACATTTAATACAAAGATTTAGCCAACTGCCTTTAAAGACCTAGCAGAAATGAAAAATAAAAATTAGGCCAAAAATACATACCGCATTTCTATATGTAGTACTGTCAGCTTCAACAATCCAGTCGGCTTCCTCTGCTAAGGCACGAAGAACTTCATTAATGTCTGCTCTGGGAGGAAGATTATAATTTCCATATTTCTGCAAGCCCTCTAAAAATTTTGTCGTTATCGCTCTCCCTCTGCTCTCTCAATTTAGTCATCTCCCTCTCCGCTGCACTTAGCTTAGCCATACTTACCTACTCTTTAATAGAGATTCTCCAAAATTTGTATACAAAGACATCCTATAGGAAAAAATGAAAAGTTTCCCAGAGAATATCCACAATTCGTATACAAAAGCATCATACAGGAAAAATGACAAAAAATTAATAGCTAAAAGGTAAAATTTATCATTAACACCGGTAGTACCAAGGTCATACCCGCTGTCAAATCCTGGCCTATGACGTGCAAAAGGAGCAAAGCAAGTAAAATGAAAGGGAAGTATGGATCAAATAGCGATGGTGCATCAAATCGGATCAATATCATAATAAATGCAAAAAATATTGTTACAGACAAAAATATTTGCATATTAATGGGAAAGAGTGGGAAGAGATTCTTGGACCCATGATAGAAGTTATAGATAAGGAGGAAGAGCTAGGAAGGGGAAAGCAGCAAAGGAAAGAAGTAAGATATGCGTGTGAGCCTATGTCAGGTGATGATGATGAGTACTCACCATCTGGTAGTAGCTCAAGTAGTGATAGAAGCTCTTCAATGCACATGTACACTGACACAAAAAATTCAGATAGATTAGTAACAAGTGCTGTTGAATTATCCACAGAGCAATGTGAAATGAAGCCTCAAATTGGTTCATTAGCAGGCAAAGAATTTGGTCATGCACTTCATTCTAGCACCACAAATATTTCTATTAGAAATGCCTATTCGTCAATGGCCTTGAATTTACAGGACTTGGGAAACCAAGTTACTCATGTTGGGCAATATCCCTCAATTGAAGTTCATTGCCACCTTTGGCAAGGCAGTCTCACTCCTCATTTTACAACAAAGGGCAGCCATCTATGGTCCAAGGTTTTAATTCAGCTGACAAATGGAGAGCTTCTCAAGGTACTGATCTCTTTCATAGAGAAGTTCCTGATTCATCTCAAGGTTCTCGTTTAGGTGACCAACTCCTTCAAGGTCCACAAATAGACCCATTGATTTCCCAAATTGGTAAAAGGGTAGATGCAATTTTCAAAAGAGTATCCCAATTGAAGAGAAATGGAAATTCTAGTGAGCATAAAGTTATTGCAGATCCAATGGGTGTATCTTCTCCGCTGACAAATATAACTGCATTTCCAGAGACTTGAGTTTAAATGGAGACTGTTTGTTCCCAAACATGCCCCAGTCGAGCAGATGAACCAGATGTTGCTTGAGTAAAGAAGATAGTGGTTTATTAAAGCATCTACATTATCCCAGTTGCTATCAATTACTACTTTTTGAGCGGCTTGCCAGCTGCTTCTGTGCGGGATTCCTATAATATATAATGTCCTCATGCAAGTACATGCCAGTTTTTGTAAACATTTTCAGTTCTAAAGTGTTAGAGAGCAATATCAAAGAAAAGGTTCTTGCATGTGTTATTTAGACACATATCAATAAATTAGGAAACCAATTTTCTCCCATTACATGGCAGAAATGCCTAGATTCACTTTGTCGGTATCAATAGGTAGCAAGATAAGGGAAGAAATATATTTGTGAACAGGAAGTACAAATGTTACTGTCCAAAACCATTTGGAGAGTAATATTCTTCTCCTGATTGTAATAAGAAACTCAAAATGCAAAAGACACCAAATAGTTGGGGCATTTATTTCCTATGACCTATGTCAATTTCAGTTCAATTCCTAAAGATGATATTCTCAATGTGTAAAAATAAACTGATGTGTTATTTTAAAATGGTGTTGACTGAAATTTATGAACATATGTCAAATATCCATTTTTTCCAAAATTTGAAATAGAACCAGTGGCAATATAATCAAATTTGTGAATTTCACATCCAATCATTGGATGTTAATCAAAAGTACAACACAGTAATATAATTCTGAACTGATAAACAATCTTAGTCTTACTTCAAACCTACTCCTGTGTATGTGGGTTCTTGGAGGTATCTACTAAACAATGTGTGGATCCGTAATGTCCCTATCCAGGACCTTACTCACTTTGCTTAAAACTCCTAATTAGAATTTGGATTTCTAATGCCTGTTGTGATATTATTTAAGTTTGCCTTGCTCCTTACTGATTAATATTGTAATGAATCGGTTATCCTTCCCCTTCTCTCTCTCTCCTACTCTCTCCCCTTCCCCTTCTCTCTCTCCTACTCTATCCCCTTCCCATTCTCTCTCTCTCTCTCTCTCTCTCTCTCTCTCTCTCTCTCTCTCTCTCTCTCTCTCTCTCTTTTATCTCTCATCACCCTCTCTGTCTCGAGCTATCTCTCTCTCTCACCTTCTCACTCTCTCTCTTCCTCTCTCAGCCCCCGCCACCTTCTCACTCTCTCTCTTCCTCAATGGCCGCCCATGAATTTTTTAAATGGCTGATTAATTTCCTTTGCTTCTTTCAATCGCCATCCATGATTTTTCTGCAA
Source organism: Chamaecyparis obtusa (assembly GCA_027943335.1). Classification (NCBI taxonomy): domain Eukaryota; kingdom Viridiplantae; phylum Streptophyta; class Pinopsida; order Cupressales; family Cupressaceae; genus Chamaecyparis; species Chamaecyparis obtusa. Next base: position 215,374 of record BSBK01007838.1, on the reverse strand, counting down.
TCTTCCAACCTTTCGTACATAGTCGTAAAATACATATTAATATATTATACATATAAAATAATATATTATACATATAAAATAATATATAATATATAATGTAACATTTAATATTAATATATATTAAATAATTTTAAAATGTAAAATGTATATTATATAATATTTAATATATAATATTATATATAATATATAATCTAATATATAATTCTAATATATAGTTTTTTATATATAATATATCATATGAAGGATGGAGAAATGGGAGGGAGAAAGTGGAGGGAAGGGAAAGTGAAAATTCAAAATTATGTTGTCATATTCGAGTACCCGATTAGGCTCGGTATTGCTTTGTGCACCAAACCTACATGGTCAACTATTGAAATGTCTCAAATACGTGTTTTTCCCCTATTTCTCTGAATTCCAGACTTCGACAATGTAGCTGACGACTTTTTTTTCACCCGAATTTGATCAAACGAAAAGGGTATCTTAAGGAGATTATCAGCGTTCTATCGATATAATTGTTGTCAAATTTTGAATTCGGTAAGTAATTATTAGTTATTTTCTAATTGAGCTACCTCTAAAGTGCTGATTTATATACTGATTGAAAAATGACTATAACTTTCAGACGGTATAACATTTTTGAAATCTGAAAAATGCGTCACATTCTATGCTTTGCCTACTATAAGGGGAAAAAAAAAATTGAATTTTGTAAAGTTTTGAATGAGTTAAGGTGGTCAGACACGGGAATTTTTTATTCTGAAAACGTTGTAGCAGAAAATTCATAATTAATTATTTTTTTGGAATAAAATTACAAAAAAATATGCGTCACATCCGAGCATGAGTCTACTACTTATATATTAAATCTTATAAAAAAATATTATCATTTGATCATGATTAAGGTGGTCAGACATACACCTACTTCTTTTTTTTTTCCTAAAATTTTTGTACTGTTGTATTGAAATCTATACTTTTCACCAATTATATTTATTTTTTTTTAGAAAAGGCCTAGTAGTTTAGAAACTACATTCAATTTCCTACAGATTCTATTCTTACAACTTTTTGGTATTAGGTTGATAGCTAGTTCAAATTTTCACGTCAAGTTGACTAACCCTGATTTGCTGATTTTTCATTGCCACTTAAGGGCATAGTTTGGCCCCTCATGATCTTGCACATACCCATATATCATATGGGTCATCTAAAATATCATCATTATCACCACCCATAGTAGATGACTATCTTCATGTAAGTCATTGGACATGATCTCTCTTTCGATACCACTGTCATTTAAAGTTTACTATCACTCTCATGATGGCTTCCCTATACATTGTCTTTGTTTGGTGTTGTATCATAAGGTCTTAATGCATATTAAGACTACTACTTTTTGAGTTTATATTAGCTTGAAGTGTGTCTAGATTATGGATAAGGTTTATGGTATCCTTTAAGTAATGAACTGGCCCAAGGTCTTAACATGGTTCTAACTCTTGCTCATATTCTCTACAGATCACAGCCCCTACAAACTTGATAGAGTGTTGAAGGTAGTCATTTACTACTCTTAAAGACACAATCCACTATCCTTAACAATGATAAAAATGATTCATGCATTGTTATAAATTCGATATCATTAGAGATTGAAAAATGAAATATGCAAGGGTTTATGCTTTATATTGGACCTTCCATTTTCTTTCAAGCATAGCAACTTGGTCATTGCTACTCAATGCCATGGTTTTGACAATCTATTTACCACTACCATAATATGGATAATTCAAAATAAAAGTCAAAAAAATTCAAAAATTTTGAAAAACACCCAAATTTGCCCATTGAACACATCTAGAGATGAAATTTGGCCTTAGTCCACCCAAGTCAAACACACAAGTTGTCGGTAGGACCCTAGCCAAACCCATAGAAGGTTGGACTTGAACCCAAACCCAGTCTAAACCAGACAGAGACCCAGGGTCACTATGTAGGACCCAAGCCAAACCCAGTTTAGACCAAATTGAGACCCAGGGTCACCCAAGGACGAATCAATAACATAGAGATTTTAAAATCTATAGTACCAAAAGACACGATAGAAAAAGATGTAAAAGGAAGACCAACTCATCCAAGAAAGGCGTCATCCAAGACATCAGAAATTCAAATCGTGTATGAGGATCACTTCACTCAAGGGAACTGTTCATTGAATTAGCTAAGTCTAAAATAAAACCAGAAATATTATATATATATAACTCTAGCAAGTTGATCAAAAATTCTTAAATAAGATTGCTCAAAGGATTGATTGCAAATCCACCAAGGGGTATTTTTTTAGCAATGATATGGCAAATTTCTTAAGCAGTCAATTTAATATTCATCGAAATTCGTGCAAATAAAAAGAACAGCCAGCCTCCTGAGTCCATGAGTGGTGAAAGGACAACGAGCCTTCATGCTCTTATTAGGTATGCCACCTAGAGATGGAATGGATGACCAATCTTCCATGCCAATGGGCCAGGAGGTGAAATCGACAACCTACCATCCATGCTTGTGGGCTTGCTCAAGGATGGCGGCCAGCCTCCAAGGTGGACTGGGGGATGGAAGGGTGACCCACCTTCCATGCTCTCAGAGTAGAGAGGGACAATACAAAAATTAAGTTAAATGTATGTGTCTGTGTTTTCAATGAATGTTGTATCCACCTGGATTTATATTGGAAGTCTTCATAAATGGCCATATCCATACTTAATATTGTACCTATAACCATGTCCATGCAACATTGCCGAAAACTAGTAGGGTTTAATGGCAGCCCAGTAGTTGTTTGATAGCATAAAACTTATTTCCAGTGGTGTATTAGATACATGAATGTATACATATATACATATCCAGACACATGCATATACAAAAAGCCACCAAACTCTGTAAAAATTACATGTAAACATCAAAGTAGCCGGAAACTCCTTTATCCCTCGGGCATGCATATTCTCATATCCAAATCATTGGATACAGCCCAGATACACATCCAATATTGTACTCATGTGTACCCAAAAAGCCTTGATTTTCCAACTGTGCTGAATAGGCGAATACTGTGTGATTTGAAATTTTAACGTAAATCTTTCAAAATGTAATTTAAAAAAACTTAATTCGTGCAAAAAAAAAAAAATTTAAATGGTATAAACAAAACCCACACCAAATGAGAAAGACAAAGGAAATGTTTTTCTATTTTAGTGACCCATTTTTGGGGGCTAATTTCCAATACAACTCAACTATTATTGCATATAGTAAAGTTTTAAATTAACTTATAATTATTTATGTAGCATTTATGTCTCTATATTGCTTTTGAAGTCATGAAAATATCCTCTAATAACTTAGAAAATTGTGTAAAATATTTGTGTATGTATTTTTATTCATGTCATAACCAGCTGTATCCATATCCATGTCCATGCAACTTTGATATACATATATACACATACATAAACGTATAAATTAACATGCAGATGCATGCATATAGACATACATGCATGTATACACATAAATGTGCATACATGTATGTATGCCTATATATGCATATATGTGATGTTTACAGAATCTGTTAAAAACTTAGAGGGAGCTCATGTGATTAAGGAGGTGGCATGAAACTTTTCATGGCATATACCACAATTTGAATGGCAGTGTGTTCAAACCTTTAGCATCCTGATTGACTGCCATATAAAAGAAGGAAAGAAGAATGATGAACCATGCAAGGCAAACCTTTTCAAAAATTTAGGGAAGACATGTATTGGGTATTTCATTTAGCATCATTGATGCCTCGCCTACTTCTCTCTATTCCCTTTTCTTTAACCTGTATAGATAATTCAAAATAAGGCCCGATTTGGTTGCATGAATTAGAAAATGTTGGATTTGATCTAATGCTGGATTTGGTCAATTCAAGAAGTTTCTAATCCGGTTTTTCATTTTCGGAATATAGTTGGAACCATTTGGTTGACCCAGAAGATGAATGAGAAGATGCATTTTCTGCGTTTGGTTCCACAAATTTGGAAATGGAATTGGAATTTGAGTAAGGTTTTTTTTTAATATTTAATTTTTTTAATATACATTATATGTTTTCGGCGCCTCACATTCCCGCAGAGGAGTTTCATAAAAATCAGTTTATATTGGCGCCATGTGCTTTTGGCCGAAAACATTGTGTGTTTTCGTCATCGGTGTAAGATGGGTGTTCGGAAGGAGTTTTTTGGCTCATCCCGATAGGCAATGTTATGTCAATAACTCCTATCACCTTTAAATGCCAATCACCTTTTCCAAGATCAACGGCTCAAATTAAATTGCACTTGCGCGATTAAATCCAAGGTGCACAAAATGATAAGTGCACAGGTGCATGGGGCCAAAAATGTTGTGTGTTTTCACACCTGCGTTACTTTTTACTGTGACTGAGACACAGCCCGAGAGCAGAAAATTTAATGCCAAACTGCATTTTTTGGCTTCTACACAAGATGCAAAAACTTTTCCTATATTCGCTATATTTTAAAATACAGATGTTGGTGCTCTTACTATCTTTTTATTAGAAATTATAGCGGATTGTGTGCTAATAATCAAACCCCTGAATCACCAACTTGTTAACCTTGTTCAGAAATGGCACTGAGACATGCTGGACAGGCTTTCATTTTCGTTACTGTGAAGAAAACTATTTTGGGTGATGGCATGATGATGTGCATTCCGTTCATGCACAGAAATCTGTTCACAGAGATGTAAAACAACATTTTGAAGTTTCCAAGCAGAACCTTATCAAGTGATGTAAATGGGTTTCCGAAATTTTAATATTTTTGCAGACGGACCCGAAATGTTATTAAAATGTGGATTACAAAAATCTGGAAATGGAAGATGTAATTCCAATTCCACCTTTTCAATTGGAAGATGTATATGCTCATTTTGGGCCAAAATGAGGATATACATCTCCCTCTTCCAGTTCCGCTTTGCACTACCAAACTACGGATTGAACAAAGTCTGAAAAAAAAAAGACAATTCTGCCTCAATTCCCACAACCAAACGGGGCCTAAGGCATGCCTTGTTATTAAGAGGGCAACTTCAAATGAATAACCATTATGGATAAAAATTGCTTGACAGGCAGAGCCGACCATCAAATTTAAGCCTGTCTGCGATATAAATTGCCTGAAGCAGTGCAGATTTGCTATCAAAAGCATTGTACATGTACTCTGAACTCTATGTGCACTCCAAGCTCCCACAATTATATCTGCACCTTTTCACTTTTGTAAATTTACACAGCAAATCGCCTTTGGATATATGTGTGTGTTTGTTTTTGTGTGCAGAATATACTATTGTTATTTGGATTATCACCTAACATTTCCTCTATTTCAATGGTAGACAGATTTTGGGGAAGATAATGTTATTTTCTTATTTGAACTCTTTACCTAATAATTTTCCCTCTTGCAGTACTGAGAGTTGGATAACATAATTTTTTGGTCAAACTTAAACCTACAAGATTACCGATGATGCGTCCCCTGGCCCCAACCCCCCATCCCTGTCCCCTCAGCATTTCCGGGACGAGCCCCGGATGAGGGGAAATTGGCCGAAACTTGATGAGCAGAACAGTGCGAAACATCCCCAACTGGGGACACAAGGGGATCTGTCTATCCAGCCATCAGAAACCTAAATCTTACCAAGGAGGGACTTAGTTTTTTTTTAAACACCCTCAATTATGGATATACATACTCCAAAAACATTGAATCTGAACATTGTATATTCTCTGAGCTATCCAAAACATTGAACATGTACTCTGGGCTCTATGTAATGCACTCCAAGCTCCCTCAATTGAATCTACACCTTTTCACTTTTGTAAATTTACACAGCAGAACGACTTTGGATATACATGTGTGTTTGTTTTTCTGTGTGGAAGATACTGTTGTTTTATTGTTATTTGGATCGTTAGATAACATGTGTCCTATTTCAATGGCCGATAGATTTTGGGGAAGATAATGTTATTTTCTTATTTGAACTCTTTACCTAATATTTTTCCCTCTTGCAGTACTGCGAGTTGGATAACGTAATTTTTTGGTCAAACTTAAACCTATCAAGATTACCGATGATGCGTCCCCTGGCCCCAACCCCCCATCCCTGTCCCCTCAGCATTTCCGGGACGAGCCCTGGATGAGGGGAAATTGGCCGAAACTTGATAAGCAGAACAGTGCGAAACATCCCCAACTGGGGACACAAGGGGATCTGTCTATCCAGCCATCAGAAACCTAAATTTTACCAAGGAGGGACTTAGTTTTTTTTTTTAAACACCCTCAATTATGGATATACGTACTCCAAAAACATTGAATCTGAACATTGTATATTCTCTGAGCTATCCAAAACATTGAACATGTACTCTGAGCTCTATGTAATGCACTCCAAGCTCCCTCAATTGAATCTGCACCTTTTCACTTGTGTAAATTTACACAGCAGAACGCCTTTGGATATACATGTGTGTTTGTTTTTCTGTGTGGAAGATACTGTTGTTTTATTGTTATTTGGATCGTTAGATAACATGTGTCCTATTTCAATGGCCGATAGATTTTGGGGAAGATAATGTTATTTTCTTATTTGAACTCTTTACCTAATATTTTTCCCTCTTGCAGTACTGCGAGTTGGATAATGTAATTTTGTGGTTGAACTTAAATATATCAAGATTACACGATGATGTGTCCCCTGTCCCCAACCACCCATCATCCCTATCCCCTCAGCATTTCCAGGATGAGCCCCGGATGAGGGAAATTAGCCAAAACTTGATGAGCAGAACAGCGCGAAACATCCCCAACTGGGGACACAAGGGGATCCATCTATCCATCCATCAGAAACCTAAATTTTACCAAGGAGGGACTTAGTTTTTTTTTAAAACACCCTCAACTGGGGATGCAAAGGGAGATGTCTATCCAGTCATCAGAAACTTGAATTTTACCAAGGAGGGACTTAGTTTTTTTTATTTTAAAACATCCCCAGTTGGGGATGCAAAGCAAGCCATCTATCCAGCCATCGAAAACATATTTTTACCAAGGAGAGACTTAGTTTTCTTAGTTTTTTTATTTAACTCTCCTTGGTAAGCTTCATGTTTCTGATGGCTGGATACAAGGAGGGACTTAGTTGTTTTTTTAACATCCCAAATTGGGAATGCAAAGGGAGGCCGTGAAAAAAAAAAAAAAAACCTAAGTCCCTCCTTCGCAAAATTTAGGTTTTAGATGGCTGGATAGATGCTGGCAACACAAAGGGGACAATGGGAAATGTCCCCCACAACTGGGGACAGCGGCCATCCCGAATTGGGGACGGTGAAACATCCCTTGAGCGTCCCCAAATGGATGGAAACACTTCCAGCTTGGGGAGTCCCCAAATGGACAGGAACACTTCCAGCTTGGGGAGTCATTAAAAAAAAACTTATCATTAAAAGTTGTACATACAAACTGCACTGGACAAAGTTTAACAACCTGTAAACATTCTATATTGGGTTGAATTTTCTGGGGACGCAAATTTGTGAATCTCAAATATGGATCACACTCTGAACTTCTTTATCAGACTCTGAACGTTATACTCATTGAGAAATGTTTTCCAGTAAGCAATCATTCAGAGATGCAACATTATTGGCCCAAAAAAGCCAACACAAGTCAATGTTGTACAGTTTTTCTTAAGAAGACAAAGTAGAAACAAATCCAAGTGGACTTTGGCATTTGTCATTATCTAATGGTTCTAAGCTGGCATAAGTTGAATCTATGTTTCATGCATGCATCAAAGTGTTAGAGTTGCAGGCTTATTTTGTGTCACGGACAAGACAATTTCTGATTTCACCATAAATGTTGTCATTAAAAGTTATATAGAACATTAAAAAACATATAACATATTAATATATTTTGAAAAATTCATATATATTACTGTCGTCCGGAAACGTGTGTTTTACAGTCTACTGTAAAAAGATAAATTTAAAATATGATCTACTGTAACTGCATGAATTTTCCATCAAATGGAATACCTTTTCGCGCTGGTACCAGAAAGTTTATTTACTGAAGAATCTATTTGAAGATTTTATACGAAGCTATTCAATTGAAAGTGAAAATAGCCCACAGAGAACCCATATATAAAACAATGCGGCCTACATAATCCAAGGATGGAATTGATGAATAAAAGAGAAGGCAACTTGTGAATGAGGATGCAGACAAGACATGGGAAGGCTACAAGTGCCTAAATTTATCAATCCATTTTTATTTAAATTAAGTCTAAATATTGATATCCACTAATTAAAGAAACATAATTTATTCAGCCATGAATGTGACTCACTTATTTAGAAATGAAGTGCATAAATGGAAAGCAATTCTATAAAAAGCATTAAGAATGTCAATTATGAAAGGTGCATGGCATGATCAAGAATAGAAGAGAAGAGAACGAAAGACTTTTAATGTCAACAAGACAAAGCGTGAATGACAAAGTAGATGGATTTGTTTAGACACCGACAAGTTTCATAGCCTAAGCAAGGATTCGTTAAAATCCTTACCTGCGCGTTGTGCCAGCAAAGCCCTTTCAGAGTTTCTGCTCTTTGCAGCAACACCGTAACGCTAACAGCACCCAAAAACGCAGACCTCTATGTGGGATTCTGTAGAGAAGAAGAAAAAAAAATCTGAAATAAAAGCTATCCACAAGTTTAATTGTTATTTTCAGGGAAAATTTCGAAAATTGAAATTAAAAAAATAAAGAAATCCTCAGGAATGGGGTTTTTTGAAAATTGGCTGGAAAGCTACATAATGAAAGGGTTTTTTCAAAATGCAAAATTCCTCCAACACCACTATTAAATGCAGTGGAGGTTGACTAGCTATCGCGTATAGAACCAGAGCAAATTAGAGCAGCTTGAAACATGAAATAAAAAATTTCTTGCTTCTTGAGAGTTTGCCTGCTCACCTTCCAATTACCAGTCTCGTCCAGAAGGAATGCAGCTTGAAAAAAAGCGATGAAAACAGGCGAGGGTAAAACTCGATAAACCCAGTTACTTCAATTGGCATACAAGAAGACACAGAAAGACAACGGTAGTTGTCCTGATTTTATGTATTAATGATCGCGATTGCTATTAGTTGCTTGCCAACACATCACACGCGTCTTTTAAATGCTTGTACCTTTGTCTCTGTGGAGTCCATAGGTACGAATCGACTGTTTTTTTGTTTTTTTAATATTTTCTTACGAAATAATATAAGTTTGAGTTCTAACATAATATTTATTTTTCTCAATTTTTATTCATTTACAACATTTCCAAACATTTGATTTTTAATTCATTTCTAATTGTACACATTATTATGTTTGCAATATATATGTCACTTATTTTATTATTATTTATTGTTATAATTCAAGCTAGTAGTTGTTATAATCCAAGTTAGTATATGTTTGCATGACTTAGTGTTTACCAAGGACAATTTGATTCTAGGGATCCAACAATCTCTCACAAGGTGTTTTGAACTCTGCATTGACAAATTCATACATAGGGAAGGCAAAGAGAAAATATATATGTTGTGTGTTGTTAGTTTATTCTCGTGTAATTGGATTCAACCATATGCTTCAAATCAAGGTCATGAACCCAAGCGATTCAACTGTAGGATTGACATTTAATTTTGGTTTCATGGAGAATCTAATATAATGAGGACATCAAGGGCATAAGTTAGATTATACGTGGATGAAAGCAAGAAAAAATGAATGATAAACAACCGGGGTAAGGATTTGTGATGTAGTGAAAGTGGTAGCAGAGAACGAGTGGGCTTGTGCAAATTCGACATTAGTGAGTATGGGAGAACAATGACGAAGGGAACAACAATTATGAAGAATAGTAAGGAACGACTCAGTAACGATGCCCAAGTATCACTAGTCAAGAAGAATAACATGGTTTTGCTAAAGTGGGCCTAGGTTTTTGAATTGTGCCCAATTGTGGTTTATTGAGGAGGATTTGGGGTTTGACTGCATTTTTGTCGTTGAAATGAGGGTTTGTTGAGCAATGAGTTGGTGGAACTTATACAAAAAGAAGATCAGGCTAGTGAGGTGATGGAGGACATGAATGGGATTATAGATAGAATTATAGAATTTACACTTCTTTATGATGTTATGATGTGGTCGAGTGCATAGATGAGTATCAACATAGATTTGTGATTCTCTTTTTTTGGAGGAATTATTTATGAAGTTGAATTTTTAAACGGGCTAAATAAAATCAAGAGAGAGGAAGGTTGCAATATTGAAACCTTGAGGGGGTTAGGGAAAGGGTATGTGGCTTGTACCTTTAGATCTATAGACTATGCTCGGGTTGTTCTCCAATATGAGACCTGGGTTATTTGTGATCAAATTTTCTATTTGCAAGCATGGACCCCCAAGTTTTACCTAGAATGCCCTTCAAGATCCAAATACCCAATTTAGATTGAGTTAACTTTCCTAAACCTAGTCTTCCATCCTTTCTTAAGAGAAATATTTTTGCATCTTAGAAGGGTTTTGTGGTGTGAAAATAAGACTGACAAATTTGCTATCCTAAGGATTCACCCTAGAGCATGTGTGGAGATGGACCTTGCTAAACAATTACCCAATAACATCAAATTAATAGGTCTAGGGTTTGATTTTTTCACCTAATTGTATACTTAAGCAAGCCTAATGCATGTTTCTTTTATTGACAAGAAGGGCATTTATTAGAGACTACCCTAGATAAGGAGAAACAAATATTCTCAGGCCCAAATGATTGATGCTACTAGCATGCCATATGTATAAAATAATCCTCATCATTTTGTTATGCCTATAGAATCTCGGGTGAAACAAGTTACTTCGTATATAGGAACTTGCATATTGACAAATCTCCCTCTCATAAGGATGTCATTATGACTAATGGCTAAGGAATGGCCAGTAAAAGAAAATAACCTTCATGGCCCCTTAAATCTCATAATGATAAGATCCCCATTCAAAAAAATCTTTCTTCTTCACATTGTGTTACAAGAAACCATAATTTTGAGGACCAACCACCTCGCTTGAGAAGGTCTCCTTCTACTTCTACTAGCCTAAGAACCTCACCTTCTTCTATAAGACAGAGATCAAGGTCTCCTTCTACAAAAAAGTAGCTTAATGCCTTTGAACAAGCTATTCTAACTATTAATCATTTTGATGTTTTGTCACAAGATGAAGATCCCTCTATTTTTCCTTATCATGAAACATAAAGTTTTTTTCTTGGAATGTGAGAGAGATCTCTCTTCCTCATCGCAAATATGAGGTCAATGAGGCTATTTTCAAATAGAAACCATATATTATCTTTTTGCGAGAAGTCGAATTGAATGGCCCCCAACTTTGTTCTTGCCTATCTAACATTTGGAAAAATGTATTTTTTATACATCTAATAGATAAGGAAGGGAATGAGCTATTATTGGTTTAGCTCCTTAGGAAAGTAGGTTTGTTATTGATAAAGGAGAGGGTCCTTTGCATAGTCATGTATGGGTTTTGTCCTTTATCAATGGTAAACCTATTGGTTTTTGTTTGGTATATGCCCCTAATATTGCTAAAGAAATATGTGAATTATGGGAATGGATGACCACTAATTTACCTCATGATAATTGGATTAGCAAAGGTGATGAAGGGTGCTCCCCTTAATACCACAAACACATAACAGAAATAGAGAAACAACAACAATATGCAAGAACAGGAAATGGGCTTCTTATTATCTCCACAAATGTGGAATTACAAACTTTCAAAATTACAATATGCAAAGCCACATGGGCATTCCCTTACAATATTCTGTAGGACAAAGCCTTAAATCAATACCCAGATCTACTACCCAGAACTACCCTAGACAACACTACGAGCCTTCTTTATATAGGCATTTTCCACCGCCCGAGAAGGTTCCAAAAATTTAGCCCTTGGGGCCGACCAAACTTAGAATTATTTTATTTTTCAATTTATTACATCAAAGTCAGCTCAAAATAACTTTTGAAACCCAAACAAAAATTTTGAAGGAAAATTATTTTCCGCCATTTCAGGTGACCCAACTTTTGAAGACCATAAGTCATCGCTAGTTGACCCAATTGACTATTATAACCCCATTCTGGAAAGGCCACGAAGCGCTCTACAACCCTAACTTGCGCAAGCACCTGTCACCCAAATTCTTGACCTCATCCAGGGCCTCTAAAGCCTTCAAAACTGAGTTCAAAGTTTCTGTACCCTGTTGCCAATGCCACAAATCTTCAATATCTTCAAAACTAGACCTAATCTAGCCATGAAACTTTACTGGCAGGCTAATATGACTAAGGTGAATCTCCACATGTAAAATCAGAACATTCCGAGATCGTATGACCAACTTACTAAAAAATAGCAAGTTTCCATAAATAGCAGCTCTGCACAAGATAGCCCTTATTGAATACAAAAATAGAAATATTTTTGGGTGATGCAAGATTGCTCTTACACCCAGGATGCTCCTGCATCAAAAGGAGATATCAATATGGTTGAGCATCACACTAACTATAGTTGGTTTGATTGTATTAAGTTGAGCTAAGAATAATTTGTCAAGTGGTTGTTATGCAAAAATTCCTTGAGATTTTACCCTACTCATAAAAAGTGTTTTAGTCATTATATTAATTAGTGTATCGTCCTCAAAAGTTAGCACCCATTATTGGAGGCTCTATGACCTATTAGACCCCATTTTGGTGATTTCGAGGTCCGAATGTCCGTTATGCTTGATTCCAACAATTTATATTTAGTCCCTTTGTATCTTATCACATCCCTCAACATCCTAGCATAATTTGAGGAGATTTTGCCTCGGACTAGCCGACTTGTTCCTAGGTTTTTTAGCCCAGATTTGGTCCAAGGCCCGATGCCATGATTTTCTTCTAAGGCCTAGATCTGGGGTTGGCCTTGAATTAATTTGAATCCTGAAATGATTATAAAAGAGACCATCTCCTCCCATTTTGACATGAAAATCCTTATGCAAGCAATATATCAATTCAAGCTCAAGCATTCAAGTTGTGCAATTTGGACTCAAGATTTGAAGGAAAGCACCCAATCTAGGATCTCCAAGTCTTATTTTCTTCAAGATCCATTCAAACAAGGGAAATCGTCTCTCATTGATGCAAATTTCTCTCCCATGATGGCCAAGTAGAGGAATTCACAAGCAATCAAGAAGATCCATACATCCATTCTTCTCCTCTCTCCTTGTACATTGAGATTATCAAGCATATCAACATTCAAGATATAGAAGTGACAATCATAGATATATGTATTTGTGAAGGCATCCTTGATTCTCTAATACATGCAAGCATCTTCATGGATTTGAGTGATTTCTGCATCTATTCATGAGGGTTCTTCATGCAAGGTGAATCTAACATTTATCTTGTTTATATTACTTTCCTTTATGCAATTTCAATTTCATTTCAAGGTCGATTCCTATTAAGGGGTTTGACCAAGGAAAACCCCTTTCCAAAACATTTTCCCCTTCTTTTCTATGCATAGGAATACATTAAGGAGTTTAAGGTTCAAATCTAGAAGGTACAAACATAGTCACATATCCTAAAAATTATCATCAAATTCAAAGCGGTTAGGAACAAGTCAACCTGTTGAATTGTACCTAGAATCTCAACTTGTTCCTACAAATTTTGACTAAAATTTTCACAAAAGACAACTATAGGTCCTACAAACCCAAATCTAAAGTTAGGACAGATTTTGACATTTCGACGACAGTCAAATTTAGATCTAAAGTTTAAACCCCCTCATCTACTTTCAAGGTGCACATTTTTCGTCTTTCTTTGCTTCTACTTTCATAGATCAAATTTACTTTATCACATTATCACATTCTCTGCCTAAGGAATACAAACAAAAATCCTACATTGGATAGATCTCGCATTGAGACCCTTACTCTTTTGGTTGTGCTAATCGGATTCCTTTTGCAAGGGATTTTGTATTCCTAATGTATATAAAATTTGGTATTTAGTATCTTCTATGATGTTTTCATATAGAATTGTAACTTGTCATTACAATTCTTGACAAACCAGGATGAGAGAATATTGTGGTTGATTTTCTATCAAGATTGTAACATACAAATGAACCAAACCCAGTGGATGATGCCTTTCCAAATGAACACTTGTTTGTTATTTCTATGAGGAATCCATGGTTTACTGATATTGCTAACTACCTTATCACCTACAAATTTCCACCCCACTTCTCTCCATGAGAATGATAAAATCTCATAGGACTCAATGGACAATACAGTTGGATCAATAGTTTACTTTTTCATAATGGAATTTATAATATTTTGCATCATTGTGTTGCAAAAGAAGATGTCTTTGATATCCTCCATGCTTGTCATTTTGAACCTTATGGAGGCCATTTTGTAGCACAACAAACTACTAACAAGGTTTTAACTACAGATTACTACTGGCCAATGCTTCACAAGGATTGTAAAAGGTTTTTTCAACATTGTGATAAATGTCAACATATGGGTCGTCCTACCCACTCTGATGAAATGACTCTACATCCCCACTTATCTATTGAACCATTTGAAAAATGGGGGTTGAATTTTGTAGGACCCATTAGTCCTCCTTCTCAGAATAAAGAATACATTTTTGTTTGTATAGATTATGTTACTAAATGGGTAGAAGTGGTAGCCTTCAAACATGCTAGAGATACTAAGGTTACTAACTTCTTGTATTCATAAATTTTTACCAAGTATGGTGTACCATGCAAAATTGTCACAAATAAAGGAGCACAATTCACCTCTAACCTGATAGAGGCATTGGTCCGGGAATATAAAATTAAGTATCAGAAGTCCTCTCCATATCATTTGCAAGCCAATGGGAAAGTGGAGGTGACCAACTAAGAATTGGAAAGCATTATCACAAAGACAATAGCCTTGCAGAACAGAGATTGGTCAGAACGCCTTCCTGGAGCAATTTGGGCCTATTGCACAACCTGAGACTTAATATTAGTTAGAACTAGAAGAATAGATCTAATTAAATAAATAAAGTAATTCATTTAATTGCACACAGGGAATATAAATAAATTAATTAAAAAAACTTATTTATTTATGAGAAAAATCATTAGTAAATTAAATAAATTAACATTTTTTTAATATTAGGAGAAAATGATGAACTATAATTATTACATAAATGTAATACGAATAAAGTGGAAGTATCAATTAAATAACTTAATTATTTAATTAATGTAGACATAGGGAATAATTAAATAATTATTATTATTTAAAATTACTTTATAGAAGAATAACATGATGAAAATTAATTAGATGTTTAATAATTAAATAATTAATTAAAATTATGAAATTAGGGAGAAATATGAATTTGAATTTAGAATATAATAGAATGACACAAATTAATTAATTAATAAAGATTATTTAATCAAATAAGAGGAGTGTTAGTGAAATCATTACACACAGACAACAGGTCAGTTTTAGGTGTCTACAGATACATTACCATAATATAACTAACTAGGAGGCATACCTTGTCAATGTTGCCATGATTTCCTTTGAGAAATATAGAACACTTGTCCCTCTTCATCTTCTACTATGTGGAACTCGGGTTGTGAGCTCTTCTCTTTAGATATAGTAGCAACCTTCTTGCATTTGTAGGTTAATTTCTTTTGTTGACAATGTGGGCAATATTCAGCAAGCACAACATCCTCCTCCTCTTGGTTCTTCTTAATATTTAGTGTGTCTAATTGTGTCACCATGTGGCTGATTATTTCTTCTATATTTGAGATAATATTACTAGGTTCCACATTAGAGACACTATTTGAAAACATGGAAGTAGGCAACAGTCAACTACTCCTAATTTTTCTTCAAATAATTCTAAATCAACTTACAAATATCTTCAAAGGTTGATTGAGTGATGTATCTATCTCCAATCAAATTTAATGTATCACTACAATCATTATTGGCTCCTCTTAAGAAAATGAGCTTAAGAGATTCAAGAGAAAGCCAATTTTGTGGAGATTTCTTAAGAGAAAACATAAATCTCTCTATATAGTTTTTTAGGGGCTATTCTTCCTTTTGATTCATTCTAACAATGACGTATTTCTATGATTCCCCACCTCTATAGTAGTGTTGATACTTTTTTAAAATATTCTCTTTCATTGCCACCTGACTATAAATGACATTCCTACCAAGATCCATGAACTATCTCAAGACAACATCCTTCGAGGTTGTTGAAAAGCGCTTCAGCTTATGGGAATTAGTGGTGTAATCATATAGCTCCAATAAATAACATCAAATTCAAATAAGAAAGTAGCAGGGTCTTCTATAACTAGGCAATTGAAATTAGGCAAAGTAGATGAGGGTATATTGTTTAGGGTAGCAACTCTCTCTTGGTTCAATATTGAGAAATCAAAGGTAATATAGGGTCTCTAAGATAATTGACCTCTTCCTCAGCCATATTGGTTGTGTGTTGAGTATGCTCTAAATCATCCTCTTGTTCAGGGTTCCTGAAAGGGTCTCCTTCACCTTTCATCGTGGCTTCCTCATGTGGTTCTCTTAGCAAAATAAATTGATCTTCTTGGTCAGTATATGTAGCCAATATGTCTTGTGTCTTAGCAGAGAGAACAAATCTCCCTAGTGCATCTATTTGTTGTCACATGTCATATGTGTCTCAAGAACTTATAACTATCTTCCTACACTTGTTAGTAGAGTGTGTTTTATGCTAACTAAATCCTAACACTTGAAAAGATAACAATTATACTATGAAAGAAAAAAAAACAAGAAAATCTATACTAGAAATCCTAAGCCTTAGCACCATCCTCATAAATAACACAAAATATGACTAGTATCCATTGTTGGACTAAGTATGTAAAGGTGAGTACTGAGAGGGGAGGGGTGAATCAGTACTGTAAAACACTTTTAAACTATCTAAACTTTCTTCCTTAACCATTTATTGATTCCATAACTTTTGCATGCATCTCATAAAACATAACACATTCATTTTGGTATCGTAGAAATCCTTGTTATAGGATAAAAACTATGGTGGGAATGACACCCACAAAACTTCACTACTGTAGTAAAAGGTTTGCTCGATTAGAGCTACACTGTTAGTTATTTCTAATAGCTTACCTTGTTAAGAGTATTAACCCAGTTAAGAGTCTTAAGACCACTTAAGTCTACCTTGTTAAAGGATTTTACAATTCTAATCTAAGAATTGTACCTGGTTAAATGATTTACAATGTAAGACCTGTCAGGAACTGCTCGATTAAGAGACTTCAGAAATTCGATTACTCTTTAATTAGTAACCCAAACTTTTATGTTAAACTTGCATCTACTTATGCTTTTTAGACTCTATATGCTCAACAACTAATTACCTCATACTGTGTACCTCTCACAATAACAATTCAGTACTCGGTAGATTCAATTCTGAAAAATAATTTCTCTCTTCTCTTTACTGCTCTATACTCGGTAGCTTCTCTCTCTCTCTCTCTCTCTGATCTTCACATTTTGGTCCATTATATACAATTCTAGAAGCGATGGAAATGTTCTAGAATCATAGCTTCAAGTGGTGCTAGCATTGGTTACTCTTCCAATACACCTTTCATACTTAATTCTCATTCATGGATCTCACCTTGTAATAATGCATAATCATCATGTTTAAATCTCTAATGCTTTGTCATACAATATCCTTGATATTTGTAAATTGGTTTTTGTTCGATGTCCAAATTCAATGTATCCAGAGATTTTCCTTGTGTCGGCTTGTCATGCTCAGTAACACATTTTCCTCTAGCTCAATAATTGTCTCATCTTCTTAGTTTGGTTGATGTTGTAGCTCAGTACAACTCGATGCTCAGTTTTTCTTTGCTTGGTGACTAAACTTCCTTTTCCTTTACCAAAATTACCTTCTCCTTTAGTTCCTTTTACCGAATAGCTTATGTGCTTTACCGACTTATTTTTTCTTCATTACTGAGTGACTTTGACAATCATTATAACTTCCTCATAACTAATGAAAACAAAATAACCCTTAGGAGTATCATCCATTATAGAAAATTAGTTAATGCAGACAACTCAATGCACACTCATAATGTGGAAACTAATCGCCTATTATGTAACTTTTCATCCTCAAGGAGGCTCATTTCTTAACAACCAAGGATGTATCTACTTGGATGGCACTAACACTATATGTGCAGAAAAGTAATTATAGTGTCTAATGAAAGCATAAAATTGAAACTAAAGATAAGAATAGTAAAATAAATCTAGCACCAATTCCAAGTGCATGATAATGGTTGTAGGTCTAACCTCGCAGGTGTGGTTGCATGTGAATATAATAGTGGATAAAAAAAATTTAACTAGCAATGAAATACTGAACATAAGCTTAACATAATGAACTTAACATAATCTAACATTAACTAGTTTAACTAAATATTGCATAAGAAATAAAACCAACATAAATGAACTAATACTAAGTTAATTACACTACTTGTGTAAAAATATAATAAAAGAAGTAACTTACTAGTCTATTCTAAATGGAGGATTACTTCACCTCAAGTGGCCCTTGCTTCAGGTGTCATAACCTCAAATCAAATCAAATCTTTACTCATTTGAAGATGATCATCCATGTGCATTGAATATTATTTAAAATTACACAATAATAGTAGACTATAATGTTGACTCTGATCTGTGACAAATTTACAAATATTTGAACTATTACTCAGACTATCCCGAATCTATAGGAGATCTTAAGAGAAACAATCATGAATTCCATTCAAGTCTTATTAAACATACATGTCACTCTCTAAGAATATATGAATTATTCTAAAACACAACAACTACTTTAACATAACTAAAAACATGGAGCCTAAATGAAACTCAAACACTCCATCATTGATCATGCTTTCTTATAGGAAAAAATTATCATCCAATCAAATGACCACTGTCAGTTCATGAAGTCTCCATTGCAAAACATGTAGAAGTAGTGGAATAGAGTCATTTTGGTGAAGGAAGTCTCATTGATAATCTACTTTGACTACTTCCTTTGATTATGACAAAGATAATGTACCACAACTATATCTCATCATTCGTGTCTTGAAGCTATAAGTTAGTTGATAACATAAAGGATACATAAACATACCAATTTAAACCCAAAATATCATAAAATTGGAATTAATTACCACATTGCACAGATTCACAGTTATAATATATACCATCATATTATGTATATTGAGTATCTTTATGGGTTCATGTTTAAGCAAAAAAGGTCTAAACAAAGTCTGATAAAACATCATGAAACTAACACAAGACATCCCAAAAAGACACAAATTTTTAGATTCATCACACATTGTAAATGTATGATAGGCAAGATGGAAAGGTTAGGTAGTAGGAGACATGACCAATCCTCTTCAGGATCTCAAAATGTCTAACAAAATGAGGTGCAAGTTGAGTTATTTTCATAACAATTGGGGCTCTTACACAAACACACTCTCAAGAAGACACAATCACTTACAAAGAAATGCCAATCCAACCTATGAGCGTCAACATAATTATTTTTTTGGTTTTGGGTGGTTGTCAAAGTTCTCAAGATATGGGTTCTAAAAATATTTTTCACATAAAACAATTGAGAAATCAAACCAATAAATACTTTGTTGGCATGCTTTTAGCACCCCAATTTTCAAAATTTAAAATAAGTCTCCATAAATGTTTCCCTTATTTTCTTTGACTTCCTCCTGATTTATATTTAAAAATGCTCTGGAAAAGTCATGTTTTGTGAAGGTAGTGTTCAGATGAAATTTTATATTACAGTGAACCAACAGACTCAAGTTCAAAATTCAGGTTTGAAGCACAAGTTCACTTTGTTGAACCACTTTGAACAGAGCTCAAAATGGTTCAAACTAGTTCAAGGTGGCTCACACAGATACAAATGGTTTAGTTTGGTTCATGCAAGTTTAAAAATTGGAAGATTCAGAAGTTCAAAGATTGGAAGGTTCAGAATTCAAAATTCATGTAACGTATCTATTGAGAGTTTGTTTTGTTTTTGAAGCATATTGAATTAGTCACCCTCTGTAATGGTGAATAGACATCATCTAAATAACAATCCAATGGATGATGGTGATAAAAACAAATGTCACATGTCATGCCCATAAAAAACACACTAAAAACACACCAAATTTTTTTTTAAAAAGATTGGTTAAGTCTAATTAAATGCTGCTGATTAATGGGATAACCTTAGGCAACATTTCTCAAGACATCAATTAAACAATTTGTTAACCAAGATGGTCCCCAAAGACACTAGATTAAGGTCAAGACGAAGGAGACTTCAATTCTGACGGAGGGGGTTGCCCTCAGTTCACTAGGGACTGAAAGATCGATTCGCGAATAGCAATGGTATTGACAACGAGGTCTAATTAAGAATTCTGTCAGGATAGCCTAACCACTGCTTGTCTAAAAGGAGTGACCCTTTACAAAAAAAACTTAACTAGAATTAAACCATTCATAAATAGGTCTCCCTATCAAGTCAAGTCTAGGATGCAACCTAGGATCATATGTCAATGTGGTGTTACGTATCTAAATCATAACTAGGCAAGGATTCCTATCCGGATCATGGATTACTTTTGATGACATAAACGACTAGGGTTTACCAATGATATAAGATATCCTATCTATAATACTCAAGGGTTAAGCTGTGTCAAAACTCTCATATTAATAACATCTTAGGGAAATGAAACTGTTGACTAAAATATAATTCTTTATCCAACGTAAGCTAACCATCTAACTTAGATCAAATACTCTACGAATTATAGTCTTTTAAATTATTCATTGATAAAAAATAGACACTAATAGATATACTAATCATCTGAGAGGTTAAATGACAGGACTCAGCTACACCCCAATCTATCAACCCAATATTCCCATAAATTTACTAGTCTATCTTTATTAATCCATTGATTTCATAATTGTGTTCAACATATCAACAATAAGTCCTAGCTTGAGTTACACTTAGACTAAGTACGAAATGTCAAGTGGGTTTACAAGCTAGGAGGTCTCATTAATCGAATTATCGAACAATTTGAAGTGTTAGCAATCACCTAGGTCATTTAGATTATTCCCTAAACAATGATTTTCGATCTTGAGGAGTTAAGTTATAACCCTCGAGATTAAACAATCACTTGAATGACGAGCATATACTAATAACTATTAATTGTAATATTCCAATCTTCTACTATGGTTATTGATTTTCACAAAGATTAAACTGAATATCAACTTGTTTATAGAATTTATAAAGATAATGTGTATCAATCCCATATATGCTAAGTCCTAGGAACCATTTGAATGACGTTAATAAGTGTAAGAGGCCAACATTGATAATCTAATTAATCCACTAAAACCTATTTATAACTTAATTTATATATATATATATATATATATATATATATATTATAATTATGATATGTAATTAATAATTATTAATTATTTAATTCACTATAATATTTCAACTTGTTATAAATACATTATATGACAATATTCAAGCTCAACTTGAAAAGTCTACTTTATCACCCTATGCCTAATTATAGCCATAATTCATTGTTAAAAACACACTCAACACTTATTATTAATAAAACAAAATACTAAATTTAATTAATTTCATTACTCTAAATAACATACTAACCTACTTTAAATCACATCAACACCTATTCTAACTAAACCTATCCTATCTCTTAGCCTACCCCTTTACACAAGTCATCCCCCTCACCCTAAGCCTAGCTACCTAGGAACTCCCTATGCACATGCCCCAAGATGCATGTCACATTAAGCTGGGCGCACATGTGTTTTAAGGGGTCGAAATGCCCACCATAGTGGCGCCACTTTTGGGGAGTGTATGCAGATTTTAATATTCATGGGGTATACTTACACAAACAACTTTTAACCAAATCCTTTGTTCTTCCCAAGAAGGGAGCGCCCTACAAGGAGAGGTGGATGTACAATGCAAGTTTTAAGGAATGTCAGATTTGTCCTCTCATTGGGGTACGCATGGGGAAAATAGACTCACATGTTTCCTATGATTTTGGCCAACTCAAATATGCATAGAAATTAGGGGCCAATGAAATGAAAGTGTATACCCCTTTTTTTTTTATTATTTGTTGATATTGTTTTTGCCCAAAGACCAACGTGGGGATAATGGAATAAGGAAATTAATAATATAATCTTCCCTATGTACATCACCTATGCCAAATAGGAGGAGTTTGGTGGGGACCACAGCAAGTGGGGAGTATTTGTTATTTAATTTCTTTTGTAGAAAGGTTTATTTAAACTCAAACAATCATTTCAGAATGAATTAAAATGTAGGTTAGTATATTAAACTTGATTAGCAATTAATGTTAATAGGAGGAGGAGAATATTCTCTGTGGTAAGAGAATATTTTCCTCCATACAATTTCCAGAGAGCTAAATGCTCAAACAACTTATTATAAATGTCATTTTTTTTGCAATAAGATTTATATATCAACTTGATTTAAACTTGATAGGATGCTTATTTTTAGATGAGGAATTTGTTTTCACTATGGGTTACTCATAAGCACTAATAAATTCAATTTCTATTTGCTAAATAAACTAGTAATTTTTATCATCCAAAATGACAATAAAAGTTATTCTATCATGAACAAAATGTGCATTAGAGATGGTTTCTCTATTTGAATTTGAATTCATTTATAACACTAATCTATTTACATGATCTATCATATTGAGAACTCTATTTCATTTCGAAAGCCCTTATTGAATACATTGCAAATAACATTTAATAATGAAGATAATCCATTACTTTCTCATAAGAACAAAATTTTGCCATAACATGAATGAGTCTTTTAACAAAACTTACAATACACTTCCTCACTTAACATTTCAATAACACTTAATTTAACACAAGACTTGGAGAGTGAATCTCCATTACAAGGTTTACAAAACTCATGGATATCTCAAGATATCTCTTCAAGGATTCAACACAATACAAGATACTCCGATACATGAATGATAACATTTTTCAAATCCTCACAAAATTGCATCTTCATCAAGAAGACTTCATGGCTCCAAATCCTGCAACAAAACACAAGAAACCCAAGACAACCATGGTACTCTCCTCCCTACCATAGGCCCATTACATGGACCACCCCCGAGCAAGGGGAGTTCAAGCCGACGGGTAGACTCACACCAACATAGCATGTCCATTTACATTTTCTTCCTCTTAACACACACACATCCACAAAAGATAGAAATCACAAATACACAAGGAGAAGCTTTTCAAGGAAACTTTCACATTCATGGCTTCCACAAGAGGCTTATTCTCAAGCCTTCAACAAGTAAGTGGATTCTTGCACAACCCAAAACAAAACTCAAGTGCAAAAGCAATAAACACAAAACTCATAAAAGAAATCTACAAGCTCAAGAGAGCATGCAATCTACTAAGCTCTTCTAAAAACACCACAACAAGATGCACATACACTCCTCTCTTCATTACCATGCTAGAAATCAAATTGCATATGGAAAATGGAGTCACTAACCTTGCTCCAAGCAAATGAATGATGGGTGTAGAATTCTCTTCCTCTTCAACCAAACTTTCTCCTCTCTAACTTTCTCCAAGCTCCTAGTTTGTCTCCAAAGTTGGAGAGTGGGTCATTGGGGAGCCCAAAGCTAAACCTTCCACTAAAATACCCTCTACACACTCTCCCATGCCCATGGAAGAGTTGAGAGTTTCCTATTGGATGTTCTACCCAAGGTCTTCCAACTTTCCTAAAATGGAACTCTAAAAGGTGAATGGGGAAGAGTAAATTGGAATCTTTTTGACTCAAGAGTTCCCATGTGACTTAGAATTTTCGCCACTTTTCAAAATGTCACTTTTGGAGGGCTTCCCAAGGTGCTCCTAAGGTGTCCTGTGGTCAAAAGGGTCCATTACCCATAGGTATATCCCATGGGCCTTCCATATTCATGCAAAATAACTCCCTAGGTGTCTATTTGACCCCCTAAAACCTCCCTTCAAGGTGAAATTCGAAATTCAAAGTTCAAGGATTGGGGCCACCTCATGGGTACACTCACCAAGCTTAGGGAATAGGATGTACCACCTAATACTAGGCCAGGATGGTGACATGTAATTCTCTCCATGTGGACCATTGCCAACACATTAAACAATACACATGTGTCAATTGACACCACTACACATCACAATTACACTTGGCAATATCCACTAACCAATTTAATTTCATAAAACATCTTACTTCCTAAATACACTCAAATCCACATACATTACAAAATAAAAATCACATCACAAGGAGGTCTTGTGTCCCCTTGGGTCACGACCTTGGTGTCACAGAGTTCACAAACATATGTTGGCTTGACTCCCCCAAATCCATGGTTAATACCTGCACTCATTAGACAAGCATCAGTAGTTCTAGTAATGATAATAACATAATCAAAATGTGCAGAACATCATCACATTCAATTAGCTTCAAAATAGTATATCATCTATCTATTCATCCACTCATAACACAATTAAGCAATATCATTTCCTAAGCTAACAATTTCAAATTGCACAATCATTTCTAAGGAAACGTAAATTTTGATCTAATATTCAATGGTAATAACTTAACTACATGTGAATTCTAACATCAATTAATCTAAATCTTGCTTTCCTACATGTTACCTTTTTGGAAATTAGGAACACAATCATAATTTCCCTAACTATATAGCTCGCATAATAATCACATAATTTAAATGTGTCTATCATACATAATTTAAATAATCCAATTCATCATTTCAATGTCATAGCAATGTCCTGTGATCATAATCAAGATAAAATACCACTAATGTCACTGCTAGAATAAACACACATGAAGTCTAGAGTGTACTGAAATCATAATCGAACGTAACAAGATAAGGGTCTCAATACCCAGTCTATTGCATAAAAAGTAAAGTGCCATGATGGCTCTGAGTGGAGCCCTCGTAAATCTAAGAAAAATTTGCAAGAAAGAACAATAGTGCTTACCAGAGTGTTCTTACCAAGATGAGGGGAATGGAGGGGTCCTACATCACACATGGGCATAATGATGGAATTTGGTCTCTTACAACCTATGGTCATGGTGGCTCTACTATAATCGGGTTCCACATAGCTCTAAATATGCAAGTGTAAATAGAAACCAATACAATGTCATGTTCATTTTTATGAAGTTAAATAATGAACATAATTTTCACGGAAAGACACAACAGCTGCAGATAGCCGTTCAAACTGTGCTTCTTGAAAATGTAGTACGTTTCATTGATACGTTTCCTCGATCCTTCATGCCATTGAAAGTTTTCAAGGATGTATAAATAGCATAAAATATGGCCTCAACGTATTAATTCCAATCCATAAATAGCACAATACAATCAGCAAAGGTATATGGTAGTGATTTATGCAGAGGGAATGTGAGCAGGTCTGTTTTGTTTTGACAATTTTATATACCTCTACTAAGAGCCATGTAACTTTTGACTCGAACCGAATTTCTCAAATCGCTCTGGTGGAGTTGTGAGAAACTAGGATTGTGACAATATATCCAACAATTAAGGAGATCCAACGGTGGGATAAATAGTTATGCCCCCCACACTGGGATGGATTTTGACAGTCACAAAAAAAGGGGAAATATGAAACAGTCATAAAGAATTAATTCTTCTGATGTAAATTATCTACTCATGCCAATGTGTAGGTAAACCATTGGGCTGAACGAGAAGGGGTGATAGATATAAAGTTTAATTTCCATGTTTCAATCTTTTTATAAGACAACTGAGACATTACGAATTCTTCGGTAAAGTGGAAAATATTAAAATGATCAATTTTATAATTGATAAAGGTTTCCACAAGAATCAGTTATATAACTGAAAGATAACGTGAACGTAAAGGAGGAATCAGAGGAGGATTTCTATAAGAAGGAGGAAAAGAGAAGATAGGGGGGTTCTTTTTTTTCTAGAAGAGTCTTTGTGCTAGGATAGGATAGGAGAAGTTGTTTTTAATTTCTTTTTTTGTAGCAGAGTTTTGCAAGACGGGAACAAATTTGCTTTTCATGCAATTAGAATGTATAAAAGTTTGAGTCTTTAAACTCAATTTTTATACTAAAATAACAGAGGAAGCATTTATGAGTCTTTGAATTCATTATTGTTTCTCTCATATTTTACTAAGCTTTGTCTCATTGAAATCATTTTCAGCATCGTGTTTTGTCATTAGCTATATATGTGCTCATTTTGGAACTTTGTTTTCAAAATGAGTCATCTTTTGGAAAGAATATGTGTTCTTGGTCTGATTAATTACCATCTGTGGGTGTTGGAAATATGAAATTTGCAGTTCTTTCGCATCTATTCCATGATGATAGGTTGATGTATGTGTGCCTTACATTCTTTCAGGTTAAAAGCATATTTGTTAGTAGTTTAGTGAATTCGTTGGAAATCTCATACAAGGAGCTGTACCTGAGATAATTTAGAGAGAAGATAATCATTGTATATCTTACCCAACTGCTAGTAGCATTTGTACTTATGTCTGGGCATCATGAGTTTTTATGTGTTGATCTTTTGAAGTGCAAATCTATTTGCTAACAGATTTTTGGCGACTCTACTAGGGAAAGGAATCGCAATCTCAGTGTTTTATTTTCTCATAAATTTGAAGGTACCTCCCCAAGGATGGAGGTTGGTGGCTCTATTGAAGACGAATACCATGAGGTATTTCAAAAATATCCAAAAGTTTTAAAAGATTGGGTTCCAACAAGAAGTGAAGATATCTCAGATATTTTTATTTTTATTCCACCATTTAGTAATAATCTAATCAGAGAAGTTACAAAAGACTTGGCAAGGGAAGTAGGATTTCTAAAATCCTTCTATGGTGTTGTCCTTATTAAGAAAGGATCTCCTATGCAAAAACCAAAAGAAAAAGAATGAGCATGCGAGGAAGAAATAATTGATATTATG
The DNA here is from genome assembly GCA_027943335.1 of Chamaecyparis obtusa. NCBI lineage: Eukaryota > Viridiplantae > Streptophyta > Pinopsida > Cupressales > Cupressaceae > Chamaecyparis > Chamaecyparis obtusa. The sequence continues at coordinate 188,494 of BSBK01007838.1, read as the reverse complement.
GAGTATATACAAGAAAGGGATCTTGGACGCAAAAAGAATGACAACGATAGTGATGATGATGACTTTTATTCTCAACAAGGTAGTGTGAATCAATCAGTACATATTGGTTTCTTGATAAGCTTCTATGGTGGCATGCAATTCCAGCCTCACGAAATTCATCCTTCTTTACTCAAGACTTTGCAAGACATTGAAAGTAAGACTAATCGTGAGCATCACTTGCTTGCTCAAAATTTGTCTATTCTCGAAGAAGCTAAAGTTGCATCGATGGATATTATAAAAACTAAAACATCTTGTGTTAGTATAGAAAATCAAATATCTGATCAAGTATGTGATGATAAAATTATCGAAAATGTTTCTTTGTGCACAAAAGATACCCTTTATACAGTTGATTGCAGATTTGAAGAGCACAATAATGAAAGAGAGGAGACACGAGAAAAGTTTAATCCTTCTATTGGTGCTGCCATAGAAGAATCAGATAGTGAAAGGAATGTGTGCATGGTTAAGGTAAAGAATGATTTAACTGTGGAGCCCTTTATTTCTGACAGTAAAGATACACATCACTTTTGTGTTTTTCCTGTTATTGATCAAGAATTGATGATTAATGAGTCAGAAATTAAAATCCATACATTCTATAAAGATAAGCCATCAATTGATGTCATTCACCATCACAAATTGTATGAGAGGTGCCCCATTAGAGATTTGATTCACTCTTATAAAGAAATCATGCATAATAAGGATGAAGATATCATGCATAATAAGGATGAAGATATCATTATTCAGCACATGCAGTGTGGTACACTTATGTTCCCTCAAGAAGTATATGATAGAAGGTTGATCTTTGGTGTTGAGTTGATGCGTCATGGTTTCTTTGTTTCAGCAGACTTCCATTTGTCTTACATGTCAACTCTATGCCCGCAGCTTCTTCAAGGACATGCATTCTTTTTTTGCAGTGGATCATACTTTTCTCAGTCCATTAATGGCTTCATATGAGCAGCTGGATGCATTCTTGAAGGTTTGGGTTGTTTTCCCTATCACTTGTAAATAAAGTTTTTGGTGTGCGTAGGTTGTTGGTAGCTTGTTCCCAGCTTGTTTTTAGTTTAGGGGTTTTGTTTTGGTGTTTTCCCTGCTCCCCTCCACTCTCTCTCTGCAAGAAGCTCCCTTTCTTTCTTTGTGCTTTGACTCTATTACCCAATGGACAAGGCGTTGATCTTGTACCAAAGATTGCTAAGTTCTTTATGCACTTTCAGCACATACTCCCCTGTCAGAGCCAGTTGTTGGCATGCTTTTAGCACCCTGATTTTCAAACTTTAAAATAAGTCTCCATAAAGGTTTCCCTTATTTTTCTTTGACTTCCTCCTGATTTATACTAAAAAATGCTCTAGAAAAGTCATGTTTTGTGAAGGCAGTGTTTAGATGAAATTTTATATAACAGTGAACCAAAGGACTCAAGTTCAAAATTCAGGTTTGAAGCACAAGTTCACTTTGTTGAACCACTTTGAACAGAGTTCAAAATGGTTCAAACTAGTTCAAGGTGGCTCACACAGATACAAATGGTTCAGTTTGGTTCATGCAAGTTTAAAGATTGGAAGATTCAGAAGTTCAAAGATTGGAAGGTTCAGAATTCAAAATTCATGTAACGTATCTATTGAGAGTTTGATTTCTTTTTGATGCATTTTGAATTAGTCACCCTCTGTAATGGTGAACAAACATCATCTAAATAATAGTCCAATGGATGATGGTGATAAAAACAAATGTCACATATGGGCATAATGATGGAATTTGGTCTCTTACAACCTATGGTCATGGTGGCTCTACTATAATCGGGTTCCACATAGCTCTAAATCTGCAAGTGTAAATAGAAACCAATACAATGTCATGTTCATTTTTATGAAGTTAAATAATGAACATAATTTTCACGGAAAGAGACAGCAGCTGCAGATAGCCGTTCAAACTGTGCTTCTTGAAAATGTAGTATGTCTCATTGATACGTTTCTAGAATATAGCTCGATCCTTCATGCCATTGAAAATTTTCAAGGATGTATAAATAGCATAAAATATGGCCTCAAAATATTAATTTCAATCCATAAATATCACAATACAATCAGCAAAGGTATATGGTAGTGAATTATGGAGAGGGAATGTGAGCAGGTCTGTTTTGTTTTGACAGTTTTCTATACCTCTACTAAGATCCATGTAACTTTTGACTCAAACCTAATTTCTCAAATCTCTCTGGTGGAGTTGTGAGAAACTAGGATTGTGACAACATATCCAAAAATTAAGGAGATCCAACGGTGGGATAAATAGTTATGCCCCCCGCACTGGGACAGATTTTGACTGTCGCAAAAAAGGGCAAATATGAAACAGTCATAAAGAATTAATTCTTCTGATGTAAATTATCTACTCATGCCAATGTTTAGGTAAACCATTGTGTTGAATGAGAGGGGGTGATAGATATAAAGTTTAATCTCCATGTTTCAATCTTTTTATAAGACAACTGAGACATTAGGAATTCTTCGGTAAAGTGGAAAATATTAAAATGATCAATTTTATAATTGATAAAGGTTTCCACAAGAATCGGTTATATAACTGAAAGACAACATGAAAGTAAAGGAGGAATCAGAGGAGGATTTCTATAAGGAGGAAAAGAGAAGATAGGGGGATTCTTTTTTTCTAGAAGAGTCTTTGTGCTAGGATAGGATAGGAGAAGTTGTTTTTAATTTCTTTTTTTGTAGCAGAGTTTTGCAAGAGGGGAACAAATTTTATTTTCATGCAATTAGAATGTATAAAAGTTTGAGTCTTTGGACCCATTTTTTATACTGAAATAACAGAGGAAGCATTTATGAGTATTTGAATTCATTATCGTTTCTCTCATATTTTGCTGAGCTTTGTCTCATTGAAATCATTTTCAGCATCATGTTTTGTCATTTTAGCTGTATATGTGCTCATTTTGGAACTTTGTTTTTAGAATGAGTCATCTTTTGGAAAGAATATGTGTTCTTGGTCTGATTAATTACCATCTGTGGGTGTTGGAAATATGAACTTTGTTTTATCTTTCTTGCATTCACCTTGTTTAATATTTAGTTATTTCGCATCTATAATATGATGATAGGTAGATGTTTGTGTGCCTTACATTCTTTCAGGTTAAAAGCATCTTTGTTAGTAGTTTAGTGAATTCGTTGGAAATCTCATACTGGGAGTTGTACTCGGGATAATTCAGAGAGAAGATAATCATTATATATCTTACCCAACTATTAGTAGCATTTGTACTTCTATCTGGGCATCGTGAGTTTTTGTGTGTTGATCTTTTGAAGTGCAAATCTGTTTGCTAACAAATTTTTGGTGACTCTACTAGGGAAAGGAATCACAATCTCAATGTTTTCTTTTCTTAAAAATTTGAAGGTACCTCCCCAAGGATGGAGGTTGGTGGCTCTATTGAAGACAAATACCATGAGGTATTTCAGAAATATCTAGAAGTTTTAAAAGATTGGGTTCCATCAAGAAGTGAAGATATCTCAGATATTTTTATTTTTATTCCACCATTTAGTAATAATCCAATCAGAGAAGTTACAGAAGACTTGGCAAGGGAAGTAGGATTTCTAAAATCCTTTTATGGTGTTGTCCTTATTAAGAAAGGATCTCCTATGCAAGAACCAAAAGAAAAAGAACGAGCATGCAAGGAAGAAAGAATTGATAGTATGGAGTATATACAAGAAAGGGATCTTGGACGCAAAAAGAATGACAGCGATAGTGATGATGATGACTTTTATTCTCTGCAAGGTAGTGTGAATCAATCAGTACATATTGGTTTCTTGATAAGCTTCTATGGTGGCATGCAATTCCAGCCTCATGAAAGTCATCCTTCTTTACTCAAGACTTTGCAAGACATTGAAAGTAAGACTAATCGTGAGCATCACTTGCTTGCTCAAAAATTGTCTATTCTTGAAGAAGCTAAAGTTGCATCGATGGATATTATAAAAACTGAAACATCTTGTGGTAGTATAGAAAATCAAATATCTAATCAAGTATGTGATGATAAAATTATTGAAAATATTTCTTTGTGCACAAAAGATACCCTTTATATAGTTGATTGCAGATTTGAAGAGCACATTAATGAAAGAGAGGAGACACGAGAAAAGTTTAATCCTTGTGTTGGTGCTGCCATAGGAGAATCAGATAGTGAAAGGAATGTGTGCATGGTTAAGGTAAAGAATGATTTAACTGTGGAGCCCTTTATTTCTAACAGTAAAGATACACATCTCTTTTGTGTTTTTCCTATTATTGATCAAGAATTGATGATTAATGAGTTAGAAATTAAAATCCATACATTCTATAAAGATAAGCCATCAATTGATGTCATTCACCATCACAAATTGTATGAGGGGTGCCCCATTAGAGATTTGATTCGCTCTTCTAAAGAAATCATGCATAATAAGGATGAAGATATCATTATTCAGCACATGCAGTGTGGTACACTTATGTTCCCTCAAGAAGTATATGATAGAAGGTTGATCTTTGGTGTTGAGTTGATGCGTCATGGTTTCTTTGTTTCAGCAAACTTCCATTTGTCTTGCATGTCAACTCTATGCCCACAACTTCTTCAAGGACATGCATTATTGTTTCGCAGTGGATCATACTTTTCTCAGTCCATTAATGATTTCATATGAGTAGTTGGATGCATTCTTGAAGGTATGGGTTGTTTTCCCTATCACTTGTAAATAAAGTTTTTGGTGTGTGTAGGTTGTTGGTAGCTTGTTCCTAGCTTGTTTTTAGTTTAGGGGTTTTGTTTTGGTGTTTTCCCTACTCCCCTCCGCTCTCTCTCTACAAGAAGCTCGCTTTCTTTCTTTGTGCTTTGACATTACCTAATGGACAAGGTGTTGGTCTTGTACCAAAGATTGCTAAGTTCTTTATGCACTTTCAACACATACTCCCCAGTTAGAGCCAGTTGTTGGCATGCTTTTAGCACCCCAATTTTCAAACTTTAAAATAAGTCTCCATAAAGGTTTCCCTTATTTTTCTTTGACTTCCTCCTGATTTATATTAAAAAATACTCTGGAAAAGTCATGTTTTGTGAAGGCAGTGTTCAGATGAAATTTTATATAACAGTGAACCAAAGGACTCAAGTTCAAAATTCAGGTTTGAAGCACAAGTTCACTTTGTTGAAACACTTTGAACAGAGTTCAAAATGGTTCAAACTAGTTCAAGGAGGCTCACACAGATACAAATGGTTCAGTTTGGTTCATTCAAGTTTAAAGATTGGAAGATTCAGAAGTTCAAAGATTGGAAGGTTCAGAATTCAAAATTCATGTAACGTATCTATTGAGAGTTTGTTTTGTTTTTGAAGCATATTGAATCAGTCACCCTCTGTAATGGTGAACAAACATCATCTAAATAACAGTCCAATGGATGATGGTGATAAAAACAAATGTCACACATGGGCATAATGATGGAATTTGGTCTCTTACAGCCTATGGTCATGGTGGCTCTACTATAATCGGGTTCCACATAGCTCTAAATATGCAAGTGTGAATAGAAGCAAATACAATGTCATGTTCATTTTTATGAAGTTAAATAATGAACATAATTTTCACGGAAAGAGACAGCAGCTGCAGATAGTCGTTCAAACTGTGCTTCTTGAAAATGTAGTATGTTTCATTGATACGTTTCCAAAATATAGCTCGATCCTTCATGCCATTGAAATTTTTCAAGGATGTATAAATAGCATAAAATATGGCCTCAACATATGGATTCCAATCCATAAATAGCACAATACAGTCAGCAAAGGTATGTGGTAGTGATTTATGCAGAGGGAATGTGAGCAGGTCTGTTTTGTTTTGACAATTTTATATACCTCTACTAAGAGCCATGTAACTTTTGACTCGAACTGAATTTCTCAAATCTCTCTGGTGGAGTTGTGCGAAACTAGGATTGTGACAACATATCCAAAAATTAAGGAGATCCAATGGTGGGATAAATAGTTATGCCCCCCGCACCGGGATGGATTTTGACTGTCGCAAAAAAAGGGGAAATATGAAATAGTCATAAAGAATTAATTCTTCTGATGTAAATTATCTACTCATGCCAATGTTTAGGTAAACCATTGTGTTGAATGAGAGGGGGTGATAGATATAAAGTTTAATCTCCCTATTTCAATCTTTTTATAAGACGACTGAGACATTAGGAATTCTTCGGTAAAGTGGAAAATATTAAAATGATCAACTTTATAATTGATAAAGGTTTCCATAAGAATCAGTTATATAACTGAAAGACAACGTTAAAGTAAAGGAGGAATCAAAGGAGGATTTATATAAGAAGGAGGAAAAGAGAGGATAGGGGGGTTCTTTTTTTTTCTGGAAGAGTCTTTGTGCTAGGATAGGATAGGAGAAGCTGTTTTTAATTTATTTTTTGTAGCAGAGTTTTGCAAGAGGGAAACAAATTTTCTTTTCATGCAATTAGAATGTATAAAAGTTTGAGTCTTTGAACTCATTTTTGATATTGAAATAATAGAGGAAGAATTTATGAGTCTTTGAATTCATTATCATTTCTCTCATATTTTACTGAGCTTTGTCTCATTGAAATCATTTTCAGCATCATGTTTTGTCATTTTAGCTATATATGTGCTCATTTTGGAACTTTGTTTTCAGAATGAGTCATCTTTTGGAAAGAATATGTGTTCTTGGTCTGATTAATTACCATCTGTGGGTGTTGGAAATATGAACTTTGTTTTATCTTTCTTGCATTCACCTTGTTTAATTTTTAGTTCTTTCTCATCTATTCCATGATGGTAGGTAGATGTCTATGTGCCTTACATGCTTTCAGGTTAAAAGCATCTTTGTTAGTAGTTTAGTGAATTCATTGGAAATCTCATACGGGGAGTTGTACCTGAGATAATTAAGAGAGAAGATAATCATTGTATATCTTACCCAACTGTTAGTAGCATTTGTACTTCTATCCGGGCATCGTGAGTTTTTGTGTGTTGATCTTTTGAAGTGCAAATCTATTTGCTAACATACTTATAATCTACGTGCAAAGAATAGACAACATACCCATGAAAATGTGACATAACATATTCCCTATAAAAAGTCTCATGAGAGAAACACTCAACTTCCAAAAGCATCTATCATCCATATATTATTCAGAAATGTAATATTATAATGCATCTATGAAAGCCTTCAAAACCCAAGTCATCAACAAAAACTCCACATGAACAAATAGGTAACCAAATATCCTATGCCATGTTTCTAATCTCCACAAATGCTAACCTAGCTAACGTCAACAATTATCCTCGTGGTTGCTTTTGTTTAGTGTGGAGCATAATTAGTCTCCGAGTGGGAGATTGTTGGTACGTCTCGACTGATCGTGCTAACTATACACTCTTAACAATTCGTGGTTAACTTGTCAAGCTTTTTCCTAGGTTAACTCATTGAGCACTTTTTAGGGTTAACTTGTTAACCAACATTGGTAAATCATGTAAAGGGCATATAAATAAGTGGAAATGTAATGTGAAATTATCAAAGTATAATTTTCTCTTTGTTGGATATAAAATTAGTGGACAACTATTTCTCTAGTGGATGTAGCATGTATTGGGTGAACCACGATAAATCTTTGTGTTATTTGTTTTTTTTGTCTTCTCTATTTCTACATTATATTAAAATTAATTATTTTTCATATCTGCCTAAACCCTAACAAATGGTGTCAAAGCAGTGTATATTTTCATTGATTTGGCAAGAAATATCATATTTGAGTGGGAGTAATGGTAGAGGAAGGCAAGCTTAAGGTTGATAAGTTCAATGACCAAAACTATCATCTATGGAAGATACAAATGGTAGATTATCTATATTATAAGGGTCTTTACTCACCATTGGGTGGAAAAGAAAAGAAGCTGACAACTATGTCAGATGAACAATGGGAGGTTCTTGTAGGAAGGCACTAGGAGTAATACATTTGTTTTTGGCATCGTCAGTGGCTTTCAATATAGAAAAATAAACAACAAAAGAGGATCTAATGAAGGCACTAGACAATCTGTATGAGAAACCCTCAACCTCAAATAAGGCATTTCTTATGAAATATTTATTTAATATGAAGGTGCCATAAGGTGGGTATGTTAGTGATCATTTGAGTGAGTTTAATACAGTTACTAGTTAGCTAAGTTCTATAAAAGTAAAATTTGATGATGAGGTTAGGTATGTCTTGATTTTTATGCTCATTAATTGAAAGTTGGAATGCCTTGGTCGTGGTTGTAAGTAACTTTGTCTCTAGTTCAAACACTTTAAAATTTGATGATGTTATTGGTGCTATCTGTAGCGAGGAAATGCAATGAAAAATCAAAGGTGAGACATCAGGTAATGCTTTGACTATCGAGAACATAGGAAAAAAGGGAAAGATGAAAGAGCCTAGGTCATCGCGAGAAATCTAGAAAGGGTAGATCCAAATCTAGGGTAAATGTGGAGTGTTGGCATTGTGGAAAGAAAGGACATCTGAAGAAATATTTTTGGTCTTGAAAGGGAAAACAAGGGGATGGACAATAAGAAATAACAAGGAAGAAAATGTAGCAAGTGATGTGTTATAATATTCTTTGAATTTTTATTTGTATAATATTATTGATCCTTGGGTGTTAGATTTAGGGGCTTCTTTTCATGCCACACCTCATAGAAATATTTTCTAGACTATGTTCAAGGTGATTTTGGATAATTTTATTTAAGTGACAATGAACCATGCAAAATTGTTGAAAAGCGAAACATATAGATAAAATTACCAAATGGTAATCAATGGTTGTTGAAAGAGGTGAGACATGTTCTTGATTTGAGAAGAAATTTAATATCAATAGGACAACTGGGAAGTGATGGTTGCACAGTCATATTCATAGGCAATTCATGGAAAGTTACTAAAAGTTCACTAGTAATAGAAAAAGGAGAAAAGGTAGGTACATTGTATTTATGTATTGGTAATATTGATTATTCTATTTCCCTAGCTTCCACAGGAATGGATACAATTCTATGAAACAATCGACTTGGGCACATGAGTGAGAAGGAGATGAAGCTTCTCCATGTTCAAAGAATTTATTGCTAGGTTTGAAATAATCTAATTTGGAGTTTTGTAAAAATGGTGTTTATGAAAAAAGAAAAGAGGTTCAGATTTCTTAGAGTTGGGAAGGAAAAGAAAAGTGATAGAACTTGTGCATTTTGATGTATGGGGACTAGCCCATGTACCATCTCTTGGTGGGTTTTATTATTATGTTATTTTTATTTATGTTGCAACTAGGAAAAGTTGGGTTTATTTCATTCCTACAAAATCTTATGTATTTGAAGTTTTTAAAAATGGAAAGATTTGGTTGAGAATGAGACATGGAAAAAGCCAAAGTGTCTCAAATCAGATAATGGAGGTGAGTAGTACAACAAAGAGTTTGATAGTTATTGTTGATACCATGGGATTCATAGAAAAAAGGCAGTTCCTAAGACCCCACAAGAAAATTGTGTGTTTAAAAGGATGATCATAACTATCATGGATCATGCAAGGAGAATGAGATTGCATGCAGGATTGCCTTTGTAATTTTGGGAAGATAGTGTAGATATTTTTGTTCACTTGATAAAGAGAGGGCCTTCAATTTCCTTGGATGGTGGTATTCCAAAGGAGGCATGGGTAGGAAAAAAGGTAAACTACTCATTTCTGAAAACTTTTAGTCGTGAAGCATTTTTCCATATTGATATAGAAAATCAATCAAAGCTTGAGGAAAAACCCAAGAAGTGTACTTTTATTGGGTATGGAATTAATGATTTTGGTTATCATTTGTGCAATTTTGAGAATCACAAAATCATTAGGAGTATAGATTTCATATTCAATAAAAAGCTCATGTATAAGGATTAGATACAAGGAAAGAAGCAAGAAGAGGAACACACAGAATGCATGGTTCTTGATGACATCCTAGTAAATGTAGTCCCAATAGTGCTAGGAAATATTGAACAACCAGAACCACAACAAGTCCCTCAAACTCTACTAAGAATATCTTATAGTATAAGTAGACCTGAATGATATTGTCCTTCATCATATTATGTATTATTGACTGATTCTGGTGAACCAGAAAGTTATGCAGAAGCAATGTAGGTTGTAACCAAGAAAAATTGGAAGCAAGCAATGAAAGAGGAGATGGATTCCTAAAGGTAAAAGAGCATTGCCTAAAAAATGGATTTATAAGTTAAAGGAAGAACATGGAGGCAAGAAAAGATACAAGGCTAGACTTGTGGTCAAAGTTTTTGCATTAAAAAAATGTATTTATTTTAATGACATATTTTCTTTTGTTGTTGAAATGACTTCAATTTGAATTATTCTAAGTCTTGTGGCCAGAGAAGATTTTCCTTTGAAACAATTAGATGTTGAAATTAGTGGACAATTGTTTCTTTGGTGGATGTAGCCCCTATTGGGTGAACCACGTTAAATCTTTTTGTTATTTGTTGTTCTATCTTCTCTATTTTTGCATTATCTTAATATTTTTTATTGATCATATATACTTAAACCCTAACAAATTTTATAGAAACAAGCTCCTATAAAACCATTAAGTGGTATTACATCATAACCATGTGTTGAAACCATTTGCTACCTCTCCCTTGACTCCACATTTAATATTGAGTACTTTATTAATTTGCATTCCCCAATACTAAATAATTATAATATAATATACAATGTTAAAATACAACATCAAGTGGCCCTAGGAATATTTCAAAATTAATCTCTCCATGTTGCACACCCATCTAGGTGCTCCTAGGAGAAACATACATAATGAATACGATATTATAATTGTAAACATTATTATACAAGGTTTACAATACCTATTTTCCTAACATTCTCCCATTTGTTGTATACATTGCATATAGGGAAATAAGTAACAACACATATGAACAAGAGAACAATCCCTCTAGTCATGCATATACCATCATAAATTCAAGTGTTCTATATGCTCCATCAAGATACATGTAACATGAAACAAATTGACCACCATCTTATACATGAATGCTCCACCCTCCATCATGCCACTACCACTGGACATACATGAGAGGTCATCCAAAGAGAAAGTCACAACATATGACAATGAATCATAAATCCTACATCAACTGATATCCCAAACACAAATACTCAATCTAAAGGTATCAATATGCATTGGTAACTACCAAGAACCAATATCCATAGATAGAATAAAACTCGCAACAAATACTAACACATCCAACTATCCATACCTCCTAAGTATGCAAAACAATTTAAATGAATCCCACATAATCAATAGAAACAACTCATAACATGAAACTATAAGCTCCAAGTGCTATACATGCTACATACACACCTAGATACTCTCATTGTATAGATAAATACCAAATCTAAAAATAACCAATATATCCCAAAGATCCACTAATAACATTATATAGAAAGTGTAACCATAACCATGTAGTATCAAGGAACATCATAATGATCTACACATTTAACATATGTAGTTGCATACTCCCCCACAATATATCACTATTCTCCCCAATCAAAGGAACATGAAACTCATGAAAGAAACCATATAATGAAGAGAGAAAACCTATATACCAATAACCTACAAGTATACCACTCACAAGTCTCCAATTCTCTCTCATGTTCTCTACAATCAACAAAGGAATTAGATAAAGGAACCTTGATGCCATCTCCTACATGACAAAACATGAAAACAAAGTAGTGATCACATAGCTCCAATAAACCTCAAATACAATGTAATGTGAAATCAAACATCTAGGAAGATAACCAAGACCGAAGAGAGAAACACTACCAATAAGAATTTGTAGTGTGTCCTTCTACATTTCCCCCTAAATTCCATGTGTGTCAAATATGACATCCTCCATAAAACCCCAAATAAGAAGCCATAACAACACCCAAATCTATCTAGTCTCTTAAACTAAACCAATATAATATTGTGTAACCAACATGGATGTAAGTCTCTCATAACCAAGAAGATAAAAATAATACCATTCCCAATCCTAGGAAATAATCCAATAAAATATCTTCTAAACTCAAATCTTCAATTAATTTCATCATAAGAATTAGTCAAATGAATAAGGAGATAACCAATGCCAAATGCCTCTCAAACTGAATCCTTCAGAATTAACCATATATCCATAGCTCAAGATCCATATCTATGAAAGATAAGTATGGGTCATAATGCACCTACAAGTAACAATGGACAATACCTCTTAAGTAGTAAACCTCTGAGTATACCAAGAGGGGATTATTAATTCCTAACCAAGATATGTAAGTCATTGTGGCTCACTCTAAGAAAAACCTCCTCTCAAGTCCATACCAGGCGAGCGCTCTTCAATCTTCCTATTAAAACCATTAACTATCTTGACACATCTCTAATCACAAGAGAATACCAGCATCACCAAAGTCTTCATATATCTAAGAGTTCTTGTAATTGATCAATCCATGTCAAACTCCAAATGCAACATAACACCATCATGAAGTAATCAAACAAACGATCATGTACTCAATACAAAGAGAACCAACTAAAATCAATGCCAAAGCTCTAACTAAAAAATCAGAAACATACACATGACAACATGATCTAGCCATCTCCTTTGTGGAGATAACATGCTCCACATGAACATATCAAACAACCATACAATGCCAAACTCTAATCTAGCAATTAAGAGTGTACCATGAAATAATAGCAACCATGATAACATGATGAATAAAATCATAACCACACCTCAACTGAGGACTCCTTGAGTCCTCAAATATGTCAACATCTCTTATCACCATGAAGATAAATATCTCCTACTAGTGAACCACGAAATGTGAAAGACACTTCTACAACAACAAGATCTAAGACATCCTCTAACACCTACAACACTAAAGATCATTCACCATGTAATAGTAAATCCACTAAATTATGATATTGAGTCACACATAACATTGTGATATTCATCTACTAAATGAAGACCCTCTAGGTCTACACACACAATTGATATGTCAGTAACATCAAATGAAACCTAGATCCCCAAACAAATAAGATATAACTATTAACAACTACTAATTAGGAATCACTCCCACACTACCAACTCATCACTATAAAAAACTCCTACTAAAATTACAATCAATGAATAACCAAGTTATCATGACATCATGATAAATCACATGCTACAAGTCTCAATACCAACTATATAGGTACCATAAACGTCATCCATCCTCTCATCTAAAAAAAAAGTGCACCAATACACAAATGACCATAGACAATACCAATTAAGAAATTTTGCATAATCATCGAATCAAACCTAGTGTATATAGACAATCTACATCTAAGTCATCCTATTACAATAAAATGGGTGGACTACACATTTAACTACATAACTTGTAGATCCAAACATTGAAATATGAAAGCTCATCATCATATTTGTAACCTTCAAACTAAGTTATCAAAGAGAATAATTGTGTGGACCAAATGACTCGAACACCAAATCAACATATGATCTTATTTTCCAAACATGTCCACAATCAAGTACCATAGTCAAGGAATCAAATAAGAATCAAGGAGATAAGTCACAACCTCTTAACATCAAACCAAATCACCCCTAATCACCACAAAAATGACCATGTCGTGTCAATGCAAAATAATTAATTGTATACCCATGACACATAATCAACACTATTTTTGTATCTACACTCAACTATCACCCACATGAGACTTCAAATCTCAAATAATGTCCAACCATGTCCTCAAATTGCAGAAAACATGTGTACCTATCACCATCAAAGTTCAAACTTTGAAAACACTTGTAAACTTGTACTAGAAAGCACTAGATATGATAATCAACTATAGAATCATAAATATCTCATAAAAATACATACTCTCTTAATGTTTTGCTACACAATTTATTTGGATGTGTTCACACTCACACCCAAAATTGCAAGCACCAACATGTGAGAAAATAAGTACACAACTCTCCATACTCATTAAACTAATAAAATAGTAGCACCAATGAAAAGTACACTGAACACGCTCTCCAAAACCTATTCAAAATAAAAAAATCCAACTCTATATGCAAAATTTATGACCAAAACCATGTAAAGGAGGACATCTAACTTCCAAGGCCCCAAAACATGTCAAAATGTAAAAATCATAGAACCAACTTGTACCATCATTTAGTGCTCAAAATCATCTTTTTGACAAGTATAAGAAGTCAAAAAATAGACATCATCGGAAAATGTTATGCTTCGTTGAAGTGAAACAACCAATTAGGCTACATGGCAATACATGGATTTAAAAAATTCCTTCAAATTGACTAAAATTCTATTTTCAACATTTTTAAAAGCTAATTTATTGGGCCTTAGCTAGACTCGCCCCATTAATTTGGGTGGTAATTTATTTTTCGAAGCAACAATTTTTTAATAATATTTTTCAAACATTATTTAGTGTTTTATTTGAAAAACATTAAAAAGGGGCAAGATTCATTCATTGCGAAAATATAATTGGCATTAATTTTGGCTTGACCATGGCTAGGTCCCACTTGTACCCTAAGGTGCATGAGATGTGCCCCTATGGGTTGTGGTACAATACTATGTACTACAAACTCATAGTATGGTGAGATATGGGGATGGAGCTGAACACCCCTACCCTCTCCCTCCTCGCCACATCCCCACTAAAAACACATTTTATTTATTAATTCCTTTTTCAAAATAATAGCTCGCCCACAATTTTAAATTTTTTTAAATTTTTTTGTATGCTCAAATACAAAATGGTATGTAATATTAAGAGTTGCTAGATCCCAAATCTTACACACATTAGAATACAAAACCTCCAAGAAAGTGAATCCAATTAGCACAGCCAATAAAGTAAGGGTGCCAATGCGGGATCTACATAATGTCAGGTTTTCAATTCCCTATGTAGAAATGATAAGGAAATGTAAATCTGATCCATGAAAGTAAGTGCAAGAAAATAGAAAGAATGAACTCACCTTGAAATAAGAAGAGGAAGATTGACCTTTGGATCTGAATTTGATTATCGCCAGAATATCGAAATCAACTGGAATTTTGGATCTGGGAACTTGATGCCTGTAATTATCCAATATGCAATTTTAAGCCAAAAAGTGCAGGATTGTCTGAATTTTTTAGGACTATGTCAAGATCTCGACTTAGTCCTAGTAGCTCCAAATTTGATGAATTTTTTTGAGGGCCTATGGGTGTGTTTGTACCTTCCAGATCCAAATCTACAACTCTCCAACTTGTTCCTACACACATAATGAAGGGGGAAGAAGGTGTTGGAAACTGCAATTGAAGAAATTGTTGTATTGTCATTGATGTCAAACCTTAACTGGTAAGATTGTTGCTATTTAAGAAATTACTATATCTATTTGATTGTTGAGAAGGATTAGGGAAAGGGTGATAACAATAGAACCTAGAGAAAGTTTGAGGTATTTGATACTTCAATGAGTACTTGGTTATGTGGCACAATGATAAGATAATGTATTGTTTATCTAGTAAGAAGCAAGACTGAACAAGTAGACTTAATCGAGTAGAAGTGAAGAAATATAGTTTAAGTCGAGTGATGTTAGTGTCAACCGAGCCAGTATATGCCGAGTAAATTCAGTGTTGATTGAACATCAATGTATTAGCCGAGGGAAATCGTTTCAAGTGGTGACCAAGCTATGCAGTGATAACCGATAAGTTGAACACAGTATTGACCAAGCGTCAATAATTTAAATTTGAGGAAGAATTCAGATTCCTAGCTAACATGTTTGAATTCTTGGATTATGTAAATCATGTTGACTTTATTTATTGTCTGTATGGAGCATTTAATGCATAGTAAACCATTTTATTGTGATTCCAATAAAGAGATTAAAGATGTTTCTAGAAGGATGGACAAAGAACATAATGTTGGAAGGATTCAATGAATCTGACCTAAACCTAAGATCTACGAAGGAGATTAAGCAGAAAAAGATGGATATGCCTATCAAAGAGGTATTTAGGAAACCTAAGTGTGAGGTTGAGATAGAAATGTTGGAGTTGTTGTTATTGACTGAATAAGCAGAAAGGCTGAAGGAGAAGGAGTTGATCAGAGTTGTGATTGCTTGAAGGGATTTCTGAGCAGATCAGTGATGGAGATGGAAATGGAACTCAATCAGTAAGCCAACATATATGGTGGTTGAAATCCTTTAACATGGTCACACCTAACAATGTGTTTGTAAACCTTTGACAGGGTTGGATTTTCACATAGCTCACTTCAGAAGAGTGAATATATCGGTAGCATATTACAAAGTGGTTTTTCCCAAATTGGGTTTCCACTATAAATCCTAGTGTTAATACTTGTGTGAATGTTTTGGTTTGAATATTTCTATGTTTTGCAACTTAAATACTGTTGGATAGTGGACTGCACTATTTTTATGTTTCTGGTATACATTCAGTAATGACCGAGTAGCTTTTGGTTATTAGATATGAGTTGTTAAAGTGTTTAAAAGTTTAATTGATACATCTGGACCTGAGAACAACTGATTCACCCCCCTCTTTGTTGTTCTAAATCATATTAACAATTGGTATCAGAGCTGTTGGTGCTTACAAAGAACAAGTTTAAAGGTACTTGAAGTAAATGATCAAGATGTATAAGGAGGTACCAAAGTTGAATAAGGAGAACTTCCCTGCATGGCAGAGTCTGATGAAACTGCATCTAGCTGGTATTGGTGACTCAACAAAATATCATGTTGAACATGACTATGTTACACCTATTGCACCTTTGATTGCCGAGGAGATGAGAGCTAAACAAGAACACAATCAAGCAATGTTGGAGATTTCATCTACCTTAAGCTATCCTGAATTTGAAGACATTAAAGATTGCACAAATGCAAAAAAAATGTGGGACACTCTTGCAAACATCTATGGTGGTGACATAAATGTACTAAGGGCAAAAGCTGAAAGCCTCAGAGGTAAGTTTGATGAAATGAAAATGCAAGAAGGTGAGAATATTTCTCAATATTGTGGTAGGATAAAGGAGGTTGTAAATGCTATTAGAGGAGCTAATGGAACCATTGATGATGAGACTGTTATTGGAAAGGTACTGAGAACTTTGTGTCCTATTTATGCCATCAAAATTTTAGCAATTCAAGAATCTAGATGTAACCCTGGTAATGATCTAACACTGGAAAGTCTTGTTGGTAAGCTTACTGATTTTGAGCTTTCTAATTATGATAACTTCACTGTTGCTAATGTTGAATCTGCATTCAAGTCACAAATGGTTTTGCATAAGTCTAAGAAGGAAAAAGAAAGATGCATCAATGAGAGTGAAAGTGAAAATGACACTTATGATGAAGAGCTAGAGGATCTTGAAGCTCTTATGGCCAGAGGATTGAAAATAGGAAAGGCAAGTATAAAGGTAAACTTCCTATCATATGCTTCTCATGTAATAAAGTTGGCCATATAGCTGCAAGATGTCTTGACAGGGATGACAAGGATGAAGAAAGGGAAAGAAAGTACAAAGACAAGAGAGAAAACAAAGGTTACCGAAGGTACAAGGACTACAAGGATAAAGGTAAGAAATCCTGTTACATTGCTGAAGAAGAAACTGACACTGATAATGATGATTTTGAAATTGAAGTAGTCTATGTTGCTATGAAAGATGAGTCTGATGAAGATGAGAAAACTGCACTTGTTTCTTATGTGAGAAAAGGTGATAAATGGATTATTGATAGTGGTTTCTCACACCACATGACTGGTGACAAAAGTAAATTTGATACCCTAGATCATTACAAAGGTAGATGTGTTAAGTTTGGTAATGATGCACCATGTCCTATAAAGGGTAAAGGAATAATTAAGCTGACTGATAAAATCACTTGTGAAAATGCTTATTGGGTTGAAGGTCTTAACTATAATTTGCTAAGTGTTGCACAACTTAATAACACTGGTTACCGAGCGGAATTTCATCATAGGAAGGCTAAAATATTTGATGCCATTGGTGAACTGATTGGAAGTAGAGAATAGACAAGAGGTAATTTGTTATATCTAGACCTATCTGAAGAGACATGTTTGGTTGCACAACTTGATGATATATGGCTATGGCATAAAAGGCTATGTCATGTTAACTTTGACAATCTGGTAAATATTAGTAAAGAGAAGAAAGTTAGAGGTTTGCCTAGATTGAAGAAACCTGATAATGTGATGTGCAAACAAAGTTAGTTGGGTAAAATGACAAAGTCTAGTTTCAAGAGCAAGACTTTTACTTCTGAAAATGCCTTAGATCTGGTTCATACTAAACTTTATGGACCTATGGGTGTACAAAGCTATTGTGGTGCTAAATACTTTACTTTGTTTGTTGATGATTACACTAGGATGATGACTGTAATGTTTTTAAAAGAAAATTTGATGCATTTCAGTTGTTTAAGTGGTATTTGGCTAAAGTTGAAAAGGAGATAGGTACAAACCTGAAATGTTTAAGATCTGACTGAGGTGGAGAGTTTATATCAAATGAGTTCAATATGTTTTGCAATAATAGAGGAATCAAAAGATAGATGTCTACACCTAGAACACCTCCACAGAATGGTATAGCAGAGAGAAGGAACAAATATATCATGGATTGTGCAAGGACACTAATGATTGAGAAGAATGTTGCACAAAAATTCTGGAAAGAAGTTGTAAGTACAACTGTTTATACCTTAAACTGGGTACAAATAAAAAAAGGTACAAATGTTACACCTTATGAACTATGGCACAGTTATGCACCTAATGTAAAATACTTTAGAATTTTTGGGAGCAAATGCTATATACTAAAAGACAATAGGAATGGAAAGTTTGATGCTAAAAGTGATGAGGGCATATTCCTAGGCTATTCGACAAAGAGTAAAGCTTACAACTATTTGAACTCTAACACTAACAAAATTGTGGAAAGTGTAAATGTGAAGGTTGACGAATATGCAGAGAAAAATAATAGGAAAGCAAAAGAGAACCTGAAGATTATAGATCTTTTATCTATATAGAAGAAGACGAGGCAAGTAACACACTTGCACCTGATGTAGAGTCTTGAGTAAGCAATGTCGAGCATCAGGGAGATAATGCTGAGCATCAGGAAGATGTTGCCGAATGACAGGAGGATGTTGTCAAGCATCAGGAAGTGGTTGTCAAGCAATCAAAGGATGAATCTGATAATCTTATTGATGAATCTGAAGAGCAAGGAGAAAAGAAAGTAGAACCTGTTTTGGCATAGTATGTAATGAGACATCACAAGCCTGAGCAAATCATTGGAGACAAAGGAATTGGAGTTCTAACCAAAAGCAAGTTAAGAGATATTACATGCTTACTGTGTGAATTTGAGCCTAAGACAACAAGGGAGGCATTAGAAAATGAAGACTGGATTTTAGTTATGAATGAGGAGATAGACCAGATAGAAAATAATGATACCTGGACTCTGGTGCCGAGACCAGAAAACAAAAATGTCATTGGAACAAAATGGGTATTAAAAAATAAGCTTAATGAACATGGACAAATCACAAGGAACAAAGCAAGGCTGGTATGCAAGGGCTATGCGCAAGAAGAAGGAATAGACTATGGGGATACATTTGCCCCTATAGCAAGATTAGAAGGAGTGAGAACTCTACTTGCATATGTTGCATACACAGATTTCAAGGTATACCAAATGGATGTCAAGTTTGCATTTTTAAATGGTATATTAGAAGAAGAAGTGTACATTGAGAAACCTGAAGGATTTGTTGATCCAAATAAGAGACACATGGTTTGAAAATTTAACAAGACACTCTATAGATTGAAGCGAGCTCCCAGAGCATGGTATGAGAGGTTGCACAATTACTTGTTACATATTGGATTCTCAAGGACAAATGACACCAACAATCTGTACATGAAAGATGAAGAAGGTAAAGGGATCCTGTTAACTAAGATGTTTTTAGATGATATCATATTTGGTGGACAAGATTCCCTGTGTAAGAAATTTTTAAATGAGATGCAAATTGAGTTTGAAATGTCTATGTTTAGTGAGATAAAATTCTTTGTTGGTTTGCAAGTATATCAGATGGAGAAAGGTATTATCTTCACACAGTCTAAATATGTCAAAGAGATACTGAAAACCTTTTGTATGGAGGACTCAAGGCTAGTAAGTACTCCCATGGCCACTAGACAGAAACTATCTAAAAATGATGATACTGCTGAGGTAAACCAAACTCTGTATAGATCCATGATTGGAAAGCTACAATATGTTGTTCACAGAAGACCAGATATTGCTCTAGTAGTTGGGATTGTGGCAACATTCTCTCCCAATCCTAAGGAAAGTCATATGATGGTTTTGAAAAGAATAATGAGATATTTGAAAGGAACAGAAGACTATGGACTATACTACAAGAAGCATGAGAGATTTGAACTGAGAGTCTATACTGATGTAGATTGGGTAGGAAATGTGGATGACATAAAAAGTACTAGTGGTGGAGCTTTCTTTCTTGGATAGAGATTAGTTTCCTGGACAAGCAAGAAACAAAATTGCATTTCCCAATCTACAGTTGAAGCCAAGTATGTAGCTGCTACAGTAAACTGTTCAAACCTAGTATGGATAAAGCAATTGTTGAAGGGCATGAAAGAGGAGATCACTGAACCAGTTGTCATATACTATGACAACACAAGTGCTACCAAGATATCAAATAACCCATTGATGCACACTAAGACCAAAAATATTGCCATCAAGTATCATTACTTGAGGGAATTGGTACAAGATAAAGAGGTCATAATGGAATATGTGAATACAAAGGAACAACTAGTAGACATATTCACCAAAGCTTTACCTAAAGAAGCTCATGAGTATCTGAGAGGAAAATTAGGGGTTCTTCCCCTAATTGAGGCTACCTAATCAAGCTAGGAGCACTGCATCAAATGTACTGCAAAGAGTATCTGACAAATTGATGCAGAAAAGGTCACACTTTAGGAGCAGCCTGGAGTTGTGAAAAGTACAAAAAAGTTGATAATTAGTCATAATCAAAGATGATAGAGGGAGAAAATATTGTTACTAAGCTGACAAGATGACATCTACATCTGAAAGATGCAATTTCTAGTTGTTGCTTTGGCATTATTGTCAAAGAGGGAGATGAGTTAGATGAAAACACATGATGATAATTCATGAAAGATCAAGAAAGAGGGAGAGATTCAGGGGAAAGGGACATAAAAAAGATTCAATGGGAGTTACTGTGTGGACTGTCAGGAAAGTGAGGCTAAAGAGATTCAGAATCAAAATGAAGCTAAGGATATTACAAATGTTTCTGATGCACATACAAGTTTTGGATTGGTTGGTGAATCATGTGTTATTCATATGGTGTTGCCATCAATGCCAAAGAGGGAGATTGTTGGAAACTGCAATTGAAGCAATTGTTGTGTTTTCATTGATGTCAAACCTTAACTGGTAACACTGTTGCTATCTAAAAAAGTACTATATCTATTTGATTATTGAGAAGGATTAGGGAAAGGGTGATAACAATAGAACCTAGAGAAAGGTTGAGTTATTTGATACTTCAATGAGTACTTGATTACGTGTCATAATGATAAGATAATGTATTGTTTATCTAAGTAAGAAGCAAGACTGAACAAGTAGGCTTAACTGAGCAGAAGTGAAGAAATCTAGTTTAAGCTGAGTGATGTTAGTGTCGACTGAGCCAGTATATACCAAGTAAATTAAGTGTTGACTGAACATTAGTGTATTAGCTGAGGGAAACAATTTCAAGTGGTGACCGAGCTACGCAGTGATGACCAAGAGGTTGAACACAGTATTGACCAAGCATCAGTAATTTACATTTGAGGAAGAATTTAGTTTCCTAGCTGACATGTTTGAATTCTTGGATTATATAAATCATGTTGACTTTATTTATTGTCTATATGGAGCATTTAATGCACAATAAACCATTTTATTATGATTCCAATAAAGAGATTAAAGATGTTTCTAGAAGAATGGACAAAGAACATAATGTTGGAAGGATTCGATGAATCTGACCTAAACCTAAGATCTATTGAGGAGATTAAGAGGCAAAAGATGGATCTGCCTATCGAAGAGGTATTTAGGAAACCTAAGTGTGAGGTTGAGATAGAGATGTTGGAGTTGTTGTTGTTATTGACTGGATAAGCAGAAAGGATGAAGGAGGAGTTGATCAGAGTTGTGATTGCTTGAAGGGATTTCTGAGCAGATCAGTGATGGAGATGGAAATGGAACTCAATCAGTAAGCCAACATATATGGTGGTTGAAATCCTTTAACAGGGTCACACCTAACAGTGTGTTTGTAAACCTTTGACAGGGTTGGCTTTTCACAGAGCTCACTTCAGAAGAGTGAATATATCAGTAGCATGTTACAAATTGGTTTTTCCCAAATTGGGTTTCCACTATAAATCCTGTTGTTAATACTTGTGTGAATGTTTTGGTTTGGACATTTCTATGTTTTGCAAGTTAAATAATGTTGGATAGTGGACTACACTATTTTTATGTTTCTGGTATACATTCAGTAATGACCGAGTAGTTGTTGGTTATTAGATCTGAGTTGTTGAAGTGTTTAAAAGTTTAATTGATACATCTAGACCTAAGAACAACTGATTCACCCCCCTCTCTATTATTCTAAATCATATTAATAGAAGGTTGAGGTGAGGGGTTTGCTTCAATCAAACCCCTTGTTTAGGAATCAACCTATAATTGAAATAAATGAAATAAAAAGAGTGTTTCCATGTAGTAGAGATTAGATATAAACAATGGAGTATATCACACCATGTAGATGCAATCGTCTCTTAGAATGTGATTGAGTATGTTGATGCAATAGCTTTGACTCAACACAAAAAACTAAAATGAAATTATGTAAGACAAAACCTCATGTAGTAGATGTTTTAATTCACCACAATGTTGGATTGGGAAAGACATAGAAGAAAAAGATTTGATGGATGAATGTAGATCTCCTCCCTTGATTGCAGAATCCTTTGCTTGACCTCCAATGGGGGAAAGAAGCTAGATCTATGGAAGGAAATACCTTGATGGAATGATGAAATGAAGACTTGAAATTCTTAATGGCTCTTGATGGTTTCCTTGCACTTGAATACTTGATTGGTTTGAATGCTTGATAATGGATGTCTTCACCAATGGATTCTTTCTTGCACTTGGATCTCTTGAATTCACAATGGATAGCCAATAGATTAATTGTAGATGCTGGATGGAATGGATGTGAAAATGAGAGGAGTGAGTTCCTTTTATACACATTTTGGAGCTCAAATTTCATCAAGGTTGACTGCAATTACAAACCTTGAAGAAAATCCTACCATTAGGCTCCGAGCCAAATTTGGGCTCAAAAACCAAGAACTGAGTTGAGATGTCGACTTAGTCTAAGGACTAAGTTGATATTTTGACTTGGTCTAGGTAAAATCACCTTGAAATTTTTTGGGATGTTGGGGAAAGAGATAAGGAGTGGTGGTAAAAATTATAGCTTGCCAGGAGATCAGGGCAAATCCCAAAATTTGAAAATAAGTGCATAGGTCCAAGGTGGAAAATGAATTATGTGGTTGGATGGAAAAATGGGAAATCAAGTTAGAGCCAACCTCCAGTTTAAGCAAGATTGAAGGAAGATGAGGGCCTTTATTTGAATTAAATATGCTTTTAGATGCAATATGAGGTCCTACCATAAGAAACACACTAAAGTAGACTCAAAATGGTCCCAAAATGAGCACAAGTTAAGTGCTTACTTTTTACAACAATACAACAGGTATATTTTTCAAGTGTGCCCTTTCTTCCTACAAAAAAAATTTGATAGTCATATGGTTTTTGCACTAAAAACAAATTGCAAGCTTTTCATCTAAGGTCAAAATAAGTCAAAATTTATATCAAAATTCATCAATAGGCCAACCTAGATCCAATAGTACGTGGACTCCATTTTTAATCATAAGGATATTTTAAAAACTCTCTAAATAATCCTCATTTAAATACATATCTAAAAAGAAAATTCGACCAAAAATCTCTCAAGCTCTAAATATTCAAATAACCCATCATGACAACAAATCCAAAACCCTTATATTTATAATAAACAACCTACAATACCCTCATATCTTGACATGTCTTTCATTCTTTCATGCATTCCATATATTCAACTCGTAGGGTTACAAAATCAAAACCTTGGCTCTAATACCACTTGTAAGGAAACTTGTATCCATACAAAGACAATTTCTACATAGGATAATTCTGAAAATCAAGCAAAAAACACTTTGAATCCACATGCAAATAATAGATGACATACACATGAAAATTTGATGTTGCAAGATATACCTTAGGAAAAACCTCATGAGGGCCCAATCTCCAAAATCATATATCATCCATGCATTATTCAAACATTCAACATTACAATACATCTATAAAAGCCTTCATAGCCTCAACCATCAGCAAGTACTTCATGTGAAGAAACATGTAACCACATATCTCATGGTATATTTCCAACCTCTACAAATTCTAACTTGGTTAATCTCAACAAGAACCCTTTTAGTTTCCTTTATAGAAGCAAGCTCTCACAAACCACTAAGTGATATTACATCAAAGCTATGTGCTACCTAACCCCTTTACCCTCATTTAATATTGGAAAATTTATTAATTTACTTTTCTTAATATTAAATAATCACAATATACTATTACAATGTTACAATACAACATCAAGTGGCCTAAGAATATTAAGAAATGAATATGTATATGTTTCTCATCTATTTAGGTGCTACTAGGTGCAACATACATAATAAATAAAATATTACAATTATAAACATTATTATGCAAGATGTACAACACCTATTTTCCTAATAGGGTTCAAATACTCAGTCATTATTGATTCAAGCATTAAGGCCTCTTATGAGACACTATACCAACATACCCTCACCCTCGACAAAACTTGCATATTGCATAAGCTTGAAAAAGTAGATCTCATAGTGGTCAATCATCAAACCCATCTAATGAAGCTCATGGAACTCATTTGCATGTCTCTTCTTATATCAATTTAAGAGAGATCATTCTTGAAACCTTGTAAAAATATATCCTGTGATATTAAACAAAAGTTATGATGAAGCTTATGCTTCTCCATATACCACCAAGTAGAATAAAATCCCATTATATGCATGATAATTTATTGAGCCCTAATATTACTATCATATAGATGCATAAAAAAACAATAATTGAGGTTTATCATAAAAAAAATTTCATGAGTACTTCCTCTTAGGCCATTAAAAGAATGTGGATGGGCTCTAATAAGGTATCTCATGTTCCCTGCAAGAATATTTTCCTCATCCATTTGTTAATATTTCCTACTTGAGCGGACTTTCAATCTCTCCAAAGGTCAACCCTTGAGTTACTCACTCTATGAAAATGTGCTTAGTCTCCTCTAGTCTCCTAATTACCATGATGGGAAGGATGAGAATCCTCATGGCATTCCTCTTGATGAGGTTCCAATTGGGCTATTATCTCCCGAGGAAGATTAATAACTTAAGAGCCTCAAGCCCCTCATATTGACCTCCTCTCTAATCCCCTACATAATACTTCTCCTTATGGTTATCCTAATGATTGTCTCGATTGGTCCTTTAATTAGGATTGATTTAGGATCTTCATTGGGTACCACAAGCTCCACCTCTTCCCTTAGGAGACATCCTTTAAAACACATGTTATCAAAAGTAGATTAACACATAATTTTGAATAGAAATAGGCATGATGTTACAAAGTTAAGCATCATATAATATAGTCCATCACAACAAGCACATGCCACACATGCAAAACATAGTAAGAAAACATGAGCAACAACTCCTAGTGTATGAACATGGACACTTATATGAGATGTAATTATTTTTCCATAGGACCAAGGAAAAATCTACACAACAATTTTACACAGATATAGTACTTGATATGATTAAGTTTAAAGGGCAATCCTCACCGTTGCATAAGCAAGGGGGTATCAGAGGGAGACTAATCCTTTCTGGAGAAAGATCAATATAAGGGAGCATAAGAGAGTGCATAAGGACAACCTTAAACTCATGGGGTTATTCCAAGATGGATTCCTCATTAAGGACATATAGATTATCTGGGTTTAATTTTATAGGTATTTTATTTTATAGAAAATTACATTTTTAGAATTAGAGTGTAATTTGGGGTCTAAAATTCCATTGGTGTTTTATAACCATTGTCATAGGCACAATTTATAGAGACTAATTCTAAATCTCTTCAAGCTCTTTTTGACCAGGTATACAAGATCAATTTTTTTTATCACTAGGCTAGAAGTTATGACCTTTCAAAGCTAGGGTAACTAAAATTACTACATTGGATAACATGAGACATTCAATTGGGAATTGGATATCAGGATTACACTTTACCTATTTGTAATAAGAAATAAAATCAAACAAATGAAGCTTGAAGTCTTATATTTGAAGAACAATTGAGGGTTGAGGTCATAGGTTTGACATACTGAATATTGAATACTGAATACATGTAAACATGAAAGTATGGAGGTCCAACATTTGATGTTTTACAAACATGGAAAATTTGGTGTCGTATGTTTGAAAGGTCCTAATTCAAGATTGAGTTTTGGGGGTTCAAGTGGCAAACTTTCAAGTTGAACAATGAAGTCTTGATGCCTAATGTCCAAAACCTATCGGGGACAAAAGTCTAAAAATTACTCTTTTGGGGTCAAGGACTGGGAATCAAGGATGAAAATTATACTTTCCCCAAAAGAATAAATGTGTAAGGTGAACATTTGATTTTCCCTACGTAATAAAGTTAGGAAAAAAATAGCAATAAAGAATGTGGTTACAGGGTTTTGGGTTAGGGTTCCACTAGTTAGTTTACAAACATAGAAAAAAATTGAAAGGTGAAGGTCTAATATTTGAATAAAATACACTTAGAATATTTAGAGATGAACAAGAGGCTTTCAAGGATAGGGGTTTTGGGATATACTATACCTTATTCTAACATAAGTGAACTTTAGAGGGTTCTACCTTGAACCTTGAACCTTGAACCTTGAAGTACTTAGGAATTTTAAATAATAAAGATATGACTTTTGGGGATTAGGGGTCGAGGTTGCACTCTACATTTTCCACACTCTTAATAAAATTTGTAAGGGTGTAAGCTAGAACCTCAAATCTTGCAATAATTAGACATTTCATATCTTTTTTACTATGAAAACAATGTTGAGAGGATTCACTGTAACAACTTATTTATTCAATTTAAACCAAAAGTAAATATTCCCATGTACAATTTAACTAGATTGCAAAATTCAAAATTGAAGTAAAATACACAATATCCTTTGTGATCGATACCAACATCAAGACACATAATTGAAAACTAATCATTAGATTTGTTCAATTACTAATGCATCTTCAAGAGTGGTCAAATAACCCTAACTACAAATTACATTTCATAAGACTCAAATGTCCTAAAAATAAATTTCTCATGATTGGAACTAGAATGAATAAGAGATACGAAGATAGCTAACATTCGATGTTGCCTTTTATTAATAGCCTCTGGTCCCAAATGGGGGTTTTGTGCCACTTGACCATGTGGAACTTGTAGGCCCACCCATCGTGCTAGAAGACAATTACATGGCCAAAAAAATCATGCACATATAATGCAAGGGGGAAATGACTTACACAAAAATGGAGAATACACATCATCTGATAAAGAAAGTACTATCAACATAGGAAAGTAAGATACATATTTCTGATACTACTCATACTACACTATGAATAGATGCTAAAGTTCTAATTAGGGGATTGTATCACAAAGAACAAGCTTAGCTACCATGTGGAATCAAGTATTCTCCAATAAGAATAAGGAAGTTCAATCATACAAATAGACAAATTGTACTCAACTAAGTGAATTAGTCAAATTTGTGTCACTATTTTTTCTTCTAAGCCTAATTATTAATTAAATATAATTTAATTAATCATCTTCATCACCCAATAATTAATTTAAATAATTAATTAAATCTCCTTTATTATGAATTTCTAATGTTAATTGATTTTAATTAATTAAACAATCCATGTTCATTCCTTCTAAGTTGTAATTAATTTGAATTAAGTAAATTAAACCCTTGACTAAGGCTTCTATTTCTCTCAAATCCACATTAGCTAATTAATTCATAATTAATTAATCTAAGCCTCATGATTCCTAACCTCATTAGCATTTATCCTAAATTAAAAGTCCACCCTCTTACATGTGACATGCACTTATCACTTTCATATCCCCCTCATTCCTCCAACTCAACATGTGACCAAATAAAATATTTAGTGCTCACACATGAATCCACTCTACTAATTTCCTCTTCTATCCACTTGTCATCTTCCACTCCCTAAACCTCTTCAATTTTGCTAAAAGTGTTTCCACGTGTCATTCTCACCTCCTCCCATGGTTTCTCATACATGTGAGAACACCTTGACCTCTTCCCCATGCCAAGTGGTATTTCCAAGGCCTTGTTAGATGTCACATGACTATGAATCCAATCCAACTCATCCCCTCTTCTTCAATCTCAACCCTCCATTATCTTTTAATCTTAAATATCTATTTCCCTTCTTCTAACTCTATAAATTAGAGCCTTCTCCTTTTGAAAATCATCCACTTCTATCATAAACTTATTATGCCAAAATCATTTCACATCCATTCTTATCATAACATTACCATGATAAAATCATGCCATCCTTTTATCCTATTGTCATATTCATTGTGAGAGAATTCCACATTTCATCACTATCAAAAGAGCAAATTAATGGAGATGGGTGCTTCTATTTAGGTCATTTAGTGTTGAGGTATATAGTTGTTTATGGATTGAGTTAAGTGTTCATTTCATTTGTTTTTTAATTATATTTCCATTACCAAAACAAGTACCACAACTTATAGTGTGGAATTATCTTCCCATACATCCTTAGACTTTATGAATGCTCAAGGAATGTAAGGGGTAGCCGTTGTCTTAGATAATTATTCACCCCATGTTTTCATTAGTTATCAATAGATTAAGAAACTTCCATGCATGATAACCACACTCAATCACTTTGGGTTGGGTTCATGCTAGAAGCCACCCCCATACCCATCTCTAATATGAGTGTTTGAGGTTCATTGCATCCCTAAACAAACACAGAATAAAACATACATATTATTGATTTCACTTTTCACGTGACATTGCACTTTTCTCAATTTTTTGTACACATCGTGGCTCAAGATCCTTTTTACATAGTATAATCATACCTCCACATAATAATTCAACACAAAATACTATAAATTCACATTTTTCACAATTTAAAAAAAAAACTATGAATTTCTAGCCACGCCGTGAAAATAGCTTAAAATTCACCAAAAATTGAAGATCATAAAATTGATTTTATAAGAATATCATTTTGGTTTAAATCCACCCAACATCACTCTTTTAACATAAAAGACGCAATTCACTAACCCCATAGCAAATTGGGGAGCATGAGGGTACTTATGGACAAATTTGATAAAAAAAAATGTACAAATGAATTAATACTCTACCTAATTTAAGATTTAAACCAATGAAATTGTCTTTCACAATCTCTCTAACATTATTCAAACATGTAGGAACAAGAAATACATGAATTCAAAGAGAAATGGATATTTTTACCTTAGTTGGATTGAAAATTCAAATGAAGAGTTCTTCCCCCCCACACACACACAATGGATGCAAACTCTATTGCAACAACCTGAACTCCTTCAAATTCCTATTCTAATTCAACAAACCTCATGCAAATACCTACACTCTAGCTCCCACAATTATCAAATCAAATTTGCATCTATAGGGTTTCTCCTCTCACACCATTTTCTTCCCCAAATGATATAATGCCAAAATGAACCCTTTTCCTCTATTTACCCAAAATCCCCTTTTTGACTTCTTTAAAAAAGGATAAAATTGAATTAATTTTTTTCAATTACTAAGTGCACATATTCCACCCTTGAGTTTCCTAAACAAATAAATGACATTACCTTGAAATATCACATTATAATTTAAATAATCCATTTACATTATAATATCATGAAATCATTTCATATTATATTTTACAATAGTTACTATTTAATCATAAACATTCAAGCACTCTTTACTAGTATTTCACATGGAGATTGAAGTTTTTGACATATTGCCAATCATAGTATCTAGGTTTTAATGCTAGATAACATACTAGGGGATCATACTTTTATTGAGTATGATGGTTAAGGTAAAATGAAATTTGACCACTACAATATCTTTAGTTAACCACCATTTAGGAGGGTGCTCTCAAATTCATGGAATGAGGTAACATCACTAAATAAGTATCAAGGGTACTTATGCATATGTATCATAGTTGAAGTATATACAAATTCCCCAATCGAGGTCAACATCATAAACATAGTTAGTACATCATTACATAATTGGATCATCATAATATAATTGGTCACTAAGTCTAACATGCATAATTAATCTCAATGATAAGAACACACAATATCCACATGATCAAAATACTATAACTATATCAAAGGATGCACCACATAGATGCCAATACAAAATTATGATAATACACACAAGTTTATATAATATATCCACTGACTATTAGTGTAGGTTTTATATTTTTCTTAGGTTAGGAGGTATTAATTTTTCCTAGGTCCATATTTTATTTAAACTTACTTAGGTTATTAGAAGCAGTTAATATGAGGACATGTAACAAAATACATAAGATAAATGTGTCACTCGCTCCCACATATGGGTAGTTGAGTTACAAATAATCTTTTGAATTGTTGTGCCACCTCTCATAACCTCTATTTTGTCATTTCCTAAATAGGTTATGGGGTAGTTAGGTTTCTCACCCTCTTTTGACTCTATTTTCCACCCTACATATTTTACATTTACCAAGTAGGTAAAACCTTCCACCTTTTATGGGGAATGTGAGTTAAATAATCTCTTGGATCTGTATGCCTTTATTTTTCTATATAATATAACTTTACTCTTACCTTCACTAGTTAAATGATAGCTTAGTGAGAGTATTGAGAGTTTTCTCAAAATTATCTATATTGTCTCTATTCTTCTCCCATTTCATATTTCTTTCCATTTAACTATTTTTATCTTGATCATTTATTTCTTGGAGTAGCATGTGATCTATGATCAACATTAGATCTTGGTTCGATTTTCACTTATTGCTTCTCACAAAATCTAATAATATCGATAATATATCAAAAATAATGATGATAAAATGTAAATGTGAGAAGCATTAAAGTAATCCAATATGATTCTCTAATTGATGTCTATGTCATCCATGATAATAATTAATATACCATGGATCACATTAAAATTCCAAATGATGAAGAGGGAACAAGCATGAAAAAGAAGAAAGGCAACAATATCCTACAGACTAGGATCATCCACTTTTATCAAATTAGAGTTTTTTACAAAAGAAAATCCAAATATCGATGGTTTCCAATTATAGAAATGTGAGTTTGTGTCTTTCACTCAAAATGACACATATACCATCATAAATAGAATTTCATAGAGAATGTAGTATCAATGAAGTGGATTAAGCATTTATGAGAAGGGTATTTTATAACCAATACAATTTTAGGAAAATTCTATATATCAAGGCCTTAGCTATTGTTTGATTTATGAATCAAATAGTTTTATTGATACCTCAATAACATTTGAGGTAACTTCATTTAATAAAAGCATCAAAATAGGGGTCATGAGTAGTCCTTGTAAAAATGTTAATGCCAACATCTCTCTTATCTACACCACAAACTATCATTCAAAAATTCTTAAAAGTACCAATTGGAACCAACAAAAATAAAAAGTTTTGCAACTAAAAAGATTAAAGAAAAATATCAAAATCCATTGAATCAAGCAAAAATCAAAGTGGACAAATGAAATCAAAATGGATCCTAAAGAATGTTGGATCAAGCAAAGAAAATCCAATAGTCAATCAAAATGAGTGGACAAATGAAATCAAAATGGATCTGAAAGAGTTGGATCAAGAAAAGAAAATCCAATAGTCAATCAAAATGTGAAGCCATAAGAAATGAGGCTTCTTACATAAAAAACATGTCCACTTTCTTCAAAATGTTTATTAATACAACTATGCATGACATTCTCCAAACCCAAACATAATCACAATCCAAATTCTAAAATCCATCATGAACCATGGAAAGTTTGGCAAGTAAAATATCTTACATATAAAATGCCAAATAAGCCCTCAACTATCCCCCCATCACAATCATACATCTTTCTTAAAATCCAAACATGCTACTTCACAAATGCATTGTGTCCTAGCAACAACACTTTATCATATAGAGTCTCACATCACTCTATCATGATGTGCATTTTTGAATAAGGGAAACCCTAGTATAAAATTATCAAAATAATATATATGAGTTGTATAGAAGTACCATGATCTTGACAAGACAAATCCTTTGTATATGTCGCTATTGGTATACCATAATTACCACCAAAAGTTGGAATAAGGTATTGTACACCTTGCATAAAATGTTTTATTACATTGTAATTAAATAATTATTTAGTTGTGGTGTATCATATAGATGTGTCTATCCACACTAACTAATTTCTGGGGACCTCTTGTAAGTTGTATTGTAACATTAGGTTAGTCATTTTACATGTGCGAGATAAATAAAATAATTAATTTAATATTTGGACAATTTTTTTAAATAATATGCAAAATTAGTAACCAGTATTAAATGAGGGCTTAATGGTTTTGTGTCACATGGTTTTTTCTTACCTCATATTTATATTTGTGTGATCTTGAGTCTAATAGAAATCACATATTTATTTCTTAATGTTGGCTAGATGGTGGGTTGCCATGTTATTGAGTCTTTTTAAGGTACACGTATGTGAAGCATGATATAAGATGTGTGGATTTATGCTTAGACAAGTGGAAGATCATTGGATAAGATTGATGTATGAGAAGTATTTTTAATAACTTTGTAAGTGTGTTCATTGTTTATTTGTTGAATAATAGATGAAGTATGGATACTTTTGGATGCTATATTTTTTTCTTTTAAGGGTTTCCCTAAGGTATATCTTGTGTTATATTATAACCTTTCTATTTGATCTATACATTGTGGTTATAATGTAATCTTGTATTCATCCTTTTGTCTCATTAGGTTATGTAAGAAGTGGATTTGACTGTAGCTATTTTTCTTTATTTCCTAACTTCAAATGGGTCATAATAGTTAGTGATTTGGTAAATACCAATGACATCTTTAAATTATAATTTTTTTAAAAAATCTAGAAAAGAGGAAAAAACTAAAGAGAAACCATTCATCCAATAACAAAAACCATTCTTATGGCAATTTGGATAAGTACTGTGGTGAAAAACTTGGCAAACATGCATCATGCATAAGATCAATTATTTATGTGAAACATTATACTTGTGGACAAGTTTTATCATCCTTCATCCCTTTTATAATAAAATTGCAATCCATCAATTTCATATGATTTTTGTCCATCTTCCCTACTCACATTGATCTTCATAAGGACTAGGGCATAAACTTAAACCATTAATTTGGAAAACTCTTGAGATATTTATCCTTTTTTCCATGCACCATAAAATGTCACACAATTGTTTATATAACACTATCTAAGCCCTTTTATCTTGGAGAAAATAAATTATTTGTATATATCCTTGAATATAACATCATAAATCCTCCATGAAATAATCCTCATGTCATTTATTCACCACCTAATCATCCTCCTATGATTTAACAAACAATCCATTATCCTTTGATCCTTATTGAAAAACTTAGTTTTTCATTGTCATTGGTTATGAGTCTTCTATATAGGTATCCTAAATCCATCCATAGTCTATCAAATCCTAAGGGTAATCCATCCGAGTGTAATAATCTTAATCTGTACAATATTGCTATGAAATATAGTGCATCATCTAAAATATTACTTATTTTTGGGATGCTTCCTTCCTAAATCAACAACATTATTACCATCATCATTAATAAATTAGTTAATAAACATTTAGCTTGACTAGGGGTAAAATCATGTTTTAATTTTTCATTGTTATGCATGCTTGCTTGCTTTGCTTGTTTATGTAATTCATTTATTTGTATTTTTCATGGTCCTTATAGTATATTCCATCCCCAACATACCAATCCATTAAATAAATATGTAAATATAGACAATTTCTTTCAAACCTTAAAACATCACTCTTGGGACATATTGTTTTAACATTAAACCATAGAGACCTATATGAATTTAGATAACATGTAATTCAAACAATCCTTCTCCATCATAAATTTATCCTACTAGTGCTAGAAATTAAGAGGTGAACACCAATATAAGAAACTTCAAATCAAATATAAATCATATCCTGTCGTGGTTACCAAATGGACATAAAATCGACTATAACAAAAAAAAACACCATATAAAACTGACCACATAACAGATCATGATAACATGGAGAAACCTTTTTAGAAAAAAATCCACCAAGAAAAGAGGACAAATCTTTATTACTCTTAGAAGAGAGTAAGATACATGGAGATTTCCTCAATCTTGCAACAAAATGGAAACATTATGCACAAGTAAAAGAACTCATGTTTACAACTCAGTCTCTCAATATATAGAATCATGGGGGCTCAAAATACCACCATAACACATTACTGTGGGTCAAAACAAGGTTCCAAAATACCATGGTAAAAATACATCCAATCCATACATGCCAAATATAGTCTTTTACATGATATAACACCTTCTTATAGGTTGTCATAATAACTCCCTTAAAATAGGAGATACTCTTACATGCATCATAGACTACCAATAACTTATGTAAGGATTCTCCTATATGTGTCATAATAATTGATTATCATATGAAAAGTAGTCCACCCCATTTTTAGCCCTTACAGTTGTCATATTTAATCTATCATGACATCCTTAAAATAATTTTTCCTGTTATACCACTTGATGGGCATATTTTGACAACAAATAACTTGTTTCTAAAATCACCAATAGATGGAAAAAGTGTCAATTTATAATACTCATTCCCTTTATGATGAACCAAAAGTATTTGATGGTGTAAAAGCCAAATAAGTATAGGAAAATATAAAATAGTAATAAATAAAGTACTCTTGAATTGTTAAGGTTGAGACACCTTAATTCCCAACATTCTCACATTTGTCAAATACCTTGCAAGAGCTAGGTGAATCACACCATCGTGAAATCAATTAGGAACAAGAAGAAAGGCATGTTTCCTTTCTATGCCATGTAAAATTTTCTATGCTCATAGATTTGGTGAGATAATTTACAACATTCATTCAAGTGTCAATTTTCTTCAACTCAAAATCCATTTGTAATCAACTAACAAAAAAAAATGATATTGTACATCCACATGCTTAATCTGTGTATGATACATAGGATTCTTAACTAAGTGAATTGCACATTGAATATTGCAACTGACTTGAACTATCCTGTAATCAAAATCAATACTTGAACATAATCTCTATAAGCATACAACCTCCATAGAAATATGGGTAGTAGTCATGTAATCTACTTCATTGGCAAATAAAACAACTATGGGCTCCTCTTACTTATCCAACTTATATCTCCTCGAAACAAATTAAACACATACCTACTCATGAACCTTCAACTATCCAAGTCACCTACCCAATTTGCATTAAAAAATCATTGTATGTCCAATGCCTTATCTACACCATTAGTCCCTAAATATTATAAAGAATAGTTAGAATTTCCATGCAAATATCTAAACACCCTTTTAATATGATTCCAATAATTTCTACGAAGGTTAGACATAAGATTGCTTAAAACTCCCACAGTTTGTGTAATTTTGGTCTAGTGCAAACCATTTCATACATTACACTTCCTACAATGCTAAAATAAAGCACATTAGGCATATCCTCTAAAACACCATCATTCTTAGGATATATATCTAATGTAAGCTTAGTGCCAACTTGTAAAGGAATTCTTACTAGTTTACAATCCTTCTGTAATCACCTAAAAATGGACAAAGATCAAATAAAAGAAAATTGAGTCAAATCAAAGCATATCAAGGACAAAATTGAATCAATTGAATCACAATGCATAATTAGCCAATCAAAATGAAAATCAAGTCTTAATTCAAGATAAATCAAAATTGAGAGCATTTTAATCAAGTGCAAACAAATCAAAATACAATTAAATCAATTAATTGTTTAGTCTTGGATTAAATTAAATTCAACCCATTCAAGGGGTACATGGCTAAAATAAATCAATTAAATCAATTAATAAATCTCAATTACTCTCAACAACCCAAAAGCAGAGGAAATCCGGGCAACCAATGAGATTTGAGGAAAGGCATTCACATGGATCAAGCCAAATTCAATCTCAATCACTCAAAGTGAAAGAGAATCTTGTCCATTGATCTTGTCTACTTGTCCCAAGCTTTGAGGACACAAACTTTGCATTGTCTTCAAAGGGTGGAACCAAAGACTCAACCAAGGTTTAATCATGATCAAACATAGCTACACCCCCTATCATTGGAAAATCTATAAAAGGAAGGCCTAAATCCTTCATAATTATCAACCACACATCTGAGAATTGCATTGAGCCTCTTGCAATTTGAGTTTAGAAAGGCATTTGAGAGCTCAATTAGCATTTACTTTGATATAATTGTTAGCTTTAGCTTATTTATCATATCATTCTCATTCTAGGACTATCATTAATGAGAGCTTGCTGAGAGCTTTGCATTAACAATCTTAGTTAGAGAGCCATAGGATGCTCAATTAATCATTATTTGCTAAATAGTTTGCTCTATTGCTTTGTGGTTTAATTTAGTTACTATTTCAATTATTGATTAACCTTAATTCTATGAAGATACTTTCCCTAGTATACACCTTCATACTAAACGTGTTCAAAATAGTGCCAACATAGTTACTTTGAGACAATCAAATTATCTTTATTTTTACCCAATATCCTTTTATTTCTATACCATGTATATACCTTGCAACTTCCAAACCCTTCATATCAAATTTCCTTGAAAGTTGATTATTTAGCTCACTAACCATTGGGGTTAGAATTGTTGGTAAGTAGCATATCAACCACATACAAGACCATAATTAAAATATGATCATAAATACATTTAATATATACACAATGATCTTCTTCACTTCTAACAAAATTCACTTTCATGACAAATAAATCAAATTTTTGATACCACATTCTGGGAGACTATTTTAAATCATAAAGAGACAATTTTAACCTACATCCCAAATGTTTCTTTTCTTTTACCTATAATCCTTCAGACTATTGCATACAAATTTTCTCTTCCAAGTATTCATGCAAAATATCAAATTTTAACATCCATTTGCTAAATCTTAAAATCATTATCTATAACATGAGATAAAATCTCTCTCTCTCTCTCTCTCTTCGGATTTTTACTTTTCCAATGAGTCATCTTCTCTAAATTTATTTTTGTAAACTGATTTATAATCAATGGGCTTCGGTCCCTTTAGAAAATGAAAAAGATCCAAGGTATCAGATGATCTAATTCCATCATCTCCTTTAATATGGTGTGTTTTCCATGAATCACAATCATCTACCTCAATAGATTCCCTATAGAATCTAGATTCATAATTAGTAAATAAAAAAATATGCAATGAAATATGGTGGGTTGTACCTATCAACTAAATTATTTTGTCTTGTGGATCTTCTGAGAATATGACTATAAGGCTCTTGTTGTTCTTAATCTTTCCCAACCTCTTCTAGTTCATTACCTGGTCAATAATTACCTCTTGACCCTAAACTTCTTCTCCATCCTTATCCTCATCCTCATGTATATCTCTATGTTCTTTCCAAGGTACACTTTCCTACTTGATTTCAAAATGCACTCTCTTTTCTTTATCTTTTGTTGTTGTTGTTTAGGATAAAAAAGCAACACTAAATTCCCTAAAAATCACACCTCTAGAAAAGATAATTTTCTTACTTAAAGGGTTCTATAGCTTATATACTTTTGCATTATCATGATATCCAATGAAAATGCACTTTTGAACTTTTGGCTTTAACTTTTGAAAATGCACATGAACATGAGCCTCACAACCAACTACCCTTAAATGCAAAATAGAATGTTTCTTACCTATTTACACTTCCTAAGGTGTTGTTTCGAGAGCTTTATAAGGAGGTCTATTTAATGAGTAACAAACAATACTTAATTTTTTTTCCAAAAGCATTTATCGATTTGTAAACCACTTAACATACTTCTAGATATTTCCATTATTGTTCAATTAATCCTTTCTAACACTCCATTTTTTTGAGGGGTATACAAATTATTTTTTTGTCTAACAATTCATGCATGCTTGCAAAGTTCATCAAATTCCTTAGAACAATGTTTTCCTCTATCAATTATTAAAACCTTAAGTTTGCAATTTGTTTTCTTTTCAACTAAGGCCTCAAATTCTCTATTTTGGCCCAATCTATGATGCCACACTATAAAAGTATATTTTTATTTAGTTATATTTGAA
This sequence comes from Chamaecyparis obtusa, assembly GCA_027943335.1. NCBI lineage: Eukaryota > Viridiplantae > Streptophyta > Pinopsida > Cupressales > Cupressaceae > Chamaecyparis > Chamaecyparis obtusa. Next base: position 150,021 of record BSBK01007838.1, on the reverse strand, counting down.
TATTTAATAATAGTGTTGGATTCAATCTTAAATAAATTCCTCTTCCTTGTTTGTCATGTTATTGCTAATTTTCCTCTTACTAATTTGCAACCATGCTTGTTAAATGTCACTTGTGATCCAATATCAATCAACATAGAAATTGAAATTAAGTTTATTTCTAGACCCAAGACATGTAAACACCTGAAAAATATTTTATTCTCCCATCATTGAAACACAACCAAATCTCACCCCTTTCAACAATAAGATATGAAGAGTTATTATCAAGGTAGATTTTTGGATTCCATCGTATATCAAATATGTGGAAAATCACTCCTCATGAGGAGTCATGTGTTATGCGTAGATGTAATATACTACAACAATGACTAAAAGTCTAAGTCGGTGTTTTTTATAAGGCCTAACTTTTATTCTTTAAGCCTTATGAATTTGTTCATTTTTTTGGGCCTCCATTTTTGGCATTTGCGACATTCTTTCATGATTTATCTCTAAGGTATAGCAAGGAGTTCCACAGGGTTAAACAACATAATTTCTCAAAGGTCGCAAGTTCCTGACTCCTTCGCATTACACAAGTGTTCCACTTGGGGAGCCCTAACCATAATTTTCTATATGTGATGGGCCTAGTCTTCTTTTGTTCCTTATCACGTGTAGGCCTAGTTGTTAGGCCCAAAAGGAGGCAAGTACAACTGAGAGGGGGGTGAATTAATTGTACACTAACAATTAAAAATTTAAACCACTTAAATTAATTAATGATCTCAAATATAAATACTAATGCAAGATCCACAACACATAACACAAAACACCAAATTTGTTCTCGAGGAAACCCGGTTAAGGGAAAACCCCAGTGGGAGTCAAACCCACTAGATAGATGTACTGTTAAAAGTATTGCCTAGTTAAGAGAAAATGAAAACAAAAGAGGAATGCATGTTCATTCATAGGCCCACTACTTAGAGCTCACTGCTCATAATACAATGATCTAGCCCTCAGTCAGGCTCTCTGGTCAAATTTTTATTATAATTCACAAGGTTGCACAAATTGTCCAATATGATTGAACTAACTTACAATATTAGAAATGCTAATACAGTTCCAATAAAGTACAATTTCATTCTCAATCATAGAAGACAAACATCCTCCTCATTTTCTTCTACACACACACACTTCACAATCACAAATGATTGCCCATTTATACATATTACATTAATAATCCACAACAAGGTCGACTAAGATCTATAAGAACAAATGATACAAACATTATACTCAACTACAATGCAATCCAAATCAAGTCAAACAAGACTTATATAGGACCCTAAACTTCATCCTCAAACATGCAATAACTTCACCAAATCTTCACCAAGAATCGCAACACATTACTTCACCAAGTCGACTAGGACCTAAATGAAGAAATGCCAACATGCTAGCAAATCACCAAATGCGATCACCACAATCAATGGAAACCATCAATTCGGTCATAACACCATCCAAGAATACCAACAAGAAGCAATAATAGCTTCCTGGACCTTCACATCAACTCAACCTCAAAATCCAAACTCTTCTTTGTACTAAATACCAACAATGTGCTGAACACAAGACTCTGTCACACTAAGAAGATAACTTACTGAAATCTGAATCATGAACAACACCACTTGATAAAAAAAAGAATCCCAATATTACCACCAACTCCACATCAATTGAATCAACCATATTGATCCTCATTGAAGAAAAAACCCAACCTCAGAACATAGTAATATTAAAATACAATCAAGTGATAAATCAATCATAGTTCACTCAATCTATCACGTGATCCTCTGTAAATTAACTAGAATCAACTATAGACATATGTGAAACGCCAACCAAAATAGCAATAAAATATCTTCAAAAAATTAGCTAAACAACTGAAATCATCTTCTCTAAACAAACTAAACACATTATTTGCAACAATAATAGTATGTTGACATCAATGATAAAACACTAATGTCAACACACATAAACAAGATCTAATCAACAATCTCTAACATGCTCAACGATATCCAACATATCCCCCCCTTTGGCATTGATGACAACATATGAAGTGAAAAATTGATCAATGCACAAAGACACCAATATATATACATGATCACTCTAAAAATATATCCACTTGATCACTCTGAATATCAACTTCAAATCCCTCAACACAATCTTTCTTGATTTTTATCTTTTTTTTCACATAATCTCTCCCCCTTTGACATCAATGGAAAATGGCCAAAGACATAAAAAATAACTTAACTCACCACAAAAGGTATAATATATAATTGTTTCACATCAACCTATCACAAGACTACTCCCCCTGAGGAGAAGACCCCAAACTCATCAATCCAGAGAATGATATTCTGATAAATTTATGGACTGATGCCATTCTGAGCATCATTAGCTTTGATCAAGAGGGGCTAAAACCCCAATATTACCTCTAAGGTACTCAAATGTATCCTTCGGAAAAGGATTTGTAAAGATACCAACAATTTGTTCCTTAGTAGACACATACTCCAATTTTACTTCCTTTTTACTAACTTTATCCCTTAAGAAATGACACTTAATAGAAATATGCTTTTTATTTGAATGTTGCACAGGGTTCTTTGAAATATTTATAGCACTTGAGTTATCACAATATATAAAAATAGGTTAATCAATATTTATCCTTAAATCCTTCAACATTTTCTTCATCCAAACAACTTGATTACATTGATAAGTAGGAGATATTCCATAGCAAGTCAAATTGTGATATTGCTATCAGGATTCAACTATGTAGTTTTTTGAGTCAAACTCACTGACCCGTATTTCATGAGTAGTGGTTCACACAAACCCATCACTCATGAGAATTAATAGAACACTTAGCACTCATTGGATCAAGGTGATGCTCATAGAGGTGAAGCACCAAGATTTATTAGGAGGTCACCCATCCCAGTACTACTCTAGCTTGAGCACGCTTAACTATGGTTTTTTCATTGAGTGCTAAGTATTCCATTCATTCTCATGAGTGATGGGTTTATGTGAACCACTACTCGTGAAATATGGGTCAATGAGTTTGACTAAAAAAAATACACAGTTGAATCCTAATATCAATATCACAACTTGATTATAATTTATAATAGTAACAACATACTCAGCTTTAACAGTAGATTGAGAGATACAATATTGTTCCTTACTAGTCCAAGAGATTAGTCTCTTACCCAAAAAGAATGCACCACCACTTGTACTTTTCCTATCATCCACATTACCTACCCAATCAACATTAGCATATGCAACTAAAATCATCATCTTTTCCATTCCATAATCTGTAGTCAATTGTACCATTCAAGTACCTGAAAATTCTCTTGACAATAATCATATATGATTCCTTCAATTTTGCTTGAAATCTTGCAACAATTACAACTGCATTTGATATGTTAGGTAGTATGAGTTAGATATTGCAATCCTTCAATCATTGATCTATATCTTGTGTGATTTGAACAAGGGGATTCATCATCCTTAGTCAATTTGCACCCAGTAACCATAGGAGTCCCTACCGGTTTTGAATCTTCCATACCAAATTTCTTCAACAATTCTCTGACATACTTGGATTGTGTAATGGAAATTCTCTTATCCAACTGTGTAATTTGCATTCCAAGAAAGATTTTCATCTCACCTATCATAGACATCCCAAATTCTTTTTGCATTTCATCAGCAAAACCTCTACTTAATTTATCATTACCACCAAATATGATATCATCAACAAAGAATTTAGCAATCAAGATATTATCATCAACTATTTTGAAGTATAAGTTACTTTCAGCAGTACCTTTACAGGATCCAATCTTTGTCAAGTATTTGTCCAATCTGGGATACCAATCTCTAGGAGCTTGCTTCAATCAATATAATTCTTTCTTCAATTTACAAACTACATCTCCTTCCTCGGTTAGTGGAAATCCATCAGGATGCTCAATGTAAACATCTTCCTCTAACTCACCATTAAAAAATGCAGACCTAACATCCATCTGATATACTTAATATTTTTGTACGATGCATATGTAAGAAGTAATCTAAAAACTTCAATTCTAGCTATAGGGGCAAAGATCTCTATAAAATCAATACCTTCCATTTGGGAATACCCTTTGCATACCAGTCTTGCTTTGTTTTGAATCACCTTACCATCTTCATTCGACTTATTTCTGAATACTCATTTAGTTTTGATCACATTCTTATTCATAGGTTTGTGAACAAGAATCCAAGTCTTGTTTTTCTCAATTTGATCAAGCTCTTCTTTCATCTCTTTCACCCAACTTTTATCATTACATGCTTTATTTACATCTTTAAGCTCAAATTCAAATATCAAACATGTTTCATCTCTAGAAAATCTTCCTCTTGTTTGAACACCTCTATTCTTATCACCAATAATAACATCTTCAAGATGATTAATTCTTACATACCATGGAGTCTTTAGAGTAGGCTAAATATATTAGACTCTTTAGTATCAACATCCTCCTCATTTGCCACAAGTTCACCTTGTTCTTCCGAACCATTCAGATCTTGAATCTAATTTTGTGCTTCCACAGTTTAGTTATCTTCTTCACTTATGTCATACCTGTAATATCTCTCAGATCTCTGCACATTCTCATCAACCCTAACATTTACACTTTCAATAATCTTATTTAGTCTATAGTTATAATATTTATATGCTTTTATTTTAGTAGAATATCCAACAAATATCCCTTCATCACTTCTAGAATCAAACTTTCCAATATCCTCATCTCTCTTAATATAGCACTCGCCTCCAAATTTTTTAAAATACTTTACTGTAGGAACATGACCATACCAAAGTTCATAAGGAGTCTTACCAGTTCCTTTCTTTATTTGCACTTAGTTCAAAGTGTATATTGCAATGCTTATTGCTTCTCTCTAGTAGATCTACAAAATATTTCCTTCAATCATCATGGTTCTATCTATGTCCATAATAGTTCTATTCCTTCACTCTGCAACACCATTCTACTGCAAGGTTCACATAGAAGAAGTCTGCCTCTTTATCCCATGTTCTTCATAAAAGGCATAAAACTCACCAGATGTGAATTCTCCACCTCTGTCTGATCTTAAGCATTTCAATCTCTGTCCAAATTTTGTCTCAACCATCACCTTGAATATCTAAAATTTCTGAAAGGCTTCCGATTTCTCTTTCAAAAATATAACCCACATCATCCTTGTATAGTCATCAATAAACAACATAAAGTATCTATCACCATAATAGCTTTTTGTCTTTGTAGGATCACACAAATCAATATGTACCATATCTAGCAATCTATTGGAAGTGTATGTCTTATTTTTAGAAGTAGATCTAGTCATATTACCAAATTGACATTCTCTGCACAAGTTGTTAGGCTTCGTCAGCTTAGGAAGATCTCTTACAATATTAGTAGTGCTAACCTTCACCATATTATCAAAGTTCACATGACAAAATCTTCTATGCCACAACCAACTATCATCAATCTTAGAAACCAAGTACTTATTCTCAACAATTTTTAAATGAAATAGATTACCTGCAGTTTGTGTACCAAATGCAATTAGACTTCCAGTGCTTCTAATGATTTTGCACATTCCTTCCATGAATTCCAATCGGTAGCCCTTATCCAATAGTTGGCCAACACTCAACAAGTTATGTTTTAAACCTTCAATATACAAGACATCATCAATAGTATTATTACCATCAAGAGTGATAGATCCTTTTCCCTTAATCAAATAGGAATTATTATTACTGAACCTAACAATAACACCATCATAATCTTCAAGTTTCACAAACTTATTTTTGTCACCAGTCATGTGATGTGAGCATCCATTATCAATGACCCATTCATTTCTTTTATCAACATGTGAAACTGAAGCTTTCTCTTCTTTAGGATTATCTTCTTTAATAGCAATAAACACTATATCTTCTTTACCAACACTAGCTTCATCATCAGTCACACCTTCTCAACATAAAAACTTCTATTACCCTTAGGGTGAAATTTCTTAGATATGATCTTAGGTTCCTTAGAAACTTTATTAGAACATCTAGATGCAATGTGACCAATCGTATTATAGTTAAATCATTTCAAAGGCAACTTTCCTTCATACTTACTAGAACCCTTAGGTAGTCTTTTTACAATCAAGGTTTCAAGTTCATCAATCTTCCTTTCCTCTTCCACAATATATTCCCATTGCTTGGCATAGTGGTTGAAGTTATCTTTAGAGGAACTCTCTCCCTTGTCATTCTTAGTCATAATGGCTTTGAATGCAGTTTCAATCTTTGAAAGTTCCTTACTAAAAGTAGTCATTTCATAGGCACAATCTCTACCAACCAAAGCTTCTCTTGAAATATCTCTTATAGTTCTCAATTCCTTAATAGCTGCAACCTTCTCACTGTAACACATGGGCAAAGATCTCAAATTTTTTCTTACAACTTCATCATCACTCAAGGTACCACCAACACATTTGATTGAACAAACCAAATCATTTACTCTCCACATATAGGATGAGATAGTTTTGCTTTCACTCATCTTCATATCTTCATACTTTCCTTTGACACCCTCCAGCTTAGCTTGCTTAACATACTTGTCACCTTCATAAATAGTTTCAAATTTAGTCTATACCTCATGCAATGTCCTCAACTCATAGATGTGATAATATTCCATATCTAACAAGGCATTGATCAAAGCTTCCCTTGATAACATGTTCTCCTTGAATTTCTTCTTTTCATCAGTAGTAGCTTGAGACAAGTCATTAGGAATGGTGTAAGGCTTCTCTGTGATGTTCCTATATTCATCTCACATGCATATTTGATAAGTAGTCATCTGATCCTTCCATATCATATAGTTAGTTCCATCAAACTTAGGGCTTTCTTTCCTTATTCTTTCCATGTCGAATCTCCTTCAAGCGATTAAGCTTCTTCAAAAGGACTTGGCTCTGATACCAATTGTTAGGCCCAAAAGAAGGAAAGCACAACTGAGATGGGGGGTGAATTATTTGTACACTAACAATTAAAACTATAACCACTTAAACCAATTAATTATCTAAAATATAAACAATAATGCAAGATCCACAACACATAACACATAACACATAACACAAAATTTGTTCTTAAGGAAACCTGGTTAAGGGAAAACCCCAGTCGGAGTCAAACCCAATAGATAAATGTACTCTATTAAAAGTATTGTTTGGTTAAGAGAAAATGAAAAAATAAGAAGAATGCACATGAATTCACAGACCCATTGCCTAGAGCTCATTTCTCACAATACAATGATCTATCCCTCAATCGCGTTCATTGATCAATTTATGATTATAATTCACAAGGGTGGACAAACTGTCCAATATGACTGAACTGACTTACAATAGCAGAAATGCCAATACAATTCCAATGAAGTACAATTTATGCCTCAATCATAGAATACAAACATCTTCCTTATTTTCTTTTATACACACACTTTGCAATCACAAATTATGATTTCTCATTTATACATATTAAAATGAATAGTCCACAACAAGGTCAGCTAAGATCTACAAGAACAAATGATACAAACATTACACTCAACTATAATGTGATCCAAATCAAGTCGTCCAAGACTTAGGACCCAAAAATTCATCCTCGAACACACAAATTTTTTGCCAAATCCACACAAAGAATCACAATACGTTACTTCACCAAGTCGACTAGGACCTAAATGAAAAAATGCTAACACACTAGCAAATCAATAAATTTGATCACTACAATCAATGTAAACCATCAACACAGTCACAACATGATCCAATAATACCAGCAAGAAGAAAGAATAAATTCTCGAACCTTTGCATCAACTCAATCTCAAAATCTAAACTCTTCTCTGTACTGAATACCAACAACACTAAACACAAAACTCTGTCACACTAAGAAGATAACTTACTGAACTTTGAATCATGAATAAAACTAGTTGAGAAAACAAAAATGAATCCCAACATTACCACTAGCTTTGCATCAACTAAAACAACCATACTGATCCTCACCAAACCAAAAAATCAACCTCAGGACAAAGGAATACCAAAATACTGTCAAATGATAAATCAATCATAGCTCACTCAATTTTTCATGTGATCCTCTGTAAGTTGACTAGAATCAAATACAAACATATCTAAAACACTAACCAAAATAGCAAAAAAATATCTTCAACAAATCACCTGAACAACTAAAATCATCTTCTCTAAACAAACTAAACACACTATCTGCAATAGCAATACTATGTTGACATCAATGACAAAACACTATTTTTAGCACACCCAAACAAGATCTAATCAACAATCTCTAACATGATAAAAAATCTCCCAACACTAGTGTATCTTTTTAGAGAATTCAAAATAAATGTTTCATACTCATGAGAAAGCACACATGTACCTAGTTTTCATATAATAAAGCACAATAGAAAATTTTAATTTTTCAAAAGAGGAGAGGGTAGTGAAGAGCACCGCATTGTTAGGATTAACCAGACAGAAATAACAATTACATGCAAAAATAACCAATATCAGAAAAAAAACATAAACCACACAGAAGAGAACAAAAGACACAAAGATTTAACGTGGTTCACCCAATCCCTGAGCTACGTCCACCGACAATGAGTCCAATATTATTATTATCCAGTGATTACAACTTGATTACAATCTATAATCCCTTATAACTCGATTCCGCTACAAGTACTAAAACCATACATTACGAAATCCCTAACCCTAAGCCATATTATACAATATTTTTCCACTTTAGGGTTAGAATGAGTAAAAGTGTATAAGAGAAAAAGTGTACAGTACTTTCCTGATCAGTCACCACAAGCTAACACACATGTCTTCACCATCCATGTTGGGAGTTATCCAAAGCCTAAAATTTCATCAATGAATGGGATTGGCTCATTTTAAAAGTAGAGGTGGTCTTTTTTTTTTCCATGTGTCCAACCTAGGAGATACATAGGTAAATACAGTTTTAAGGCCTACTCTAAAGCAATTTCATCAGATGTAGGGGGGTTATTTTAGGTGGTATAAATACCATGTTGGAAGGGGTGGAAATGAGTATTCAAAGATAATTTCATGGTTATAACAACCTTCATGATGTCAATTTTTAGGTGGGAAGGGATGAATATCTTATGTTACAACTATCCTTTTGGGGAAAGGAGGAAAATGATGTATAAAAGTAGACCTTTTCTCTATCTTAAGGGTTCACTAGTTTTCATTGAAATAAAAAATTAGAGAGAATTAGTAGTTACAACTTCATTTTAAAACCTTAGCATTGTATACAAAATTTTAATAGAGATAGAACTTATGTTGTGTTTTTCAACTTCTCATGGTTTCAACATGAACGTGCATTTATCATATAAATTATTTTTATACTCGCATTATTTATGATGATTTGTGACTTGAAATTATATTATGTTATTTGGTGAATGAAAAAAGTGTTGTGAAAACTTTGACGAATCACCTTAGAGTATATTTTTCTATGTTTAATTTAGTTTCCATTTTTCTAAACCCATAAAAGAAAGAAACAACTTCTAAAATCTTGGAGGTTATTCTATAAGACGTGATCCATCCCCCCATTCATAGAACTTCCCATAAGGCTATTAGAAATAAAAACCTACTTCAACCATTATTGGTTTGTGAGAAAAAGTGAAAAATAATATCCATAGACTTCATTGTAGTTCCTCCCAAAGTGCAAGGTAAATATTTTACATTTATATTGTGGTTGATAGATTGGCTATATATGCACATTTTTTTCGCTATTACTTTAGATTCTATGGCATCTCAAATAACAAATATTTTTAAAGGAGATTTTTAGATTGCATGGCTTATCACATAATATTTTTAGTGAAAAAGATAAAAGATTTCTCAATTCTTTTTGCCAAGAGTTACTTCATTTGATATGAATATAACTTACACCGAGTACTAGCTACCATCCAAAAAATGATAGTTAATTAATAAAGATAGTAAATAAGTGGATTGAAGGGTACTTAAGAAATTATGTTTATCAATAAAAAACACGGATCAAGTGTTTGTACTTGGGTGAATATTGCTATAATACTTCAAACCACATGTTCATTAGAATCTCACCTTTTAGAGCTTTAAATGGTTATGATGCACTTTCTTTTGTTGATTCATTGCTTTCAGATAGGAGAGTACCTACGATCTTAGGTGACCTAATTAATCAAACTCAAGAGATATTGAAGGAAATATAAGAAAATTTACAAAAAATACATAATCAATGAAAGACCTGTGTAAATTGGAAAAGGACAAAGAGATGTTTTAAGATGGGAGAATTGGTATTCTTGAGACTACAGTCATATATGCAAGCTTATATTAAGAAGAGTGGAATTTAAAATCTCAAACCTTAATGTTATAGACATTATGAGATTGTAAAGAGTATAGATTAAGTGGCTTATAAGTTAGAGGTTGATTTGATTTTGATGGGGAGTTCCTTAAACAATATAAGGTAGGTGGAAACCTACGAGAAATGTTAAAATCATGGACAATAATGTAAACTCAAAAACAAAAATTGTGTGCATTAAAATTCACCATTAATTTTTTTCAAAAGAGTTTTTAAATAAAAGTGTGAAATCTTGTCAGTCTTAGGAAACCAAATAGTTCAAATTGAAGAGTTTATAGAGAATAAAATAATAAATGAAATTACAAATATTTAGAAAACTACAAAATTGCGTAGCCCAACTTGGTAAGGGCATAGCTTTTTAATTGGAGCTCAAAATTTGAAACCACTTGATTCATGGGAAAGGTATTGAAGAGATCTAGTATTAGTTCCTGCAATAATACTTCTAACTCCAAATTCTGCTCTAAAGATCTTTAAAATGAAATTTAGTAAAACATAGAAAATACTTAAAAAATATATTTCCATATTTTCTAGGTTCTCTCACTCTTGTCAAATCTCCAAACAACTCTAAACCTTTCCCAACATGGCCTGGATTATCCTCAAATTGTCTTGGATAATTTTTTTCATGTTCTATATCAACTCCATATTACTCCTGAACATTCTTGACACGTGTTGAATCATCCTCATACACTGGATCAAAGGATCAACAAAATAACAGGATACACAATGTGTTCCATTTTCTTGAAGAAAGCTCTTGGTCATATTATACCCTTAGATAATTTTGTATATTTCTAGATAAAAAAGGTAATTTGATTTTGATCCCCAAAGAGGTGATGATGGATACTTAAGTCAAAAACTTGAGAAACATCACCATCATAAAATATCTAATTAAATGAAAAATCTAGTAGTTAAAGATGCCACATGGGAAGGTTCTAAATCTCAAGCATCTCAATTTGCATTGCTTAAGAAGAGGAAATATTGGGAGGGAGAAATTTTTGTGTCCCTTTTTCAAAAGTCTAATGTAATACTATTGTGGATTCAAGGGGATTTCAAAGATTGTGGATTAGATTTATTGCTTGATATATGTGAGGGAGATTTCAAGGATAGAGGATAAGAGAAACTACTTAACACACCAGTTTAATATATGTTAGAGATACGAGATTGGACCTATTTCTTGACATATGCTAGGAAAAAATTAAGAATTAAGGATTGGAGATATTGCATAGCTATGCGAAGCTGAAAGACTAGATTTAAATTAGAGAAGCATCAAGGAGATGCAATTGGAGATATTATGTGATTGGTACCAAAGTGGTAGAATGAACCTTTGAAAATGAGACTAAAGCAAGGATTGCATTGGGTTTTTAGATTTAACTCAACAAAGGAATGAGACTCAACTTAGTACATTAGGGAAGGAAAAACCTCAAAACTAAGAATTCTACAAGGCCTTTATTGATATGTAATGTGTAAAAACCAAATTTAGGCCTTGGCACAAATGTAGGGTTACGCCAACTTGCTTTATCTTTCAAGTGTGCATTGTATAAAACTTGGAAAATATTTCATTTTGGCTCTATACATTATTATGTCATTTTATCTTTCAAATTATTTTATCTTTGACATTTCTTTTTTGGATGAAATCCATACGAGATTGTTATAAGTGGATGAAAACCCATTGGTTACTATAATTAGAGGATGGAAACACTTTGGTTCTTGAGGGCATTCTCATTGAGGGAATGTGTTGGAGCTTCACAAATTTGTAGAAAAGTTGAATTTTTCAATGTGTGCATTATGTGTTGTAGATTTATAGTAATTGCTATAGTAGTTGTAAAGACTAACATAATAGTCCATCTTTCTATAGGGATCATAAACTCTATCAATAAAAACTATGGGAATTTTTTAAGTCATTGGTGTAAGTTGTATATGTCATGTTATTTGTTATTTGACTTAATTTAATAAATTTTATCATTTTTGTTTTCAAATTAGTTATATTTTTGAAAAAATTGAGTTGGAACATTATACAAATCCATATTTTAAATAGGGTTCTTACCTACATTACTCTCACTCTTCTTGGTTACAATTGTACACACTAAGATATGCACTTCTCTAAGTCATTTCTTCCAAGAGAATCCATGGATTGGAGACCTTGAGAAATTGACCTAGAGCTCCCTAGGCATGGAGTGCAAGGGTTTTAAGAATGCTCTCAACTACAGCTATTAAGCCTATAACCTTGCTAAGTAAACCATGTAATGAGAGATTCAAAGAGACAAGGGCAAGAATGCCAATATCCTCAAGAATCTTGATGAAAATGCAATGCAACTATGCTAGAATGAAGAATGCAACTAAGCTATTGAAATGAAAGTATTACAAGCCTTTGCTAATTAAGCTATGTGAGTTAAACTAGAGCATGAAAAGGAAACTAAGCTAGAATGCTATGAGAATTTAAGCTACAATGCAAAGATAAGGACTAGAATGCAATAAGATCTTCAAAAGCTCCAAGAAACCTGCAACATAACATTAGCATAAAGAGTTGGCCCCTAGAATGAGAAGAGAGCTCTTCTTTTATAGAAAATGAGAATCAACAGATGATAGAGATTAAGAGGCAAAAGAGTTGATCAAGGGTGGAGTTTGGAAGAGGGATCAATCCATGTGCACAAGTCTCCTCCAATGAGAGTGAAGTGTTGACTTTTGAGCCTCATGTGAGACAAAAAGGCCTTTTCTTCTTTTTATAAAATAAGAATAATGCTTTATTTGTGCAACTTAGGATAAGAGGAAAGTGGGGGCTTTTTATTTAATAAAAGGGGAGGGAATTCCTTTTAATTAAATAGAGACTAAGGATAAAATGGTTAATCCATGGAATATAATCAAATAAATGATATAATTAGGATTTGATCAAGAATAAGCAATTGATGAATTTAGCAAATAATGCTAGCAAGGGGCTAATAGTCTAGGTGACCATTTTTGGGTGATTACAACAATACTTTATTCAAGTTCAAGGTCTTTTTATCATGTCACCTTTATAAATTTCATTCTCTTTGGCCTTCTTAGGAGTTTGTTTATACATCTAGGACATTGATTTGTAGGAGCTATAGACTTTAGGATACTTGAACAATCGACAATGCCTTCCACAAGAGAGTATGCAAAGAATGAGCTTTCTTGAACATTGAGATATTAGATATGATTAATCATGATCAAATGGGATGTGCTATAAATACATATAATAACCTTTCTTATAACTTAGGCAATTTGTGAAGTAGTATGAACAACTAACATGACACAAACATTAAATCCATAGGTAACTAAAAGTAAATGAGGTGAATAATACCCCCATTATAACTAACTTCTATAAATAATACTTAGGACTTAAGTTAACTTAATGTGTGAATAAGTCCCCTTAATAAGAAATTACAAGGTACACTTAGACCTTTACTAGGTACATGTCATAACTCTAATAGATCCCCCCCAACCACCTTCCTTGAAATTTTGTTGTGATCAATTGGAAACTCCCCATCCTCACACTTGTTTGGCCATATTCCTAGCCAACATATAAAAAACGTGTCCTCTTTCCCTGCAATCCTTCTGAACCAGTTTTTCTGATTCCACCCTTTTAAAGCCAACCTTTTGAAAATGCTTAAGCTTACAATTTTTTGGCCAAATGGCCAACCTTCCAACATTTCAAGTATATAATAGGGAGACATTTGTAATCCAATTATTGAGCCCATTCTCCTAAGACAAAGTTTTAAGCTTGCTTGCCTAATTAATTAGCCTACTAAGATCCAACTTAACATAGATTTGGGTATAGTTGAAAATTAGTATTTGATTGTGATTGATGAGCTTTAGATGTATTCTCCTAAATAGTCTCTAATTAATTTGAATACCTATTCTTGTTAGAGCATGCATGTATGTTGCACATGCATAGTTTTGTTGTACATACATAGTTTTGTTGCATTAGACACACTTGGTTTGTTGCAGAAATTAATTGCATACACGTTTACAAAATATTCTCATGCATATTTGAGCACATGTTTGCACATGCGTGCCTAGCTTAAGTTCACTTAGTTGAGCCTAATTTAGTTTAGTTTAGTCTAGTTGGGCCCCAATTCAATTTTTTCGCTCTAGTTAGCATATCATGCACTAGTTTGCATATCTTAGCTTTTTAACTTTTTTTCTCTATTTTTAGAGACACGCTATTCTATAAAAACATAAGATTGTATTAATTGTAATTTATCCTACAATCTTGCAATTTTATATTTTTTGCATCTTAAGAAATGTAGCAATTATTTTTTTTGCTGCCCTCCTTGGGAAGGTGTTCTTGTTTTGTTGTTTGATCCTCTAGCTCCATAACTTAACATGGTATCAGAGAATCATAACTCCAACATTTTTGACTAGATTCCTTGAGGTAGTTTGTACATTTGAATACATAGAGGGGCTTATGAGATAAGCTCCTTGTGTGAATCAAACCTAGACATCCATGGTCATATATACAAACGAAACCTACCCGTAAACCAAGGTCTTCCATGAAGGGTGTTGCTTTAACTATTTTCAAAGAAAACAATTTGAATAAAATCTTAAGCTAACAATCTTACCTCTAGCTAATGCCAATTTGTCAATTTTGAAGTGATCCATCGTAGTTCTATCCTTAGTTAGCCAAATTCTAATAAATTTTGCAATGACGACTCTTTTCTTTAGCTTGTCTGTTGTTCGGTTAAGATATGCTTTTGGCACATCAATGCTTAAAATATTTGTGTCCACTTAATGCTAACATTGACTATTAACAATTTGCATGTAACCTTCTTATGAAGCTATGTGTATCCATCATGGTTTGAATCTCTTTTGTAATGCCTAATAAATAACCCAATTCTTGGTTATTGTTACAATTATCACCCCACCCAAGATGATTGTAAATCCATGTTAAAGTAGAAAGTGTCCTTCTCAATTCCAAGTGCCATGATGAAGATCTATATATTTGAGCCACTTTTCACTAATTTTGCCTTTTATAAGTATTTTTTTTATAGCTATCTGTAGTTACAAAAATCTATCTAAAATATGTTGAGAGATATTTTTCTTAAGGTGACAATTAAACTTGCTTACAATTTCCACACTTCTTTAATTCACTTTGCTCCTTTTATAAAGTATTTATTTCATCTATTAATTATGTATTTGTGTGACATTCATAAATTCTAATGTATTCATGTAAAAATCTGTCTTACAAACATTTAGTAATTTGTTGATTTACATATGAACTAATTATTGACTAATAAATAGTATAAAAATGTTGCAAAACTAAATCCTATAATTACACACTATAACATTAAAACTTGACCTAAGTATTGACCTCTCTCCTCTTAAATGATTATAAAAATACCATATCTTTAATTCTTTTATATTCTTTTAATATTATTGTTAATTTTTTTAAAATTCGTATTAACCATATTTAATACAAGGGGAAAATTTCATATGTTCATGTTTTGAAAAAGAAATCATATTGTGTGGGAACATTCATCTCTGTTGCTTTGCTTTCTTCCCCCAAACCCTTATTTTCTATCGATGGACATTCCTGCCAGCAAGCAAACGGATGCAGATGAGAATGAGTCACCTGGGTACCTGAGAAAGCGAGAGGACTATGCCCAGAATGGGCTTTCCGAGCTGGAAGGATCAGGGGATGAGCGTGCCACTGAAAGCTTCGCAGTAAACTACAAAAATCTCTCTATCATGAATGCAGAAATCCAAGTGGATGCCGACGAGAATGGATCATGTGGGTATGTAAGCAAGCAAGAAGACTGTGGGCAGGATAGAGTTGCCAAGGCAGGAGGACCAGTGGATGGCTGTACTAATACAGCCGACACAGGATTTGCAACGGATCTTTATATCACTCTTATTAAACACGCCCTCGATGGACACAACATTGTAGATGATATTGATAACCCTCATGCAGAACCCCATGTGGATGCCAATGAGAATGGAACATTTGGGTATGCAAGCAAGCAAGAAGACTGCGAACAGGATAGAGTTGCCAAGGCAGGAGAAGAAGTGGATGGCTGTACTGATACAACCGACACAAGTTTTGCAGCGGATCTCTATATCACTCTTATTAAGCACGCCCTCGATGGACACAACATTGTAGATGATCTTGATAACACTCATGCAAACCCTAAAATGGATGCTGACGAGAATGGATTATCTGCGCATTCAAGCATGCTAAGGACATGCAAGCAGAGAGGGATTGTAAACCTAGGAGAAGCGGGAGATGAATGCACCAGTGAGATCTTCTCAGGTAACCCTAAGAATTTCGGTAAGCCTTCTTCCGAGCCCACAATCAATGAAGATGAGTTAGTAGACGATCTCTGTAACTCTCCTTCAAACCCACTAGTGAATGCTGACAATATTGTATCATTTGGGTATCAAAGTAAACAAGAGAGCTGCGAACAGAGCGAGGTTGTGAAGCTGGGAAAAGCAGAGGAGGATTGCAGCAGGAGAACCCATGAAAGCAGCAATAACAATCAGAATATTTGTAACTCTGTTTTTAAATCCAATACCCTTGTATATCCATATAAACGAGTAGATGATTTTATATTCAGTGATAAGTCCTTGGTAGGGAGGTTCACTAGGATGATGAGACCAAGTGTCCCCGAACTCTCCCAGTGGTCTCATATCAATTGGTTACCCAAGTTGAAGAGCATTTTGATGTTTAAAATATTAGTTCACGGTTTCTTTAAGATTGAATTCTTCTGTCACGATGACTGTGAGTTTGTGCTGGAGAATGGGCCCTGGTTCATGGGGATAGCAGGCCTGAGCCTTAAGAGATGGTCACCTAATTTTGATCCACAAAATCCTGGCCCATTGAAAACCCCAGTGTGGATGACACTCCTTGACCTCCCCCCTGAGTTTTGGAACGAGGATTCGTTGATAAAGATCTGTTCTAAGGTTGGGAAGGTCCTACAAATAGCAGAGAGCACGACTGAAATGAACAGTCAAACTTCTGCTGCAAGGGTCTGCGTCGAGGTGGATCTCAAGGAAGGTCTGTTGGCATCAGTTGATCTTCAGTGTAAAGGAGTTGCTTGGAAGCAGGATTTGGATTACGAAGGGATACCATTTAGGTGTAAGATCTGCAGGAGTGCAGATCATCTTGATGGATCATGTCCCAAAACATCTGCCAAAAACGTAAGGAAAAAGAAATAACGTATTAGAACCATCAGGGTTCAGGATTTATGATCAACTGGTCATTCAGGCGAATTTTAAAATGAAGATTGGTGATACCCATATGATTTATGTTTCTTATAGTAACTAGTTCTGCAGATTTGCATTTTAGCTCATTTTTGGACAAGCAAAATTTTGATGAAGAGATATATAGGATGATGTAGCAGCAAAAGGATAGGGTTATAAATTTATAAATGTAACAGAGAAGATTAACTTGCTAAACTGCACATAATATCTCTGCAGTGCTTTTTGTCTCTTTGAAGAACCTTTGGATTACAAATCTGTCAATTAGCAACCAGCGTTCATACTAACAGTAGTAGACCATAGTTTTCTGTTTTTGTCATTATATCTTGTGTTCTCTTTGACATGTAATTAAGAGCTTCTCACTAAGGGAAGGCTGGTTACCGTTTGGAGGATATCTTACTGTCAATTGTAAATTTTGGTTCATTATGCTACAATTGAACAGAAATGCCTCTCCTTGCAGAAGTTTTATGAACTTAACATAAAATTAGCTTGTATGTAAAATGGTGGGGGTTGCCATTGCTAAGAGGGCACTATGAAGTCTGTTTTCTGTTTTTGTCATTATATCTTGTGTTCTCTTTGACATGTAATTAAGAGCTTCTCACTAAGGGAAGGCTGGTTACCGTTTGGAGGATATATCTTACTGTCAATTGTAAATTTTGGTTCATTATGCTACAATTGAACAGAAATGCCTCTCCTTGCAGAAGTTTTATGAACTTAACATAAAATTAGCTTGTATGTAAATGGTGGGGGTTGCCATTGCTAAGAGGGCACTATGAAGTCTGTCAAGGAACCTATAAATCTACAGAGTAGTAATTTTAGAAATTAGCCGACTATGTATATGTGTTCTTGGCTAGTTGAGAAACCGGTCCAACCAACCATTGTGATAGTTTAACATTTTGATCAGCGAATGCTTCATAAGATTATTACTTTATAATATGCAGTCATAGGGGCTTTGTATTGTGATATGTGATGCCTCAAAGGGCATCACAAGAAAAATCAGAATGGTTCATTATGACACGTTTTTTACCATCTTGTATGGTTGTTTTTCCTTTTGAGTCCTTTTATGAAAATACCCATGCAGATAAAATTTCTGTTTTATCCACTGTTGGGTTCATTAAAGGGATAGGGATGTTCAAGTTGAACACACTCATGCTTTTGATCTTTTGTAACATTCTCTTAATATTTGGACAGAGCAGTAGTTCGGAGGTCTGAGTGAAGCTATTCATAGCAGGTGTACAATACCTATAGGTTTCTCATTTCATACTTACACACAGAAACACCATTTTATGAAATTTAGAGTGAAATGGAATTGATTAATTTGCAACCGTGTATCCATTTAGTTTGGTTAAATAGTTGTTTCAACGGGATCCAAGCAACACTTACAATGTTTTTTCGATGGTACCCTCTGCTTTGGCTGTGAATTGTAGTTCGATTTTGTTTGGGTCATTAGTGGTTTACAAATCGATATAACTTGCATTTAAAGCAAAATGCTTTTCCAAATATTGCATTATCTTTATGTTGAAGACTTTGAACAGGAGGCCAGAGTGAAGGAGGGCATGAAAGAGAGACAATAAACGGCAGAAGAAACAGATATAGAACAACATAAATAAAATACATGGAACAGAGGAACTCGCTTCCTTGTCTTATTGATCAAGGAAAACTAATTTAGACGAATAACAAGCAGACATTAACTTCCCTAAAAATTTGCTAAACATATTGACAACAAATTGTTTGATGATGGACATGTAACTAAAGAGTTGTAGATAACATTTATGAAACTGCAGAGATTTTCTCTTCAAATGCTGCTATATTTCTATTTAGGGGGTTTTGGCCTTCTTTGTTTGCTCTTCATACTTGGATTACCAATCATTGGGAGCCGATCTTATTCGAAAATGTTCAGATTTACCTAGGTGCAAGGGGTTTTTTTATTGTAAAATTTAGTAATTCTGAAGATTGGAAATTTATCTTGTGTGATTATAGCTTCTCCTGGGATGACTGATTCCCTCTGATGGCCAAACCTTGGCATAAGGATTTCAACCCACTTACAGAATCTTTTGACAAGATTCCGGTTTGGGTTAGGCTTCCGAATCTTCCCATGCATCTCTGGTTGGATTCGGTTTTGGAATTTGTGGGGAATGCTCTTGGAGATTTCCATATTGTGGACTCGGATACCTCTGATATTTTACATTCGACTTTTGCTCGCATCTTTGTTGAGATGGATGTTTCTAAGGGTCTCCCTGAGAAGATTTACTTGGCCTCTCCGAGGGGCTCTTGGATACAGACTTTGGATTATGAGGGTATTCTCTTCCGCTACAGGAAATGTCACTTGACTGGCCATGTGGCTGCTCGATGCTCTTCTGAGAAGGTGAAATCAAAACGATCGCCTTCTTGGTGGTTGGGTGTCTTCGTTGAACATTATACAGTGAATAAATCTTCAGCTGAGGTTAGAGAGCAAGCTGCGGGATCTTCTCAGGAGGTTCTTGCTTCTGTGGGAGTTAGTGCTACGAAGGGTAATGTTTTGGCTCAGCTTGTTTTGGCTGATTCTGCAGGGTTGGATGACACTTTGATTGTTGCCGCTGTCCAGATTGTTGACTTTGTTGTCCAGTCCGCTACTGCTTTGGACTCGCCCAAACCGATTTCTCCTAGGGAGAATGTGTTGTTTGGTGCTGATTCTACTTTGGTGTGTATTGCGGGTTCTTCTGTTTCTTCAGGGGTTTGGCAGAAGGATGCTGCTATGTTGGAGGAAGGATGGACAACTGTGAAAGGAAAGAAACCAAGGTCATCCGTTCCTCCTTTGGATATGAATCTTCGGTCCTATAAGGGTGGCTCTAAATATAAATTGTAAGAACCCTTGTTGTGGACTGTTGTCTCTTGGTGTTGGTTTTTTTGGTGGGTGTTCCCTTTGTTGTTTTGGTGGTCTCCACTATTGTGTCTGGGCCTTTTATTGCTACATTTTTTGAGTTGTTGTACAAGGTTTCGAGTCCTTTCAAAACTTGATTTTACCTAATAAAAACTAAAGAGTCTTAGAACAAATTGACTACTAATGACAACAAATTGAAAGATGAAAGAGGCATATGTAGCACAATAGCAATTCAGTTTGACTTATTCTAACACTCTCCCTTAACTGAATTTTGATTCACTCCTAATATATTTCTACATAGTACTAATTTTATCTTGCCCAATGGCGTCATGAATAAATCGGCCATGTTATCATTTGTGTTACAATATTGCAACTCTATCTCTTGCGATTGAATCGTCTCTCTTACATAATGATGTTGTGCTTCAATATGTTTTGATCTTGCATGATGAATTGAAGTGTTTGCTGGCTTGATTGTACTTCAATCGTCACACTTGATTGGAGTTGATCCTTCTTGTTTTTTCCCATATCTTAGAGAATTTTCCTTAGCCAAATAGCTCAACATGTATCAGCAGTGCACAATTCTTTGTACTCAGCTTTAGTAGATGATAAAGAGATGGTTGCTTGCTCTGTATTTCTCCAAGCAACAATACCCAATCCTATGTTGAATGCATATCCAGTTGTTGATTATGATTATTTGGATCACATACCCATTCAAAATCTGAATAATCTATCAACTCATCATTTAAATGGTTAGTATACTTTGCCAAAATTTATAATACCTTGTAGGTATTGATTATATTGAATGATTCCCTTTGTTGCTTTTCAACGATGCTCAAGAGCAGTTAGCCATGAATTGGCAAAGTATGCTGACAAAATATGTGATATCAAGTCTTCTAGTGGTCAAGTAGTTCAAACTTATGTCACCATTTGTCTATACAAAGTCACATTGACTTCTGAAGTATCATTATCACAAGACAACATTTTTTTTAATGGAGTACATAATGCTGTACAATCTTGCACATCAAACCTTTGGATCAATTTCTTTGCATACATACTTTGAGTAATCAATGTGAGTCTTACCATCTTGTCTCCACACTTCAAGTCTTATAATACATTTTGCCAATATCCTTCATTTCAAATGCATGTGACATATCTTCTTTGATTTTATCAATCAAATCTATATCACTTCTTGTTATGATTAAGTGATCCACATACATGAAACAAAAACAACATTTTTATGTCCATCTTTTGTTAAGTACATATTTGGATCTTTTTTACTTTTGATATACCCTTGTTGAAAGAAGAATTTATCAATTTCCTCATACCATGACCTTGGTGCTTGTTTTAGACCATATAATGCTTTCCTTAACTTGCATGCCAAAATGTTTGCCTTTCTTTAAAAAAATCCTTCATGTGGAACAAGATATAATTTTTTTCTTCTAAATCACCATTCAAAAGTGTTAACATCCATTTTGAAGATCCCAATTAAATTTAGTAGCAAGTGCAATCATAAGTCTAATGATATTTATTTTAGCGATAGGTGCAAAATTATCTTCCTAATCTATTCCTTCCTTTTGTGAGTAACCTACAATTATTATAGCTTTGAATTTAACAATAGTAACATCAGCTTAAACTTAGTATTGAACAACCATTTGAGCCTACAAGAATTTTATTCATAGGCAGTGCAATTGTCCATAATAGAATCATATTCCTCTTGCATTGCATTCATCCATTCCTTGTGATTCTCAACTTTTTCAAAATTTTGAGGTTCATCTACATTCATTACTTGAGCCATTAGAGCATATTCATTATGCTTGATTAGTGCCTTGATTTGCCCTGTTTATCTTCTTAATGTTTCATTGTTGGATGGAGTATCTTCACCTTGCCTTGTTTCATGCTCACTTTGATCATGAGTTTGTTGTTCTGCAATATTTGAACTTTCATTGTCTTCTTTGAGTAATATCCATGAAGTAATGCTATCATGCTTTTCTTCCTCTTGAACATCATCTGAAATGAAATATAACATCTCTAATAACAAATACCTTATAAGTTTTTCAAATGACCTAAAAATGACTCTTGCTTAGTTGTGATGGTGAGAATATTCAAAATGTAGACTTCTCACACAACATTCTCTCAAACGGCTACCAAGACATGGTCGACACAAGAGGCTCTACCAACACAAGGTTTTTTGGGGGAGGACTTGTCTGGTTTGCATTAGGATGCTTTGATTAGCCTTGCTACTGTTTCTGGCCTCCACTCAAATCTCTCTGCCTCAAAGAGTTTGGGGCTTTCAGTGGGTGTGTTGGGTGCTAATCCACCTCTGGGTAATTCGGGGGTTGTTGATGTTCCTAGCATTTGTTGATGCGAGTTTTGTTCCACTACAACAAGCATAATCAAATAGTTAATGTTTCGAAGTGAAACACTAAACATTCAATCCCCCTTGATATAAGGTCATCTTTCATGCTAAGCTTGCAAAATAAGATCATGAAATGACTTCAAGGTTCCTTCAATGTGTGGAAACTCACTCATTGAAATAAATGTGATTTGCTGGTAATCACTTAGGGGACTTATGCTATTCATTCAACATATATTAACTCTTGCACTTCTAAAGATTTGGCTTTACAATGTGCAATGCAAATATAACTTTGATTTTTCAACTTCCACTTCCACTTCAACTTAAACTTAAACTTGCTAACCTTGACTACTTCCACTAATTATGAATGCACGAAAATTGTTAGTATTTTCAGATTCTAGCAAGGAATATATCAATCTATAGAAATCTAACAAAACTAAGCACAAGATATGATAAGAAATCACAAAGAACAAGGAGAGATAATACCCAGATTATATCTCTGAATCAGTCCTTAGAGACTTCAAATTTGAACCTTGAGATCTTTAATCTTGCCCTTCAATATTGGTCCGATCTGTATAGGTAATGTTGCCCACCTAGGGCTCCTTTAATTTTGATCCAATATTGCTTAGATCTGAATATAACCAATTGATTCCGATCTGCATGTATGCCATCAAGGTTTGCTCACAATATGTCGCTAATCTGCCCTGATTTTGCCTTCTATTAGATCTGTCATAATTCTCAGATCTAGGGCTGCAAGATCGGCCCTTATATTGTTCTTCTAGGGCTGCTCCAGTTTTCCCTAGTTCGACCTTCTTGGGCTGCAACAATTCACCCATAATTCTGCTCTAAATTCGCCCTTCTAGGGTTGCAACAATTCGCCCAGAGGGCCAGAATTCTGCTCTAAATTCGCCCTTCTAGGGTTGCAACAATTCGTCCAGAATTCTGCTCCAGCATTCACATAATGCATTCGCTCCAACACATTGCCAAATTCGCATGTAAGGAATTCGATCCTTGAGAGGAGAGAATCATGTTATGTTTTTGATGATCTCTCCTCTAGGAGCAATAACATATATATATGATGCTTTTAGGAGATAAACTCCTCCACCCAAGGTGGCCGACTTGGGCTCTCCCAAGTGAAATAATAAATAACCTTTTATTTGTTATTTACTTAAATTTCCACTTATATATATGTAATTAATATCGATGAAAAATATAGAAAATTTACAGGCAGACATTGGCAATGAAAAAGCAAAGAGGAAAGCTTCAGAGAACAGTTTGAAAGAATTACAGAAAAAGATTAAAAAATCAACCTCTACATCAGCAGATACAGAGCAAGAACATGCAAAGGCGGTAGTGAAGGAACATTAGCAGGCAGAGTTGAAGGCACTGAGGGGAAAATTGGCAGAAATTAGTAAAAAACTAGAGGAAGAAAGAGTCAGTTCAGAAAAGTTATGTAAAACCGCGGAGAGTAATGCTGCCTCCAATTGGGAATTGCAAAAGCAATTGGACTCTCAGGCGGATAAAGCCAATAATTGGGAACACAAAGCAGTGGAAGAGAAAAAGAATTGTGAAATAATGGCAGAAGAACTAAAGAAGGCCAATAATACAATTCAAACGTTAACAAATACTAATAGTAATTTAGTGAAGATTGCAAAAGAACACATTTGGGACCAAATATTGGTGATGTGTAATAGCTTGTATGAGTTGTTTGAAATGCTTCCAAGTATGAGAGTATGTTATTTGAAGCTCCATAAGAACATTGAACAGAACATGGATGTTGTCAAGAAAGAAAAGAAAGCAAAAGATATTATGCAACAACTCTACAGTAAGAGTGATAGTTATCCATCAAATAAGGTAATTAGTAATCGCCTTGATGCCTCAGTAAAGGTATCAAGTATCATTCGAAAATGTGAGAAGCTACAGGAAGCACATGAATTGGATGACAAAGCTCAACAGAAGATCACAAAGATGGAACAAAGGAAAGCGAATATGGAAAGTCTTGGGTTGCCTAAGGGATTTGACGCAAATAACTTCATTGGAAGAGAAAATTACAAAATAAGGTTGCATGACAAAATAAATATTGATTTACGCTTTCTTCCTACAGACATATCTCCTGATACATTCATGGATTTCATCAAACCAGTGAGAACTTTGAATGGAGTTTTAGAAGCAACAGTGTTGTCAAGTCACACTTCCAAATATGAATTGCTAATGAAGTTGTAGGAGTGTGACTATACTATGAACCAAATTGTTCTGCCATCAGAGGATGTTTGGACTGGCCTACAAAGATAGCTCTGAATTTTGAACTACTGTAAATTGTAATATATTGCAAATGAATACAAAACAAATTGAACTACTGTAAATTGTAATATATTGCAAATGAATACAAAACAAATTGTGCTCTATCTAATTTTCATGTTTTCCAATTCAATGTATGTTGAGTTACTCTTGGACTTGAGGCAAAGATAAACTCTTGATCCTTCATCAAAAAACAAAACCAAAATGGATGCCATAGATCTCTTATCTATGATAGTAGATCTCTAGATCTACAAGATATAATGAGAACACAAATGTTCTTCATTATTCCTCAGCCATACATCTCATATTTATATGAGAGACATTGTATCATATGATGCTTATCATCCAAATGTGAATTTCCTAGATCCACTGGTCTCCAGGACCCAAGAATATCAAGTCCATGATATTCATGATAACATCAAGTCCATGATGCTTATCAACCATAAGTGATATCACGTCCATGATATCAGATATTTCCAATCAATTTGTGAATTTCCTAGATCCACTAGTCACCTTGACTCTCTTGAATATCAAGTCCATGGTATTCAAGGTAGTATCAAGTCCATGGTATTCAAGGTAGTATCAAGTCCATGATACTTTCCAAACACAAGTTATCATCAAATTCATCATGTTTTCTATCCAATTTGTGGATAACTTAGATCCACGAGTCCTCTTGACTTAGCCAATAGAATATCAAGTCCATGATATTCAAGGTATCATCAAGTCCATGATGTATACCATCCAATTTGTGGATAACTAACTCCTCGAGTCACCAAGACTCAAGAAATGTCAAGTCCACGACATCAAATCAACATCAAGTCCATGATGTTAAGAGCATTGGTCTAACAAATATCAAGTCCATGATATTCACCAAGTACTCGGAGTAATGGCCTATTGACATCAAGTCCATGATGTCCACCAATTACTCAGATGTGGATCCCTGATCCACGAGATATCAAATCCATGATATCCTCGAGCATTGGTCTAACGAATATCAAGTCCATGATATTCACCAAGTCCTTAGAGCAATGGCCTCCAGACATCAAGTCCATGATGTCCACCATATACTTAAGTGTGGATCCTTGATCCAAGAGATATCAAATCCATGATATCATGAGCATTGGTCTATCGAATATCAAGTCCATGATATTCACCAAATGCTCAACATGAGAGGAATATCAAATCCATGATATTCTCCAAGTATCCAATTCATAAGAAACAACTTAGCCATATGCATAGATGTAACCAAATGTATCTCATGATCAAAATCTCATCTCATGAATCCATAGAAGTATAAGAGTAACCAATATGTTCTCATAATCATAAGAATCAAGTTCAATGTAAAGAAAATGTGTTTACACATAGAATCACATGTAGTATAGTCCCACTATAAGTAAATACATGTACATAAGCATTTTATCATGAATACATAAAGTCAAAACATAGCATGTGCATATATCCATAAAATATGCTCCCATAATATGAAGTATGTTTTCTTAACATACATGAAACTATTGTAGTAGTTAATGAGCTAGTAGTGAGGGTATGTATGTCAAACATACATTCCTCCAGCAATATATAATGTATGCATCAATGTAAAACCAGTTACTTAGCTATACTAACAATCAGCTGTGAATGTTCCCAAAACAACGTTAGATATAACATATGTCAAAGTAAAGTGTGTACTCACACATACACAAGGTATGCTGTAAAGTATGCTCATACATACAAATGTGTTAACTAATCAAGCATGCCAATGGCAATTAATCAGCTATGCTTAAACAACAATAAGATATATTCTCATAATATAACAGAAACATGTTAGTAACCAGCTATTTTTAAGGAGTAAGATCTACCCAAAATGCAAGAGAAAAGAGTTACAAAACCAAGTGAGCCCATGATTAAGAAAAACCCTTCTTATGCCATACCCAGGTAGGTCTCTCCAACCCATGTATCCAATATACAGTTCCTGCCATGGAATCTCATAGTATACTTAAATAATTTATCCATGAGTGTCTTATGCCACTCCTTAACTTCACCTTCTGAAGCTTAGATTTTATCATAAGATTATACTCCCTCTCAATGTAAGCTTGAATCAATCAGTTAAGGGAGGATTAGTTAGTATTTTATCAATCGGATAATTTAGAGTGATTTGGTTCTTCCAAATATATAAGATTGGATTGATACAACCTGAGATCTAATCCCTCTTATCTTCCTCAACCAATCATGAGGTGGTTTCACAACCAATGAAAACATCAAAAACCATTTGCATGTTCAAATTTCAGATTTTAATTTTAAGATGATGCCAACCTTCACAATCGAGGTTATTACGAATTGAAACCCTCATAAAAATCAAATATCGGCCAAACCCAAGTTTGCCATTCTTAGATTTGAAAGAGTTAGACTGAATTCCTAAATCTGAAATGGATCTTTTACTCAACCTTGCTCTGATACCATGTTAGTATTTTTAGATTCTAGCAAGGAATATATCAATCTATAGAAATCTAACAAAACTAAGCACATGATATGATAAAAAATCACAAAGAACAAGGAGAGATAATACCCGGACTATATCTCTGAATTAGTCCTTAGAGACTTCAAATCTGAACCTTGAGATATTCAATCTTGCCCTTCAATATTGGTCTGATCTGTATATGTAATGTTGCCCACCTAGGGATCCTTTAATCCTGATCCAATATTGCTCAGATTTGAATATAACCAATTGATTCCGATTTGCATGTATGCCATCAAGGTTTGCTCACAATATGTCGCTAATCTGCCCTGATTTTGCCTTCTATTAGATCTGTCATAATTCTTAGATCTAGGGCTGCAAGATCAGACCTTATATTGTTCTTCTAGGGCTGCTCCAGTTTGCCCTAGTCCAACCTTCTTGGGCTGCAACAATTCGTCCATAATTCTGCTCTAAATTCGCCCATCTAGGGCTACAACAATCTGTCCAAAATTCTACTCCAGCACTTTGCCAAATTCACATGTAAGGAATTCGATCCTTGAGAGGAGAGAATCATGTTATGTTTTTTATGATCTCTCCTCTAGGACCGATACCATATATATATGATGCTTTTAGGAGATAAACTCCTCCACCCAAGGTGGCCGACTTGGGCCCTCCCAAGTGAAATAATAAATAACCTTTTATTTATTATTTACTTAAATTGTCACTTATATATATATGTAATTAATATCGATAAAATAATAAATAATAAATATCACCTATATTTATTATTATTATTTATATCGATTTACAATAATAAATATATCCTATATATTTATCATTATTGCCTTAAGATGGTTGATCTATATGCCGTAAAGGCCATAATATCAACAGAAACATGGATGACTTGGACTCTACTAGATGTAGCTTAATCAACGACTCCACCCACCTAGTGCAAGCTTCTAAGGAACACAAAAATGATTTTCACATCGATATCTCCTCTTCAATCCCATCAAATGGATGCAAACTAAAGATTGAATATCAATGGAAGTTAAGTGCTTTCAATCATTGGCTTACCACATGAGGCACACTTACAATCAACAAGAGGTTAGTGACCCAGATTTATCGAGTCAAGCAAGAAAACATCCACAATTACTTTCATCCAACTAAACTACTTCAACAAGAAACAAAATCTACTCCAAGTGAAAGATTGAGGAAACCATTGAACACTTCAAATCTTCATTAAGTAATTCACCATGAAGAACCAACAATGAATTATCCATTACTTTGATAGCATCATAGCATCAATTTGATCAAGTCTCTCCCTTAGCTAGCCTACTCCACTCTAATCTTCTACAATCTCCAACCTTCTAATTCCTCTCTAATAAATTACAAATGAGAAGGCCTTGGCCTTTTATAGATGTCCAATTACAATGAAGAGCCAAGATCAATTGAAGATCAAGGGCCAATATCTCTCCCTACAAACCCTAATTAGGGTTTCCAACTTTACAACTAATTACATGAGGGCACCACCTTGTGGGCCAATAAGAAAATTACAATAATTTTTCCAGCCAATGAGAAAATCGGACACTTGCAATAATGTGATTGACTGTGCTTGAATCTGGAATTCTCTGGTTGGAGGAGACAACCAATTGCCACCTCATCATCCCTATCATGCAAATTTACTTAATCTTTTGATGAAGATAAAATATCTCTCGATACTCAACATTGTCCTGCTTTCCAACATTGATTAACTCTTCCAAAACTATCAATCTCTTGAGGATGATTGTGATGGCTCATATCTCCAAATTGGTCCATTGTTTGAATCTTCTCCATCTTCATGAGTTTTCTCACTTCTTCAGCTGGAATTTGCACGTACGTCTCGAATGTGGTTGCACTTGAGATCTTGGTGATATCTTCATGTGGTGGGATCCCTTAGTATAAACTTGCATTTTTGGAGGAAATCCAAGTTCATGAAAATTTCTCCCACTTGTGAATCTTGATTTATCTTGAATCATCTTGATCTTCATTTGAAACTTTGATAGTTTGACTTGAATCCATTTCTCATTTGGAGTTTTGAGCTTGAGGTATTCCTCCTGTAGCTTGCACTTGAGATCTTGAAGTTCTTGATCATCACCTTGCCATCATCCTCCCGCTAAGCCCTTCCCGTCTGAGAATGACCTTGCAAAACAAGAAGATAAATGCATTAAGTTTGTGGGATGATGAGAAGATGCAAGTTTTATTTTAATGCTTCAGTGAATTTTCATTGCCCAAGTTTGAAAAGAACTTAAAATTTCCTCTACTTAAAGAAGAATTTAAAAAATGTTCTAAAGTTGAGTTCATAGTAGTTGGGCTAAATTCACCTCTCTAGTTAATTAATATTTACTAGCTTTAAATGAGAATTCAAATCAAAATTTTTATCCCATTCACTCAACTCCCTATCTTCACGTAAGGACTTTGAGAAAAATGAAATTGGAATTTCAGTCTAAATTTCCTCTTCAATGATATTACAATTAAAAGAAAATTAGAAATCAAAGCGTGGTCATTAAATTGCATTTTCTTCAATTTTCTTTTTCCATTAAAACTCATCATTACTAATGAAGCCCCTAAAATTAGGTTTTCAATTCGTTTTAATGATGCATCTCAATAAATTAAGCTCAATTTTATTTCAATGACTTTTCAACTATTAAGCTTAATTCATCCGATTTTGTCTTAACTTATTTTAATTCGAAAAGATTATAACTTTCAATTTTTTCTTTTCACTCTATAATGTTTGAGGATTCAATTAGAAAGTGTGAAACTCCACTTTTAATCACGTATGGGACATTCAAAGTCTAAAATTTGAATGAATCAAATCGTTGGGGCATTACAATGTCTTTATTTTGCATTCTCACCATCTTTGATACCAATGATGAAGCTAGAAATGGAGGTCATTGCCAATTGGATGAGATAGATTGCTTCCAACTTGAATGATGTGAGAATGAAATGATTTGAGCCTCGATATTAATAAGCAACTTGGGGGCTTGAAGGTGCATGCCTTCCTAAGAAGGCCGACCTTGCATTGTTTAAAAAAAAAATGGTTTGAATTGGAATCTCCAGCCAAATGGATTGACTTGCAATAAGGAGATGGATTTTGGCATTTTCCTTAAATTCGAACCCCTCCCCACGTTTAATTGTCACTACCCAAGGCTAGGTGGAAATGAAAAAGTCTTGGAAAACTATTCCCAAGAGAGGGCATAATCCACCCTCTCATGGGAAAAGTTCAATGCATCAAACAACCTTCGCACCTCCCCCCATAGCGCACTCGATATGTCTCCATGGCTGGGTGGAAATCTCATGTTAATGGGAATAAAATTCCTAAGAGAGGGCGGAATCCACCCTCTCATGGGAAATGCACATAAGTCTTAAGTTTCAAACTCGCCTCCCATTATTGTATTTCAAACAAACTTCATCACACACCCCTCCTCATTCGATTTAATCATGCCATTTGCTCTAGGTCCATGTCAGAAATCCCAAGATGATGGGAAATTATCCCCAATGGAAGGGCATAAATCATAGGTTGATGGGAAATATTTCTCAAAAGAGGTCAAATTTTGACCCTGGTTCGGGAATTCACTTCAAAACTTACTCATGGAATCGGCATCTCCTTTTCGATCTCCGCCCTTCATGATCTTGCCAACTCCAAGTTGATGCCAAAAATTTTGTTCAAATGAGGGGGCATAAATCCCCTATTGATGGGGAACATTTCCCAAAAGAGGTCAGATTTCGATCTCTGATGGGGAATCTCAGCAAAAGAAATTTCTAAGTGTTTGGCTCCTAAATTCGCCCCCTTGCTCATCACCTCACCTAAATTTGCAAGCTCATATTTTGCTCTGCTTTGAAGACCAAATCGTGGAGATGGGAAATGAGAAGAAATCTGGAAAAGACTTGATGTTATTTTAGACTTAGTTTTCATCCTTTCCGAGACTCTTCTTCACAATTACAAATGACCTCCAACCTATAGGACATCCCCATCTCTTAACAACTCGACCAAGGTTTGAGACTTGAAAATTGTTTCTATTAAAGGACCCTAAAACCATCTAAACCTACAGCTAAAAGAAAAAGAGGGGTCCCCAATTTGCAATGGGGCAATGGTGTGAAAACCTCACAACAATGTCATTGATGGTGGAAGGGTTTCTATTGGAGCAATGCTCACTGAGCATTCTTCTTAGAGGCCTTGTACTGGATTTTCCAAGACTATGAATGAGCATGCTCACCCAAAGCCTCCCTCTGCTACTATTATTGGATGAAGCTTTGCCCATGTAGCCAAATCATAAATTATTGTTCCCTCAAAGGACAAATCTTGACCCCTTGCCTGTGCCAAGACATTACCTGTGGTGGTGTGTGGTCCAGATGTGGTGAAAAATGTAAATTTATACCAATGTTGCAAGTTGATTGTAGATTTGCTAGTTTTTGGCCTTCTCTTCCAGACCCCATCGTTGAGTAATGGATTTGTGGAGATCCATGGTCCCTGGTAAATCAAAATTTTCCCTTATGAAAAGGGTTTTTTATTGCTCTTTTTACTTTTTTTTGAAGAATGAGATTTGGTGCTTAGTAAGCTCTAGGTTTGGGGGACCTACTCTCTCTTGGCCAAACCCTAGGAAATTTCATTTAATCCTCTTACTAAACCACTTAGTGTGTGTCATTTGGGTTCGATTCCCTTATCTCCACCTTCACTTTTGGGCAAACTCTTGTTTTGAGGCCATTGGAGACTCGATTGGCCATTTTATAAAGGTGGATGGGTCTACGACAACTATGGGTTTCTCTACCTTTGTACAAATTTTGGTGTACATCGACAACTCTACACCTCTCTCTGGAGATGTGGTTCTCATGGTTTCCTGCTGCCAATGTTTCTCCACTAGTCACTTGACAACTAATTGTTCTCTTCTGCAGGTAAAGGCGTTGCCACTTGGTGGAAAGATGCTTGCAAAGAACATATGATTGTCTTGGCTTCTGATTCTTATTTTGATGAAGAGTCTTAGGCTAATGAGGTCGATGAAACTCCTACTAAAAATCTAGGCAATGCTCCTACTATAAATTGGGTCATCCATGAGAATATCACTCCTGCTCCTACTAGTGTGTCCCACTTTGGCTGCGACGATCCTTCTTCGCTTGCTGCTCCTGCTTTGCTCCAATCTCTAGCTAACAATGTACAACTTTCTCAACACTTTGGCCCTGGTACTAACAATTGTCTAAATAGAGTTTCAATAGCTACTCCCCTTGTGGTGGGGATCCTAAGGATAACATTGCTTGGAAAATTGTCCCACAACATAGGAAAAATAGTTCTTTAAATTCACATTCTTCTCCACATGTGGTGACTGAGTAGCCTGAAGGGAAGAGACAGAGGAGATAAAACATCAAAAGGAAATAAAAATAACAAAGAAAATAGACATTGTTTCTATCATAATATTTAAATTCATATATTCAAACATACAGATCTGATTTACAAAATTAGAGCTACTGCTCTTTCACCCAATATCAAAACTAAGAGAACCTCTATTTTTTTTTCTCTGTTCTCTGATTGAAACTTTTCTACAATAGTCTCTATTTTTCTAGATTGTTCCTTTTTTACTTGCCTTACAAAAAACTACTCCTAGATGTGCGTATGAAGGCAACAAGTGAAAAGGACAAAATATTTAATTTCATTTAATGTCTTCAACCATCGTAGAAAGTATCTAAGAAAGATTGCATTCACAAAATTTTTAATTCTAAAAATCTGTCCTGTTTGTGCTAATTGAGAAGATTTGGTATGGCGGACAAGACATTTGGATAGTTGGACTGGAGAGATATACGAAGGAGTAAATGCAGTGGTTGGTGATTAATTCTAACACTCCCCCTTAATCATAATTGCTGCCATTAATGATGCCTAATCGATCTCTTTGAAAAACAAAAAATTCTTTCGCTAATGCCTTGGTGAAAATGTCCCCACTTTGATCTTGATGTTTTCAGGGGTTTCATGAAGGAAATGTCAGAAACCTGATACTCTCCAATAAAAGTAGGAGTAAAATATAAAGTTCCCCAATCATCCTTAGACAAGGTAGAAGATATAGGTTCCTTGTTCCTTTGAGTTTCATCTTTAGTTTCTTATTTTTCTTCACTAGGTCTAGGATCTTTGACTGGCTCAATGTTTAAGCAATTGTTAGGCTTATCATTTGCATGAAGAGTGTACATCACATTATTGAAAATAAATTTAACCTTGCGATGAAGCGTGGAGGGGATAACATGCATGTTATGCAACCACGGTCTTTCCAAAAAAATATTGTAATTAAGGGGTCCTGACATCACATGAATTGGGGTATCTAGAATAACCGGACCAACTTTAATAGTTAAAGTTATGATGCCTAGGGTCTTCTTAGCAATTTTATCATATTTGCAAGTAGGAATGTTGTTAGGCTTAATAGCGGTCATATCAACCTTAATAGCTTTTAGCATATCTAGACTACACACATTCAAACCTGACCCATTGTCAATCAAAGTCCTTCGAATAAGATTTCCATCAATGAGAACAACAACCATAAGAGAATCATACTGGTTTTGCACTTCCTTAGGAGGCAAGTCATCTTGAGTAAACACAATTTGAGGAGGAGTAGACACCGCGTACATACACTCCAAGAAGGAATTGATGTTATCTTGGCTAGGTGGTGGGATAGGAAGAGTAGACAAAGCTTTATGTAAACCCTCGTGATAAGTGGGAGAGGTTTGAAGAAGCTCCCATAGGAAGATCTTTGCAGGAGTAGCACATAACTACTCTACTAGATCATACTCCTTACCTAAGGAAATAGGCAATCGAGGTGCTTGGGGAGGAACATGTTGAGAAGGAGGGAGAGAAGTAGGAACAACCAGAATGGTGCATTGAGGATTATTTCATGTTCGATAGGTATGCACAATCGAAGTATAATTGGGTTTTCCCTTAAGAACTATAAGGGGTTCTTGGCTTGAAGGACAACCCTTATGAGTAATAAGTGATTGTTGAGGAGGAAATCCTTTGAGATTTATAAGGGGTTTAGTGAATAGAACCAATTCAACAAGCTCAATATTAAAAATAGTCCCACACAAAGGAAGCCATGATAAAAACCTATCATAAAGGTTGGGCTGGAGAGATGTAGAGGAAGATGACAGAGGAATGGATTCAATTAAGATCTCATTCATTACATCCAACACTTCACCACTAGACACCTCATGAGGTTTACTAAAAAATGCATCATCAAAGTACTCATAAAAGAAATCATACATTTTGAAAGTAAAACAAGCTATTTATAATGAAACAAAATGCAATCAAAGAAAGATTTTTTTAATTTTATTTTTATGTTTATAAATGTAATGCATATAAAAGAAATATCTAGCTACCAAGATCAAACAAGGAGGGTTCAC
This sequence comes from Chamaecyparis obtusa, assembly GCA_027943335.1. NCBI lineage: Eukaryota > Viridiplantae > Streptophyta > Pinopsida > Cupressales > Cupressaceae > Chamaecyparis > Chamaecyparis obtusa. The sequence goes on along the minus strand of BSBK01007838.1, from coordinate 115,076 downwards.
ATCGGGCTCACCAAAATGTTCAGGGGGGAAATGACATCAATGAGTCTAACAGTGTAAACTAGGTGTACCAGACTTAACACTTTCTCCCTAAGTCATTCAATATAAGAGAAAGAGGGGCTTCCAACCATAACTCTTGATATAACCTAGATTCACAAGGTCCCAAAATGATGAAGGGGGCCAATAATAAACCCAAATTACCTCGAGAAAATACACTAGCAAGGCCTCTTTCATGCAATGTTATAATTGATAAAAGGATAAGTGAATGTATGTGTGAAATTGAACTTATTGAGATAAACAAAGTGGATCTAATGCAAGATATAAGGATTCAAACCAAATGAGACACAAAAATAGATCTATATTAATAAATGAAATAAGGGATAGGATACTTACCTCAAAATATGTGAAGGAATGTACTTTCCTACTTTAAAAATTATTATTCTGGACCTGTAACTAAATTTTGGACTGTGGATCTGCGATCATGGCTTAAAACCCAAAAAATGTTGAAAATATTAGGCTGTCAGGAATGTAACGCCCTGCCAGGGAACCCAAAAGAAACTAACCTAGAACATGATACTAAGTTTGGTGAACAATTTTTTTTCTTCTAAAGTTTACAAATAAGATATACAATCACATGAAAGCATTAACCATTATCTCACATAACACACATTGTAAACACAGGTTACAAATCTAATGGGTCCCATGACGTAGTATTACTTTCTAACATAACTCATTTAATAACATCAACAAAAGATTCCATAAATTAAATACAATAATTACATCATAATGATTACATCTCATGAATAACCATGAGTCCTAATAAACATACATCCACTGCACATGTAGCAGGGTATGCAGTAATCACTTTAATAATCTAAACTAAAATATCTAGATTAGGTATCACATGCAATACTCTAATACAAGATTAACATTAAAGAATATATACAAAGAACATCAGTGAAGAAGTAACATAAGGAATCCAACTGCAAGACACCATCTAGCACCGACGCCAGGACGTCGAATCTCGAATGGTAAAGAATCACTACCACTCGTCCGTGTAGAACCACAAAGGCCTACCCCACCGTGCTGAGGAGATAACATCGGACCCCAAACAAATAATCAAGTCAAATAAGGAAATACCACTAGGAAAGGAATCCTGATAGCTTACTAACTCAAGGTCAAGAAAAGTAGTGAAAGGTATGACTCACTAATCCAGAGGCAACTGACACATGTAGGATAACTAGACTATGTGTAGGAAGGTGTCATCATGTACGTCTAACCCTTGAGTCTCGTCCTGGTAATCTCTCTGGATCCCGGCACTCAAGTGACCATACACGGTATCAATGTCTTCTCATGCAGACGAAGCCAATGACTATGCCAGATCACACACCTCTATAGACGACAAGCATCATCTCATCCTCATCTCAGTCTGTACTAGCACTCAAGCATGGGAGAGGAATCTAATCTTATTAGGTTCATTTTAATATCTCTCAATGCTATATTAGGTTTTCACTTGATTACAATAACTTACAATAAGTGATCCTGGCAGCCACTTGTGGGCCCCAATGCTTATTGCAAGCCACCCCCTAACACATATCTAGGTAAACTACCCTAGGCTCATAGATCTCTCCTAGATCAAATCTCAGATAAAAACAGATAGTCACACATCCAAAATCATCACAGAAACCAAGATTGACTACATAAACATAATCACTGATTCACATAGTACAACAAGAGCCTATAAGGTCAACTGGAAAATATACAATACACACTCACGCCAAACATAAGAAATAACTTGAACAAATAGATAATTCTCAAGCCTCTGTCTCTCCTAGGTCATCTAGTACCGATAAACAGATAAACCCAACAAGTAGGAAAGATAGAAACATTTTGAATTAAACAGCCAATTTCAGTAATAAATAATGCATATACAGATGAAAGATAATTCATATGCTTTCAACATTAAATAAAGTCCAATTTGAACACATAAACACAACACATAATACTGTTCATACTTAAGCCAAATTAAACAAGTAACCCAACTTCAATCAATTAATTAAACCTAGTTTATTGCCCATAAGTCATAAGGTTTAACAACGTTGATTTATTTCAATAAAGCAATTATTATTTTAAATAATAATTAATAATATGTTTTACCAATATTAAATAAAATTTACTAATATAATTTATTATTATCCAATAATAATAAATTACTAATAAAAAAATTATAAATAAAATTAATTCTATTTAAGAAAATAGATTAATTATGAAAAACTCATAATCAACAAATTTATTTAAAATTTTATTATTAAATAAATTATTAAAAATCAAAGCTTCTCATAAAACAAATAAACCTCATTAATAAAATTTATTAAAACTAATTAACAAATTTACTAAAAACAAATTTATTAATAACAAATTTAATAATAACAAATTTATTAATAACAAATTTAATATAAACCAAATTTAATGTATAAAACAAATTTTATTTTATTTTTTAAAAAATAAAGCAATTACAAGTGGGAGGGGGAACTTTGGTCCGCACCCCAACCCGCAGGGATGGCGGCATGCCAGGCCTGCACACGGCAAGCTAGGCACTGCCGTAGGCAGTACCTAGGCTGCTGTGTAGCCAACGTATCACCATAGGGAAGTGCGCGGGGAGATGGGGGAGTTAGTGGTCCTCACTCCCAATTCAATTTGCAATAACACATTTTTTTTATATATATATATTTTTAAACTCTTTTTAATATATAAACAATGCACTTGCCAATGATTTTTTTTAATGCATTTTTTTTAAAAGCATAAATATTAATAAGCTTAAAAAGATAAGTTTTTCTATTGAAAAGAACAAATAGTATTTTTTTCTATTAAGGCTCTATTTCCGAAAATGGAAATTAGAGGCCTGTCATTTTTTTTTTCCAGAAATGAAAATATTGGATTTTTCAAACTCAAGTCCAAATTAATTTTTGATCTAAACTATTTTTTTCATTGCTTGAGATTTATATGCCTAATTGTCAAAATAATTTGTCTTGTAAACCTTTTTTTTTTTCTACTTTGGTAATTTTTTTCCTTATCTTTTTTCACAGAGAATAATATTTTTTTTCCAGAATGAAGAATTTTCACTCAAGTTGGGTTTTTGACAACAACCCATTTATTTAATTCAGCCACACTATAGTACTAACTATATAGAAATTAATTTTTTATTTTCTATGTGTTCTAGGATGAATTTTTTCCCGAAATTTTGACAGCATAACCCTACTATGCCAAGTTTATATAAAAATATGAAATAACATTTACATGAGTTTTCTAAACCTCAAATTAAAAGCATAAATAGATAACAGTTCTAAATCTATAAACCAAATCAAACATAGAAAATTGCTGAAAGTCTACAGATAAAATCACAAGAAAGTTCCTCAAACCCCTACCTCAATTCCAATGCTAGAAACTGAATTAGAAAGCTTGTAGAATGCTGAAACTCCCAGATCTATCAACAGAAAAGCTCAACCTGCAGATTTGAATCACAGTGCATGCAACTCCCAAATCCAGATGTAAACAATCTTCACCCAGAAATTCAAGCACACACACCAAAAGCTCAAGAACACAAAGAAGTCACAAAATCTCCAAAAGTTCTCTCTCCAAAAATGCTCCAACAACCTGATTAACTCCAAATGAATGCAAAATCCCCCTATTAGGGATTCAACTCCACCATTCATGCAAACCCTAGATGACTCATAGGACATCTCCCATTCAAACTCTCCCTCTTTTGTTGAGAGAAAAATACTAATTAATAATTAAATAAATATTTAATTGTGCACAACTCAACTTAGTCTCCTAAGGACAAGTTGACTCCTTTTTGAAAAATGACATATTCAAACTTAATAAAACACATGCTTTAATATTAAAATCCATTATTAAATAATTTAATATTCCAACATCATTAAATCATGCAATTAATTAGTTTAATATCTAATGGACAATATTAAATTATATTTTCACGCAATTAATTAATTAAAACCAAATATCCTAATATTTGATTTTTAATTAATTAATAATCATACAATAACATAGGAAATAGATTTAATATTATTTTCCAGTTATAATATTAAATTCCATAACTATAGAAAATCACATATTCAAACTGCAATAAATCAGGATCATCAAATGAACATACAAACTCAAAATAGGGAACCACGAACTTTGTCACTTTGACAAATCTGGATAAGGTAGTCAACAGATACTTATCCACCAATTAGGATAAATGGGTTTAGGAAAGGGTTTTGGGTCCATCTGTTACCTCCCCTCTTTACCATTGAGACGAGTATTTATGGGCACGCTCACCCCTGCCAATTCAAGAAAGACGATGCCCTGTACTTGCAAACCTGTCATCACAAATCAAAGCATGTACATAGAACAAATGACAAACAATGGTAGGGTACGATTAGTTGTGTGGATCTCGACAACGCAAGTAACTACGCCTCCGCCCTCTACCATACAAACACATAAAATAGATACATACAAATGAACACCATACACATGCTAGTATGGGGTAAGTACATCATAATCCAACTGAAACAAGAAACATCGCATCATGATAATATCAATATCTAAACATGACATCACATGACATAATCAAATCATAATCCAGATCATCAATAGTCACTGACATAATAAAATCTGCACCCAACAATGTGGCCTAAAAGAGTATGGCATTTGAAAAATTGAAAGCAAAATATGGAGGTACTACATCCACCCCCCCTTGTATCAGACTTACTCTTGGAAGCCTGCAAACAAGTAGGGATAAGATTCTTGGAATCTAGTTGCATCCTCCCAAGTAGCTGCTGTCTCATCATTTGGATCCTATTGGACCCTTACTTGGTCGACAGTTCGACCCCTGAGGATCAAATCCCGACGCTGTAGGATATGTATGGGCTCTAAAGCTAGCTACCCATCCTCCACCTGCAAAGCATTCCAATCAAGTAAATGTGTAACATTTGGAATATATCGTCTAAGTACATAAACATGGAATACATCATGAATGTGCGATAGCTAGGTGGCAAAGCAAGACAGTATGCAACTAGACCTATCCTCTCTAAGATCTCAAAAGGACCAACAAATCGAGGTGCCAACTTCGAACCCTTTCCATAACGGATTGGACTCTTTCACGGATGCACTCAAGAATACTCTGTCCCCAACTACAAACTGTCTATCAATCTAGTGAGCATCTGCATACTTCTTCTATCTATGCTGTGCAATAACTAGATGCTCTCGAATACGAATCACTTGTTGCTCCATGTCACGAAGCATATCTGGACCAATAAGAATACGGTCCTTCAGTCTATCCCAGCTCAAAGGCATACGTCAAGGACGTCCATACAATTCATGGAAGGGTGACATGCCAATGGAACTATGATATCCATTATTATAAGAAAACTCCACTAGATACAGATAATCCTCCTAGTGAGTCTATCTGTCCATGACATACATCCTCAACATATCCTCCATCACCTGATTAACCCATTTTGTCTGACCATCGGTCTCAGGGTGATATGCTGAACTAAAATTCAACTAAGCACCCAGATCATGCTGTAGTGAAGTCCAAAATGTAGATGTAAAAATAGGATCTCGATCAGAGATAATCTTACGTGGAACTCCATGAAGTCTCACTATATCCTGCATGAAGAACCTGGCCACAGAAGCCGTTGTATAAGAAGATCTCATGGGAGAAAAGTGTGCCACCTTAGTCAACCGATCAATGGTCACCATGATAGCATCATGTCTACAAGGAGTCATAGGAAATCCAACAATGAAGTCCATAAAAATAATATCCCACTTCCAAGATGGAATGAGATTAGGCTGTAAAAGCCCTACTGGATGCTGATGATCTGCCTTGACCCTCTAACACTCTAGACATCTAGCCACAAAATACATAATGTCTCATTTCATGCCAGGCCAATAATAAAGCTGTCATAAGTCTGCGTGCATCTTCTTGACACTTGGATGTGCCGAATAAGGTGCACGATGAGCCTCTGATAAGACCACTGAACGCAAGTCATCCAATGGTGGTACATATATCTGGCCCTTGTGTCGCATAAGTCCATTTGACTCCAAGACAAATCCTGAGAACCTACCCTCCAATGGTCTACCTGACTCAATCACTGAACTCACCTCCTGATACAAGGTATCTCTGGAAAGTGACTGGAGAATCCTACTCCTCAAATCCACACTAAGAGTCATAGCTGAAACAATCTTTCTCTTGCGACTCAAAGCATCTGCAACCACATTTTCTTTTTCCTGGATGTATTTGATCTCAAAATCATACTCACATAGGAATTCCATCCACCTTCTCTGTCTAGCATTCAGATTAGGTTGGGTAAATATGTACTGAAGACTACGATGATCACTATGTAGCTCAAAACGGTGCCCTAATAGGAAATGTCTCCATCTGACTAAAGCATGGACTATAGCTGCCAACTCAAGATCATGTGTAGGATAGTTCAATTCATGATCCTTGAGTTTGCGAGACTCATATGCAATCACTCATCCTTCCTGCATGAGGACTGCTCCAATACCCTCTAAAGATGCATCAGTGCATACAACAAAATCTCTGGCTGGATCAGGCACTGTTAGAATAGGGGCACTAGTCAAACACCTCTTAAGCTTCTGTAAAGCTTCCTCACACTTCTCTGTCCAAATGAACTTCTTCCCTTTCCTCTGCAATGAGGTGATAGGATGTGCAACCCTGGAGAAGTCCTTGGCAAATCTGCAGTAATATCCAGCCAAACCCATGAAACTACAGACTTTAGAAACATTAGTGGGTGCTGGCCACTCCACAATTGCTAGAATCTTTGAAGGATCTACCGAGATACCTTCTCTTGAAATCATATGACCAAGATATTGAATCTCTGTCTGAAAGAAATCACACTTCTTTGCATTAGCATAGAGTTGATTTTCCCTCAAACACTGTAGTACCTGTCTAAGATGTTCCTCATGTTCTTCTATGGATCTAGAGTATATCAATATGTCATCCAAGAAGACCAAAACAAACTGATCCAAGTACTCATGAAACACTCCATTCATTAAGCACATAAAAACTGATGGAGTGTTCGTCAAGCCAAAAGGTACTATCGTAAACTCATAATGCCCATATCGTGTATGGAATGCAGTCCTATGAATATCTGAATCATAAATCCATAGATGATGATACCCTGACTTCAGATCAATTTTAGAGAACACCTTAGCTCCCTTAATCTGATAAAAAAGGTCATCTATGCATGGCAAGGGATATCTATTTTTTATCATTACCTTTTTCAACTGTCTATAGTCAATACACAAGCGTAAAGATCCATCCTTCTTCTTAACGAAGAGGAATGGTGCTCCCCATGGAGAAACACTAGGTCTAATGCTCCCCTTTGCCAACAACTCTTCTAGTTGAAGCTTAAGCTCACTCAACTCATGAGTAGTCATCTGGTATGGAGCTCTAGAGATAGGCTCAGCTCTTGGAACAAGCTCGATCTAGAAATTGATGTCACGCTTAGGTGGCATACCTGGAATCTCTTTCAGAAAGACATCAAGAAATTCCTGCAACATAGGATGATCTAGGGTCTTGTCTTCGTTCTCCTCTTCATTAATCTCATTCAGAGTCACCACAAACATCTGGCAACCCTTTCGCATACAACGCTTAAGTTGCATAGCTAAAATCATTCGAAGAGAAATAGAACGTGGGATACCCACTATCTGACACTCCTTGCCCTCATCATCCTTGCAATAGATAGTCTTCTTCCTACAGTCGATACTAGCTCCATGAGCTCCTAGCCAATCCATACCCAAAATGACCCCATATGATCCCAAAGGAATCACACGTAGATTTACTGAGGTAGTGAATCTGCCTAGATTAAGCTCACACTTAGGAACCAAAGATCCTGCTACAACCCTAGCTCCTGAGGCTAATTCCACTTGCCAAAAACTATCTTACTTTGCAGCCACTAGCCCACAACGCTCAACTAAATGTGGAGATATGAAAAAATTAGTAGCACTAGAGTCATATAAAATAGAGATGGGTATACCTCGAATAGTACCTGTAGTCTCTACTACTGTGCCCTGATGATCTGCTTGCCGCTGATCCAATGCTGCAAACACTCTATGACCTCATCCTACATCACCTACTATGGGCTCTAAAGCCGCTGATCTTTGTGAAGAAAACTAAGGTGGGCATTGTGGATAGTTCACTGCAATGTGTCCAAATTATCCACAAGTGAAACAACCTATGCTCCTGAAATTGCCCTTCCCTCCGAAAGGTGCACTAGACTGTTGGAAGCTGCCTCTGCTAACGCTCTGCTGAGCACTCTGAGCTGGCTAAGCGGTCTGATTGCGCTTAAAGCGCTTGCCATTATGGAAGTTCCTGGAATGAGAACCACCACTCTGAGAAGAAGGAGGTGGAGGTGACTTAACCTACTACTAGTTTTGGTTACCTCTATAGAAGTTTGAAGACTTCTTGAAGTTTCCACCACCGTGAGACTAATTCCCTCTATAACCTGAACCTGAGGGTCCACCTGCTGAAACACCTGAATACCAACCATGGCCCGAGGCTATGTTAGCCTCTGTGAGTGTAGCCTTCACAACCGCTTCCCTGAGGGTCTTAGGATCAAAGAGTAAGACCTCTCCAATAATGCGGGCATTTAGCCCCCTGACAAAGTACTGTACCAATAAAGCTGTGTCATGTCCAAATCTGACATACCGTCTGAGCTTAAAGAATTTGTGCTCATATTCACTCATTGTCATAGTCAGTTGTCTCAAATTATGAAACTCACCGACCCTCTATTTTCTCCACTGATCAGATAAGAAACATTCTTGAAAATGCTCCAAGAACAACTTCCATGTGACTATGTCCATCCGAAGACCCAGCTTCTCCTCCTCAATCCTCCACCATACAGCTGCAAAATCTGTGAGCTGTGTCACAACATATCTAGCTCTGGTATTGCTGCTAAATGGGTGCACGATGAAACTTTGCTCCAAGGCTATCAACCATGTCTCAGCCTCAAGTCCTGTACTCTTCCCATCAAAGGGAATAGGTCGTCCCCTCATAAGGTCCCTCGTATGGTTTGCTACCACCACTGAAGGATCCACAATAAATTTCCTCTTTAGAGGACTCTTGGATCTTTCCCTCTCTCTCTCTCTCTCTCTCTCTCTCTCCTTCATTCCTCTGGGAATGATGTGAACCATCCTGATCTGCTCTATCCTGATCAGGACCCAAATGAGTAAGGATAGCCTGAAGGAGCTATCTAGTATTGAGCCCATTGGACTCACCCTGATGCTCATCTCCCTGTTCATCTCTCGACTGCTGGCGATTACTGACTTGCTCAACACTGGTGGAGGGGCTAGGTTGCCTTCCCCTTCCATGTCTGCCATACCTACCTCTACCTCGTCCTCTGGCTGCTCTAGTTTCAGGCATGATTCCTGCAACATAAAGATACCAACAAAAACTCACTACAAAGCTTAAAACATAAACAAGATAATATGATCGCAAAGCAATAGTCTGAAAATAGATATGTTATATATCTAAGTTTTGTTTCAAGTTTAAACTATGCATAGAAAACCTAATGAGCATACATGCCCATAGTTCCTAGTGTAGAAACTCCGTTCTGATACCAAATGTAACGCCCCGCCAGGGAACCCAAAAGAAACTAACCTAGAACATGATACTAAGTTTGGTGAACAAATTTTTTTTTCTAAAGTTTACAAATAAGATATACAATCACATGAAAGTATTAACCATTATCTCACATAACACACATCGTAAACATAGGTTACAAATCTAATGGGTCCCATGACGTAGTACTACTTTCTAACATAACTCATTTAATAACATCAACAAAAGATTCCATAAATTAAATACAACAATACATCATAATGATTACATCTCATGAATAACCATGAGTCCTAATAAACATACATCCACTGCACATGTCGCTGGGTATGCAGTAATCACTCTAATCATCTAAACTACAATATCCAGATTAAGTATTGTAATATCCCAAAATTGGCCTCAGTATATCAATCCTTCTAAACCATCAAAGTCCTATTATACTAGGCAATGATGTCTTCTAATGGACTCTACTTGACTTAGTGTCAAATACAGAAAACCTTAAATCTGTATTAATCACATGCTATATTTAATATAATGGCTAAACAAACCCTATGATTGATTAATTTAAAGTCCTAGTACTTTTATTAATTAAATCCCCTTCTTCTATTAATTTAAATAAATACATTTAAATTAATTCACATTTCCCTTTTTAACCCACTTGGAATTAAATATTATATTTAATTCTATTTTCTTCTATTAATTTAAATAAATATATTTATCTATTTAAATTAATTCATATTTCTTTTATTTATCCACTTGAAATTAAATATTATATTTAATTCTATTTTCTTCTATTAATTTAAATAAATATATTTATCTATTTAAATTAATTCATGTTTCCCTTTTAACCCACTTGGAATTAAATATTATATTTAATTCTATTTGAGCACATGACTCCTAATTCTTACCAAACTCATCTTTCTTACCCACCCACTAAAATTAAAATAATGATTTCTTCAACCTCTAAAGTCTTCACTTCTTCTCTCAAGTCAAAAACAACCACATGGAAGAAATATACTTTGTCCAAATAATCCAAAACTCCACAAACTCGGATTTGGACTTTGGGGTCATTTTTGGAGGCTCTTTTATGATTCTTGGGCCACCTAGTGACCAAAAATCAACACCTAACCCTAAGTATATCAAGTGGGGAAGCTAAAATTGACTTTAACTACCCTCTAGAAGCCTCTTAACCCCTCCAAAACCTCACTTAAGCATTCCATATGAATTTGGGTAGGTTTCATTTTTCAAAGTGGATCCACCCATCCACCCCCCATCCACCCACTTTGAATTAAATAATTCAAATGAGAGAATCTCAACCCTTCATTTTCGTAAAATCCTTACCGTTGATTCTCCTAAAAATTTTATAAATAGGACTTCATTTCCCTTTACAAAGGGAGCCTTCATGAGCATTGTTATTATAGATCTAAGGGATCCAAATTCTTCTATTCTATCTTCTATCTATTTTTAAACCACACTCCTAGTATTCTCATAGCATTGCTTTCAAACATATAGTGCATTTCAAGGCATTTGGAGAGCTACATCAACCCATCTTTGGGAGAAGAAAGGAGGACATGGGAACTAAATCTTGGAGGGAGTTTAGATATATTTCTATTCTTCATTTTCTAAGTTGTTTCTCATGCGTAGATTAGAGTTGCTTTGCATGTTTGTTTGTATGAATCTTGTGGTTATTTCATATGCATGCAATCTATTCCAATTTCTAATCATACAGGTATCACATGCGATACTCTAATACAAGATTAACATTAAAAAATATATACAAAGAACATCAATGAAGAAGTAACATAAAGAATCCAACTGCAAGACACCATCTAGCACCGGCGCTAGGATGTCGAATCTCGAATGGTAAAGAATCACTACCACCCATCTGTGTAGAACCACAAAGGCCTACCCCACCATACTGAGGAGATAACATTGGACCCCAAACGGATAATCAAGTCAAATCAAGAAATACCACTAGGAAAGGAATCCTGATAGCTTACTAACTCAAAGTCAACAAAAGTAGTGAAAGGTATGACTCACTAATCTAGAGGAAACTGACACATGTAGGATAACTAGACTATGTGTAGGAAGATGTCATCATGTACGTCTAACCCTTGAGTCTCGTCTTGGTAATCTCTCTGAATCTCGGCACTCAATTGACCATACACGGTATCAATGTCTTCTCATACAGACGAAGCCAATGACTATGCCAGAACACACACCTCTATAGGTGGCAAGCATCATCTCATCCTCATCTCAGTCTGTACTAGCACTCAAGCATGGGAGAGGAATCTCATCTTATTAGGTTCATTTTAATATCTTTCAATGTTATATTAGGTTTTCACTTGATTACAATAACTTACAATAAGTGATGCTGACAGCCACTTGTGGGCCCCAATGCTTATTGCAAGCCACCCCCTAACACATATCTAGGTAAACTACCCGAGGCTCATAGATCTCTCCTAGATCAAATCTTAGATAAAAATAGATAGTCACACATCCAGAATCATCACAGAAACCAGGATTGACTACATAAACATAATCACTAATTCACATAGTACAACAAGAGCCTATAAGGTCAACTGGAAAATATACAATACACACTCACGCCAAACATAAGAAACAACATGAACAAATAGATAATTCTCAAGCTTTTGTCTCTCCTAGGTCATCTAGTACCCATAAACAGATAAACCCAACAAGTAGGAAAAATAGAAATATTTTGAATTAAACAGCCAATTTCAGTAGTAAATAATGCATATACAGATGAAAGATAATTCATACATTTTTAGCATTAAATAAAGTCCAATTTGAACACATAAACGCAACACATAATACTATTCATACTTAAGCCAAATCAAACAAGTAACCCAAGTTCAATCAATTAATTAAACCTAATTTATTGCCCATAAGTCATAAGGTTTAACAACGTTGATTTATTTCAATAAAGCAATTATTATTTTAAATAATAATTAATAACATGTTTTACCAATATTAAATAAAATTTACTAATAAAATTTATTATTATCCAATAATAATAAATTACTAATAAAAAAATTATAAATAAAATTAATTCTATTTAAGAAAATAGACTTAATTTGAAAAACTCATAATCAACAAATTTATTTAAAAATTTATTATTAAATAAATTATTAAAAATCAAAGCTTCTCATAAAAAAAATAAACCTCATTAATAAAATTTATTAAAACTAATTAACAAATTTACTAAAAATAATTTTATTAAGAAAAAATTTAATAATGGGTAAAAGTACAAACCTGTGTCACACTTTTATAAAGGAAATGGACAACAACATACAAATTTTTAAACTTTGACGATATAAAAGTGGCATTTGTGTTTAGAATTTGAAGATGATGTAAACTAATGAAATGTGTAAAATTTGATGAAGTTTATACGTATAATTTAAAAAAAAAAATTTGAACAAAATTTGACATAGTTTTTTAATTTTTGAAGTCCATTTTTTTATTGCTGAAATATGCTGAAAATCTAGGGTCTAGTCCGCATTATCAAATTTTAAGCAAATAATATTTTTTTACTCCGATTTCATAATATGTTTTAGATGACATGTATAGCTAGTGCATAAAAAAAGAAAGATTGCATTTTAGTATATATTTTGTCTGTTATAACTATCCAAAGTCGGTGTTACCTGAAATCAATAGTTTTTAGTCCGCGTTAACTTTTTCCTATCAAATCTACACCATTTAAAAAAAAATTACATATTATTGAAGAGGACTCTCTCTTCTAGTGTTAAATATAAAGTTTTAATTTTTCTGACATGATTTGATATTTTTAATATTTTTCGAACGAGTGTGTTCTTAAATGTTAAAATACCTACTTGAAGTAATTTCAATTTATAATATATTATATGGAATCAAAACATGATAAAAATTATATGATTATAATCCTGACTTCGAGCTCTAGAAAACGCTATTTTTAGATTTTAAAGAAAGGTAAATTTTGATAGAGAATCGAAGCCCAGAAGTGAGAACTTCTGAGTCATCCCAATTTTTGCTTACTTGGCTGCCATGTGGGAGGCCACATTGACAGGTTCGACCGAACAGGGTTCGGCCGAACCTCAAAAGTTCGGCCGAACCAGGTTCGGTCGAACCCATGGACGGTTTCACGACCAAACCCGGTCACATGTGAGCTAAGCGCCTAAATTTCAATTTTACCCGCTTTTTTTTAATAAAATTGATATTTTTTAGTTTTTTTATATAAAATCATTTTTTTAAAAAAAGTTTTTTGAGATTTATAAATTATTTTAATTTTATTTGTAAGATTTAAATAGTTTTTATTTTAAATTAAGTGTTTTTTAATATTTTTTTTAATTTATTAATGCTTTTTATTTGATATTTAGGTATTGCATGTGAAATTTATTGTAGATTTATATTTATTAATGATTTTTATGACTTTAATTTTATTCATTTTTTTTGTTAACAATTATTTTAATTTTATTTGTAAGATTTAAATAGTTTTTATTTTAAATTAAGTGTTTTTTAATAGTTTTTTTTAATTTATTAATGCTTTTTATTTGATATTTAGGTATTGCATGTGAAATTTATTGTAGATTTATATTTATTAATGATTTTTATGACTTTAATTTTATTCATTTTTTTTGTTAACAATTATTTTAATTTTATTTGTAAGATTTAAATAGTTTTTATTTTAAATTAAGTGTTTTTTAATAGTTTTTTTTAATTTATTAATGCTTTTTATTTGATATTTAGGTATTGCATGTGAAATTTATTGTAGATTTATATTTATTAATGATTTTTATGACTTTAATTTTATTCATTTTTTTTGTTAACAATTATTTTAATTTTATTTGTAAGATTTAAATAGTTTTTATTTTAAATTAAGTGTTTTTTAATAGTTTTTTTTAATTTATTAATGCTTTTTATTTGATATTTAGGTATTGCATGTGAAATTTATTGTAGATTTATATTTATTAATGATTTTTATGACTTTAATTTTATTCAATTTTTTTTGTTAACAGGATTTTGGTCAGTATTTGATATACAGGTTTATAGATTTTAGCTCTAATATTGAATTGAAGAATTGTGAAAGCTTTGGAAAACTTGAATCTGAACAGTTTTTGCAAATGAGGAATAAAAGAAATAGAATCAGAAAATATGATCGAACAAAGGATGACAAAAAATATCAGAAAATAGATAATCAAGATCAGCCTGTTGAAGTTCAAGAAGATCAGCAAGAACCTATTGATATTGAAGAAGATCAGCAAGAACCTATTGATATTCAAGAAGATGCAACTGAAACAGGGGAACAAATTGGTAGTTCCAGAGGTGGAAATATATCTTTTGGCATGGGCAATTTGAATGAGATGAATGAGGATTCACTTTTCAGTCAACTTTCATCAGAAGAAATGTTATCTAAAAGTACAATTAAAAATCATTGCAAAAAACTTTGGGATGAATACTTTGAAAATAAAAGTATGGTTGGAAGAGCTCAATTATTTGTTAAGTTATTCAAGAAAAAAGAAATGACTCCTGTTTTGGAGTTGTTGGGTGTTGACAACAAGAAAAACTCAAGAGACAATGTAAATCGAACAATAGTTCAAAATTTGCAAGATGTATTGAATAGCATTAATAACTCAAGTCGAGGAGTTGATTTAAGTGCTGCACGTAGAGCAATTATGACTACTTTATCTAGTATGAGGTTGACACAGATAAAGCAAGTGAATGCAATTTCTGATTTACTGAATGTATCTAGAAGAACTATTCAAAGATATATCAGGAAGAGAAATATGTTAGATGAAAACATTGAACACAATTGGGTAAGTATTTGTAGGCTTCCTCGAAAAGATAAAATTTCTGAAGATGTAAAAAAACTAGTCATTGAATATTGGAGCGCTCACTCTCGTGTTTCTTCTAATAGAAGAGATACAATACAGATGAAAGATGAAGAGACTGGTATGAAAATTGCACATCCAAAATATTTTATAGATACAACACAAAGTGAATTATTTGAAGAATTCAAGAAAGAATTTTCAGATGTGAAAATATGTCAGAGAATGTTTGAGAGGTTGCACCCTTGCTTTGTACGCATAAATAAGGTTCGTGAAACTTGTTGTTGTCGAAATCATGTTGAGTTTCATCTATACCTGCAATCATATAAAAAAGTTATGGCAGTTCTTGATTCAAATATGGTCATCCCTAGAAGTACGACACAATTTGTGAAATCTATTTTATGTGATAAATTAGAAGATTCAGATGAGTTCAAAGTACAGTGCATAAAGAATGCATGCAGTGATTGTGGAGATTTGCATAAATTTCCATTGCAAATTGACAATATTAATGTTTCAACACCAGTTTTGTGGAAAAGATTTGAATATGAGACATATCAAACAAGGAGCAAAGATGAATCCAAAAAAATTATTTTGAAGGAGAGTGAATTGCCCTACCTTGAGTTTATGACCAGATTTTGTACTCTCATTTATCCACATATCCAGGATTGTCATGGTGCATGATGGCAAGCTAAACAGTTTCGTGATTCGAAAGATTGTTTTCCACCTGGTTGTATTCTTTCAATTGTAGATTTTGCTGAGAACTATACATTTTCCCCTCAAAAAGAGCTTCAAGCTCAATATTATCATTCTGATCAGGTTGCAATATTTGTGCAAGTGACCTATAGACATGCATAATATGATTTGAATGAGGTACAAAGTCCCGATCCAAATGAACGCATTATCATCAAGGAGGTTCATTTCTATATTAGTGATGATAAGGTTCATGATAGGAGCTATGTGGCTCATTGTTTTGCAATGTTTTTTGAAGACATTGCAAATCGCGGGATAAAGGCTTCGCAACATTGGATTTGGTCTGATGGTTGTGCAGGTATGTGTATTGATACTTCAATTTATTTTTATTTTCATTTCATTTTTTTTTAAATCATTAAAGGATGACATGTATGTATGCACATGTGCAACTTAATTTTGCAGGACAATTTAAATCTGCAAAAGCCTTTAATTGGCTAGCCATGCAACATGCTAGACGTAATGTTAAATTTTTGTGGAACTTCTTTGAAAGTGGACATGGAAAAGGAGAGCACGATGGAGCAGTAATTGTTAGTTAAGTTAGATCTAATTATGTTCACTAATTAGATTAGTAATTGTTAGTTAAGTTAGATCTAATTATCTAATTATGTTCACTAATTATGTTATCTAATTATGTTCACTAATTATGTTTGAACTAATTAGATTAGTAATTGTTAGATTAACTTAATTATATTAGTAATTAGTTATCTAATTATGTTCACTAATTATGTTATCTAGTTAGTTATCTAATTATGTTCACTAATTAGTTTAGTTAAAGATGAAATAACAAATTAGTTAACTAATTATATGTTAGTTAGATTAGTTAATTTTATGTTAGTTAAAGATGAAATAACATTAGTTATCTAATTATGAACTCACTAATTAGATTAGTAATTGTTAGTTAAGTTATCTAATTATCTAGAATTATGTTCACTAATTAGATTAGTAATTGTTAGATTAGTAATTAGTTATCTATTATGAACTATCTAATTATGTTCACTAATTAGAATAGTAATTTTGTTAGATTAAAGTAATTAGATTAGTAATTAGTTATCTAATTATGTGCACTAATTAGAATAATGTGTACACAAAAAATAAGTCTAAAAGATGAAATAACATTGACTATACATGGCATAATATATAATGTACATACATTAACACATGTGTACACAAAAAATAAGTCTAAAAGATGAAATAAGTCTAAAAGATGAAATATGTAACCATGTAACCATATACCACATGTAACTCTATAAGCATATAACCATATGTACCATGTAACTGGATATATAACCATGAAATATCTAATATGAAATAGTCTAAAATGAAATGTCTAATATGAAATGTCACATGAAATATAGACACTCAACTAGGGCCCTGTCTAGATCCGTGACCTGATGTCGGTGCACCACCTCCTCCTGATGCCGCTCCACCTCCTCCTGATGTCTGTGTACAATAAACAAAATACATGTCACACATATCTATCATGTACATATATAATAAATTTTAAATACTTATGATCATAGAAAAAATAATTTTTTGAACAAACATCTCGATATACCTGTGTATCATGCTGGATAGGATCACGTGGAGTCTATAAATCTCCATATCCAGGTGCATCAGGTGGAACAACACCAATCAGACCCCCTAATGTTCTACCAATAGCACTCAACTCTCCCGAATCACATTGTATATCCGAAGGATCAATATCCGTGTCTGTAAGCAATGTAGTAAAGAGCTGATGACCTCGACGCGTTGATGAAGTGCTCTGAGTGGTCTGATGAAGAGTTGTAGGTGGTGGTGCAGTAGGTGAAGGACCTGTGGGTGGTGCAGTAGGCGGAGGACCTATGGGTGCTGTAGTCTATTGAGGACCTATGGGTGGTGTACACTGCTGAGAACCTGTGGGTGGTGTAGTTTGCTGAGCACTATATGTCCTGACAAATGCAGGAACCTCCCCGAGTGACATCCCACTAAGCATCTGTATGGTCTGATATGCTGAAAGTAAATCACTAGATAAACATGCGCTCGTGTGTCACAAATGGTCCATATCTGATATAGCTACAACCTCTAGAGGAGATGGTATGTCAACTATATCATATAAGTCACCACCACTACATGATGCACCAGGCTGTGTAGGTGTAGGAATGGCTGAACATGAACGTAACACATATCTGCCCACACGATCAGATGAAATCTCCTAAACCTGTGTGGCGATAGTAGCTATGCTAGAATACACATCAGTCCTCAGCCTCTCATCTGCTGCAACCCCTCCTGCTACTTCCAAACCTTTTGGTACGACCAAAAGGTTTGGACCCACCCTTGCCCGCTTATCAGCGGGCACAGGGGCATCAGGTGCTCTAAACCTATCATATAATCTACCCTTCCCCTGCCCAACATAACTGGGAATATCTATATAATCAACATCCAGATGCAAATGAAATTCTGCATACAATTGTTTGCAGAAATACAGTGGCAGCTCATCCTTCTGGGGCCACCTGTGCTGCGAGGCCAACCATCGAGGATATATGAAGGGTCCCACAAGATCATCCTCACATCTCGTCACCATATATCCTCTCACCTTCTTCTTATCTAAATAATGAGGAAACATACCCTTCACCATAAGGGTGGTAACAAGTGTATCAATGGTGCTGTACTTCACAGTGCCAGTGCCAGTGACACTGCGAGACAAAGAAGTATAGAATCCATGAGAACTAATCTCATCATATGGGTTGTATGATTGAACAATGTTAATCATACGTAACATATCATCTATAATAACATTCACCCTATCCCTATTAGGGATAGTGGTGGATGAAACTAACGTCTCCTCCAAAATCTGTAGTGCTCGTCGCAATCTGTCAATAGTATCTACAAATAACTTCTGTCTAGCCTCAGCTGTATCAACTGATGCGTGAGAGCTGCGACTACGAGCACTACCACCCCCCCCATGAACACTAGCCTCACTAGAATCTACGGAAGCTCTATCGGATGCCATGTGTAATAGATAAACAATCTGAATATATATAGAGAGATCACTGCATGCATGTACATGTACAAATTTAAGAAACATACATGTTACAAATTTAAACGTGCATACATGAACTACAAATTTAAACGTGCATACATGAACTATAAATTTAAACATGCATATAAATTAGTTATCTAATTATATGTTATCTAATTATGTTCACTAATATTGTTAGATTAGTAATTATGTTGACTAATTAAGGTTAGGGTTATATTAACTATGATTAATTTGCATGTGAGTATTTATATTGGGTTTAAGTTTACAAATTTATGGTTTTTTAAGGTTGAGGTTAGGTTCTTGATGTTGAATATAATTATGTATAGTTGGGTTAAGTTATCTAATTATCTAGTTATGTTCACTAATTATTCTAGTTATCTAATTATGTTCACTAATTATATTCTAGTTAAGTTATCTAGAATTATCTAATTATGTTCACTAATTAGATTAGTAATTGTTAGATTAGTAATTAGTTATCTAATTATGCTATCTAATTACATGTTGACTAATTATGTTCACTTAGAATTAGATTAGTAAAATTGTTAGATTAGTAATTATGAACTCACTAATTATGTTGACTAATTAAGGTTAGGGTTATAACTATGATTAATTTGCATGAGTATTTACATTGGGTTTTAGTCTACAAATTTATGGTTTTTTAAGGTTGAGGTTAGGTTCTTGATGTTGAATATAATTATGTATAGTTGGGTTAAGTTATCTAATTATCTAGTTATGTTCACTAATTATTATAGTTATCTAATTATGTTCACTAATTATATTCTAGTTAAGTTATCTAGAATTATCTAATTATGTTCACTAATTAGATTAGTAATTAGTTATCTAATTATGCTATCTAATTACATGTTCACTAATTATGTTCACTTAGAATTAGATTAACTTAAAATTGTTAGATTAGTAATTATGAACTCACTAATTATGTTGACTAATTAAGGTTAGGGTTATAACTATGATTAATTTGCACGTGTATTTACATTGGGTTTTAGTTTACAAATTTATGGTTTTTTAAGGTTGAGGTTAGGTTCTTGATGTTGAATATAATTATGTATAGTTGGGTTAAGTTATCTAATTATCTAGTTATGTTCACTAATTATTCTAGTTATCTAATTATGTTCACTAATTATATTCTAGTTAAGTTATCTAGAATTATCTAATATGTTCACTAATTAGATTAGTAATTGTTAGATTAGTAATTAGTTATCTAATTATGCTATCTAATTACATGTTGACTAATTATGTTCACTTAGAATTAGATTAGTAAAATTGTTAGATTAGTAATTATGAACTCACTAATTATGTTGACTAATTAAGGTTAGGGTTATAACTATGATTAATTTGCACGAGTATTTACATTGGGTTTTAGTTTACAAATTTATGGTTTTTTAAGGTTGAGGTTAGGTTCTTGATGTTGAATATAATTATACATAATTATAGTTGGGTTAAGTTAAATCTAATTATCTAATTATGTTCACTAATAATGTTCACTAATTAGATTAGTAAAATTTTGTTAGATTAGTAATTAGTTCTCTAATTATGTTCACTAATTATGTTCACTAATTACATGTTCACTGATTGGGGGCGTAGGATTAGGATATCATCAAGCTTAGGGTAAATACATCATGTGGTTAGTAGTATGGTCAGGGTTAGGATTTTGATTGTGGTTAGTGTTAGGATCAAGCTTAGGATCAATGTTAAGATTAAAATTTTATAGTTAGGATTTGGTTTAGGTTTATAATTATGGTTTACCATTTCTAATTATATTTTAGCATTTATGGTTAGGGTTTAGCATTTAATGAGTATATGACTATGGTTAGGGTTGGGGTTTAGGCTTTTGGTTATAGTTATAGTTACATTTACATTTAGGATTAAGTGTTAAGGTTTAATGTTAGGGTTAGGTTTATGGTTAGGGTTAGAAATTTGTTTAGGGTTAGGGTTAGAATTATGGTTACACTTAGAATTGCGGTTAGACTTTGGATTATAGTTAGGGTTAGGGTTTTGGTTATTGTTACAATTAATATTTAGGGTTAGAGTTAGGATTAAATTGTTAAGGTTAGAGTTAAAGGTTAATGGTTACAATTATGAGTATGATCAAGGTTTAGGGTTACAATTTGTGTTAGGATTATCTATAATATGTTAGGGTTCTAGGATTAAAGTTAGGATTATAGTTAACTATGTTCTTAAGTTTAACTATGATTAACTATGTTCATTATGTTAACTATGTTCTTAAGATTAACTATGGTTAAATATGTTATTAAGTTTAACTATGGTTAACTATGTTCTTAAGATTAACTATGTTATTAAGTTTAACTATGGTTAACTATGTTAACTACATGTTTAACTATGATTAACTATGTTAACTATGTTTCACTATGCTTAACTATGTTAAATTTAAAATATTAAATTTAAACTAAATTAACTATTTCATTTAAATTAAAAAAACAAACGAACTATTTTATTTAAATTAAAAAAAAAACTAACTATTTTATTTAAATTAAAAAAAACAAATTAACTATTTTATTTAAATTAGAAAAACAAATTAACTATTTTATTTAAATTAGAAAAATAAATTAACTATTTTAACACATTTTAAAAAATTAACTATTTTATTTAAATTAAAAAAACAAATTAAAAAATAATAAAACATAATAAAACTATTAAAACTTAAAAAACAAAAACAAAAAAACATACCTCGTTCGGCCCGAAACCCTCTTAAGCCCTCCTCAAAATCCGGAAGTCGCTAGTGAACAAATGAGCTCAGGAGGGCAAATTTTGCCTATTTATAATTTTTTGGGTGTTCGGCCGAACCTGTTTCGGCCGAACACGTTTCGGCCGAAACAGGCTTGCCACATTAGTGCCACTTGGCGCCACTTGGCACCTCATGCCCGCCACATAGGTTCGGCCGAACCTTGTTCGGCCGAAACTCTTTCGGCCAAAACCCCCTAGTTTGTCCTCTACTGCGACACAGGTTTGTGCTTTCACCCTAATAACAAATTTATTAATAACAAATTTAATATAAACCAAATTTAATATATAAAACAAATTTTATTTTATTTTAAAAAAAACAAAGCAATTACAAGTGGGAGGGGGAACTTCGGTCCGCACCCCAACTCGCAGGGACGACGGCATGCCAGGCCTGCACACGGCAGGCTAGGCACTGTCGTAGGCAGTACCTAGGCTGCTGTGCGGCTAGTGTACCGCCATAGGGAAGTGCATGGGGAGATGGGGGAGTTAGTGGCCCTCACTCCCAATTCAATTTGCAATAACACAATTTTTATATATATATATATATTTAAACTCTTTTTAATATATAAACAATGCACTTGCCAATGATTTTTTTTAATGCATTTTTTTTAAAAGCATAAATATTAATAAGCTTAAAAAGATAAGTTTTTCTATTGCAAAGAACAAATAGTATTTTTTTCTATTAAGGCTCTATTGTCAAAAATGGAAATTAGAGGCCTGTCATTTTTTTTCCAGAAATGGAAATATTGGATTTTTCAAACACAAGTCCAAATTAATTTTTGATCTAAACTATCTTTTTCATTGCTTGAGATTTATATGCCTAATTGTCAAAATAATTTGTCTTGTAAACCTTTTTTTTTTTTTTTCTATTGTGGTAATTTGTTTCCTTATCTTTTTTCACAGAGAATAATATTTTTTTTCTAGAATGAAGAATTTTCACTCAAGTTGGGTTTTTGACAACAACCCATTTATTTAATTTAGCCACACTATAGTACTAACTATATAGAGATTAATTTTTCATTTTCTATGTGTTCTAGGAACTACGCCAACCCATTTATTTAATTCAGCAAGTAACTATGCCTCCACCCTCTACCATACAGACACATAAAATAGATACATACAAATGAACACCATACACGTGATAGTATGGGGTAAGTACATCATAATCCAACTGAAACAAGAAACATCACATCATGATAATATCAATATCTAAACATGACATCACATGACATAATAAAACATAATCCAGATCATCAATAGTCACTGACATAATAAAATCTGCACACAACAATGTGGCCTAAAAGAGTATGACATCTAAAAAATTGAAAGCAAAATATGGAGGTACTACAAGGAACATGTTGACCATGTCATTGTGTTTCAGAATAGGTCGATCAAGTCACCGTGTTTCCGAGGCACTTTACTGAAGTCGACCTGAGTTTTTCTAGTAGCTCTCAATCTGTAACTTCCAGATTTGTAATTGTCTAGTTGATAACCTTCAAATCTGTGACAAAATGTGTGTGGGTGGATATAAAGGGGTTTTCCTTAGTCAACCCCCCATTTTGGTGGTTTCCACCTCCACGAATAGCCATTATAAATATTTTGTGTGTTTATGTAGTGCTAGTGAATCCTAGATTGTAGATCTAGATTGTAAAAGAGCTAGAAATACTAAGAGTCTACTCTATAAGTGAAACCCTAGAATGTATGCATATGTGTAAGTGTAAATGTGCAAGATATGGAAAGTCGAAGATAAGATCTAAACATAGCATAGAAATCATACCAAGCCCCCAAGGCTAAAGTACTATAACCATCTTCATGATCCCCATGCATCTCCATGATGTCATGTAGTTGCTTGAAAAATGCTTGAATGCTTGAAGTGTTGATGAAGTCCTCACTTTGTATTGAAAAAATATGATCTAGCCCTTAGCTTCCACCTTGAAATTTCTCTGTCATATTGGGGTGTCCACTCATGTTTGTACCTTGATTCCATCATGTGCAAATGAGGCTTTAAATGTCATTTTATAGTGAATTTATGAAATTACCCCCGTAGGAGATGATTGCAGTGAGTGAGAATCAACAAAAAAATGCAAATGGGTCCAGATCCAACAAACCCCAACCACTTGGGAACTGATCAACCTAGTCAACCTAGTCAACCTATTCCTCAAGGTGCCAGGATCTCAGGCTCATAACCTAGCTTCCAGATCTGTAGGGATTCTAGGTGTAATGTGTATCAGTGATTAACAATCCAAAGCTAGATTTAGAAAAAAATGGGGCCTAGAAAGAGGAGGTTGCATAGAAATTAGATCCTACCTTGGCCTATGAGAAAAAATAGGGAAATCTAGGAGGAAGTGTTAGGTCCTACCTCAATTTCTCTTAGAAGAGAGAGAGAGAAAGGGAAAGGGTGTGTGCTCAAAGTGCAATTGTGCAATGCAAAACATACTAAAGAGGATCTAAAAGGTCATAAATTGAAGTGCTTCCAATTTAAGATGGTACAATCATTAATTCAAGAAAATAAAAGGTTATAAACTAGAG
This sequence comes from Chamaecyparis obtusa, assembly GCA_027943335.1. Taxonomy (NCBI): domain Eukaryota; kingdom Viridiplantae; phylum Streptophyta; class Pinopsida; order Cupressales; family Cupressaceae; genus Chamaecyparis; species Chamaecyparis obtusa. The sequence goes on along the minus strand of BSBK01007838.1, from coordinate 90,553 downwards.
ATGTAAATCTCCTAAAAAAGAGAAGATCCTTATGTAAACAAATAATTCTATACAAGAAAGTATATCATATTATAAAAGTCACAACTCAATAAAGGGAGAAAAAGGGTCCTCGGGATAAATTGGAGATCGAAATAGTACCCTCACCCTTGAGTGCGGAAATAAGGAATACAAAGGACTATTATGTTTCTCACAAAGTATGATTACACCTAAAATTATACCAAAATAAATGACAATGAGCCTCCAATGTATAGACTAGAAATTCCACATAGCATAATAGGATCTTAGATTTTATTTAGAATAATCATGAAAAATTACATCATAATAACCTAATTCTTGAATTTTACACTTTAAATCACAAGATTTATTAGTCTTATGGCCACAAATTTGATGATACATACAAATGGAAGCATTTTCTTGTTTGTGCTTGCTATTTTTTCATTTATTTTTTTATAGGAAGAGTAATTAAGTTGGCATTGAAAAGCTCAAACAAAATATTCTCTTGTTGCGATGAGAAATTAGGAGAAGAATGTATAGATTGATTGTACAAATGAGAAGGTTGGAAACCTAGAGTTTCTTTGAAAAAATATGATACAAATTTCTCATGGGTTTCAATACTTTGCTGCACACATCCTATACTATGTCCATCATCAAGGTTTGAAATATAAAAAAGATAAGGGTCTTTTTTAGGTGACTGAAATTTAAAGAGGTCCAATCAATATCCATACATGTGTCAGAGTAAGGCATTTGTTTCTCAAGTTCAATGATTTTGTTTTTACTACAGATGGTCGATGTAAAATCTAAAGGTCCCCAATCATCATCTTGAAGAGTTGATGGTGCTCTTGTTCATATTGGAGAAAGAATTAAAGGAGGTGGAGATTAAATAGTGTTGACTTGATTAGGATCCTTATGTGCTAAGGTTGAATTTCTAGAAGGGAGGATATCAAGGATATTATCCTCTTGAGGATTGTTGTAATATGTGTATGGTTCTGCATGATAATTGGGTTGTGTAGAACCTTTTACAACAATCACTAGTTTATTTTGAGGGGTATCTTGAATGATATTAACTTTATTAGGTTATTTATGCTCACAAGATTCACATGGAAAAGAGAGAGGATCAAGGATATCATCCTTTTATTCGAAGGTATTTTCACGAAGCGCTTTAGGAGAGGGACAAACATAACTCATCAGCTCTTCATCACTAGAGGGAAGATGAATGAAATAGATAGGAGGGGAAGTGTCATTAATGGATTTGTTAGTCATATCACCCTCTTCCACCACAAAATCATCCTCTTGCACTAAGTTACTCTCATGGGAAATGTGTATATCAAGAGAATAGTCAACATCATTCTCCAATGGTTCATCCCAAAGAGGGAGATCATTGAGGGATGTGTTCAAATTATCTTCTTGCATCAATGTGTTTCCATGAGGGATAATAAACGTGGGAGATGAATCATTGATTGGTTCATAAAGGGGGTTGTTGTATACCCTAAATCCTTCTATCACATTAGTCAAATTTTGACAAAAAGATAGTTTAGGGGTTGAGAGGAAGACTTAGCAGAGATGCAGTCGCCAAGGACTTCATCCATCATATCAATATCTTCACTACTATATGGATCATCAAAGGTAGTAAAAATTTGTACAAGGAAATCAAACATTTTGTAATGAAACAAGCTAATGCGATGAAACAAAGAATTAAAGGAACTAATCTAAACATACATAACAATGCATGAAAATAATTTTTTTTGGGATTTTACTATTTGAAATATGATAACACAATGCACAAATGAACTAGATCTATAAAATAATGTGTAATTTTTATTGAAATAAGACTAAAACTAAATACATAAAATGAAATCTAAGCACCAAAATAATTAGAAGTGAAAATGTTATGAGTCGGTTTCACCAAAATGTACAAGGTGAACCAAGATATCTAAATATAGGCAATGCAACAAAGATATGATGTAAATATTGTCTAATGAAATGCTTACAAATAAAATCTAAACACCAAATAAGAATGGAAATGTCACGCGCTAGGTTCACTAAAATGGACAAATATCAAAAGGGGATCACCTAAAAGCTTAGTTTCCCTAATTCACATGGAACATTGGAATATGAAACCACCTCAAGAAAAATATGATTAGAACCACTTGATAGGAAGGATGCCAATGCAATATTTACACTTTTTTGGGTTTCTATTTCTTTGTTGCTTAGAATCGAGAAGGAGATAAATAGGATTGTTATGTAAATGACCAAACAAGATAGGAAATGAACTAAGTAAGTTGTAAATCAAATGTAGAAGGAGATTAAAGAAGATTTTTGTATACCTAGCATTTAAATAGGAAGTATGAAGACTTAGATCTAAATTTGTACTAGATGGAATCTTAGAAACACCTCTAACTGCTAATCTAAGATCCTGAGGCTGGCACATGTTTGTAAGTCAAAGTTTAGCTATTTCTAGGGGGAATATAACGGATTGGAGGGTATTAAATGACCAGAAGGAAGAATGGCTAGAAGGGTACAAAATGACTAGAATGGTACAAAATGGATGAAACATTATGTTTCCAGGAATATAATATTTTTTGTTGTGTTCCTCGTAATTTTTCTTGAAATTTTCATATTCGCTTTGTTAGATCCTTATTTTTTGGTAAAAGTTTTGACAACTGGGCCACTTGTTCCTAAACATAGAAAAATAAGGAAGGTTGGATAAGGGGGAGGCAAACCCCTATTTAGGAAACAACCTTGAAATAAAATGAAATTAAAGGAAAGAGTGTTGTCATATAATAGAGGCTAGATATAAGAATTGAAATATATCATATCTTGGAAATGAAAATGCTTCTTTGAATGTGATCAAATTTCTTGATGCAATAACTTTGTCTTAATACAAAAACCCAAAAGGAAATCATGAAAGATAAATCCAAGTATGAAATGGATGTCGTAGTTCACCACAATGCTTGATTGAGAGAGAGAGAGAAAAATAATACTTAAAAGAAGAGGTATGTGTATCTCATTCCTTGACATAACACTCCTTTTATTAGACATTCAATGAAGAAAATAAGCTGGATCTATGGAGAAGAACACCTTCAATGCTTGAGACTTGAATGTTTTCCTTCAAATATTGAATTCACCTTGATTTCTTATAGTTGATAATGGTTACCAAAATGAGGATAGACATGGTGTTTATATACCTCTCACACACATCGGGATTTAAAATTAAGCCAAACCAACTACATGATGTAATTTCCCACCAAAACACTAGCATTGGGCCTCGGGTCAAATTTGAGCCAATTTTGGCAAGAACATAATGTTAAAAACTATATCATCCTAAAAAGTGAGCACCCTTAATTAGGTTCTCATTTGAACCCCATTTTAGTATATATGGATTCCCACATGGTTTTCACACTGTCCTAATACTTATTGGACCCTTAAATTAACATTATAAGTCCTCTATTGACTCAATTTATTCAAAACTTGAGGTTGGACCTTATTTCTAAGTATGCTCCTCTATTTTCGCTCCAATCAAATAATTCATTTCATCACCTAGGCCCTATATCCTTATTTTTGGCCTTCACGACTTGTTCTAAACTCAGATTGAGTTGTACCTAGAAACCTACTTTTACCCTATTTACCAGGGACCCAAACCAAATTTTGCCCCATTCTTCATGGGACATGTTGCCAATGGAGATTTGTCCTTGGGTTTTTGGGTCCAAATTTCACCCAGAAGTCTATGCTGGGGTTTTAGCGAGAGATTTTCTTCTGTACCCCTATCTCTTTTTGGTATCCATTATCAAGTGCAAGTATTCACCATCAAGTTTTCAAGCAATCATGAGAAGTCAAACAAATTGGAGCTCAATATCTCGTCTACAATTGAGCATCCAAGAATTTAATCCTTAAAACATTCTTCTTCCTCATCAAGCATTGTGGAAAACTACAACATCCATTATACAAGGCTTATGCTGCATGATTTCCTTTTAGGTTTTTGTGGAGATCAAGCTATTGCATTAACACTTGTGATTATATCCAAATAACCATTGCACCATCAAGGTATAATGTGGTTTATAATTTAGATCTGGTTTCTATTTCACCTTTCATTATGCAATTTCAATTCATTTTCAAGGTTGATTCCTAAACAGGGGTTTGACCAAGGAAAATCCCTTTTCTCAATCTTTTTGGGCCATTTTCTATGTGCAGGAACATGACCCAGAGCGGTTGGATAAGATCTGGGAAGAAGATATATAGTCACAAGATCTATAAAAGTTTCAATTGAAAACACTAGGGACACATTGCCAAACTCAACATGTCCTAACCATTTTAAGCTCAAATTTGGTAGGAAGTTAGTTTACAACCTCCAGGTCTTAGATCCATAGTTACAAGTCATTCCAGTATTATAATAGTCAGAAATTCAGGTCTGAAAGCTCACTTTTTCTATTTCATTTCCAAGTGCATTTGATTCTTCTCCATTCAATTTCACATTAGTTTTCATAGTTGGATTAGATTAGATATGTTCCTATTTAGTATTTTCTATATCAATATCACTCCTCTCAATCTCAATTCTAAGAAACAAAGGAATAAAAACCCTTCAACCATAGATATTGCATTGGCATAAAGTGGTGTTAATCATACTTGGACCTTGACGTGGTTTTGTGTTCCAATGTATATTATGTGTTAGAGTAAAGTATTAATTATATTAATTAACTTTACTCCTTTCTTAAGATGTCAACACTTTTATTTTTAGTTGTTTATATTTAAACACACATGCACTAGTTGATTTAAACTTATGCACTTGTTGTTTTTTAAATATAAACTTGCATGCATTAGTCTTGTAATAATTTAACTAATTATTACATGCACTAGGGTTTTCCTTTCAAGGCTTTTGATGTCCTTTATATGGATGATCCATTGTACATTCAATTCATTTATTATTTGAGGATATTTTCTTCTTCATATTTTGAGTCAAACCCTTGCCCTCTTCTCGTCTCTACTTCCTTGTAACAGGTTTTTGTATGCATGTGATCTTCGGGTTTTGTGGATTTATATTGCTCAAATCCTACATTATGAATTGGGGAAAATAGCCCTTTTACATGATTCCCTTTTTATATTAAACAAAAAATATCATGTTCCTAGGAAAAGGAGCCCAAATTTGAACTAGGTGCTAGGATGAAAGGGTAGATGTTGAATTATAGAACACAATTAATTTTGAGGTCAAGACATAACATAAAAGGCCATAAATGGTAGTATAGGACGTAGGTGACCAAATAAATCATAGGATTGGAGGAAAAATAGATGAGTATACTTAGAAATAAAGGCTAACCTTAATTTTAAACAAGATTGAAAGGAGATAGAGTCCATATTCAAATTTAGGTGACCAATTAAGTGCCATATGAGGTCCTATCATAGAAAATACACTAAGGTGGGTACACAATAGTTCTTAAATTATAAACCAATTAGGTTCTCACAATTTAGGATGGTACAACTCTAATATAAACCCTAACCCTAACTTAATACTAACCATGATATGTAAACCCATACCCTAACCCTAATACTAACCGTAACTCTAGATCCTAAATTGTAAATCCTAATACTAACCCTAATTACTAAATGGTAATTCCAAATGATAAACCCTAATCTTAAATCCTAAACCCTAAACCCTAAATCCTAATCTAAACCATAATCTTAAATACTAAACCCTAAGCCTAAATACTAAACCCTAATCTTGAGTGCTATAATCTAAATGCTAAACCCTTACCCTAACATTAATCCTAATTAGATACTAAACCCTGATCCTAAATGCTAAACCCTAAATCCTAACTCCTAACCTAAACCATAATCTTAAATGGTAAACCCTAATTGTAAATGCTAAACCCTAATCCAAATTCTAATCATAAATGATAAACCCTAATCCTAAATGCTAAACCCTAATCCCATTCCTAATTATTGATCCCTAATTCTAATTGCAAAACCCTAACCTAAACCTACCCCTAGCCATATTACTAACCATGATGTAAACCCATACAATCCTACTAATCCTAATTTCTAAACCCTAATTCTAAGACTAACACTTAATCCTAACCCTAATACAAATCCCACCCCTAACCATAATACTAACCATGATGGAGACCCATACCCTAACCCCAATCCTAATCATAACCCTAAATCCTAAGTTAAACCCTAATCGTAAATGCTAAACCCTAATCCTAACTTTAATTGCTATACCCTAATCCTAACCTAATTGCTAAAACCCTAATCCTAATCCTAATCCTAATCCCAACCCTAATTACTAAACCTTAATCCTAATCCTAACCCTAATTACTAAACCTTAATCCTAACCCTAGTCGTAAATGCTAAACCCTAAATCCTATATCCTAAGCTAAATCATAATTCTAAATGTTAAACCCTAACCTTAACCCTAACTACAAATATGACATAAACCCTAACCCTAAACCTACTCCCGAACCTAACCCTAAATTATAACTCTAGCCATAACCATAACCATAATCTTAATCCTAACCCTAACCCTAACCCTAATCCAAACTATAACTCTAGCCCTAACCATGATGTAAATGGCCCTAATTGTAGCCATAATCCTAACCCTAAACCTAACCCTAACCCTAACCGCAACACAAAACCTTGACCATAATTTCAAGCATAACCCGAATGATAGTTCTGTAGTTAGAGATAATATTTGAAACCCAACCTTGGGATTAAATGCATCAATAATCCTAATCTAATACTAACCATTATATATTAATCTTGTAACCTATTTATTTTCTTAACCCTAATTCTATCTCTGTCCACCCTAATTCTAATCATATTAATAAATAATATTATTATATTAATTTATAAATAAATAATAATATAATATAATTATAATCTTATTAAATAAAATTTTATATTATAATAATATTTGACTAATAATGAAATACCATGTTAATGTTATAAATATCTAGAGTAAAATTATGGTTAAGGTCAGAGTAAAGTAATTATTAGAAAAAATAATTATAATAATATTAAATTCTATATAATTAAAAGATGCTATATAAATATATATTAATTTATTTGATCTCTACTTTATTTGATCTCTTATGCATGGTGTAACTACTACTAGTGTATATATATATAATCAAGATTTTATAAAAATAAAAGAGTAATAAATTTTCAAACTATTATATATCATTTAAATAGAGTTGAAGCTATAAGAACATTTTAAAAATGGTGGTTGTGGAGTTAAGCTTAAGGAAGCTGGTTGTCTCATGGATACAATACTTTTTGTGTTCTATTTTTTGTGGGAAAGAAATAAGTAAAAAAATATTTTCTGTCCAAAACTATTTTTTTAGAAAAATCTTAATTTAAATGTTTGACAAGTGAATGATAACATTCTTTAAGCTTGTGGTCCAACAGGACAATTTCAAGCCCCACCTCATCTTCACAGCCTCAAATATTCAAATAATCCCCTAACACATATTTTTTTTGCTCATGGGACCTCCTCTTCCTACCTATAAGACCTCACCTTTAGCCCATCAAATTCTAGACCTCCACGAGATTAAAATATTACTTTATTTTATTACCTATTCTTCTGACTTAGAAGATTTGAGAGGTAAAAGGAAAGGAAAGGAAAGGTCCTAGTATAGTCCACAACTAGCCATGTGTTTTTGGGTCTACATATGGTAACAACATTTTGAAACTATCCCATAGGCTAGCACACTTACCCTCATTTGTAATACAACATGAATTGGCCTAATAGTGGAGAATTTGTGCTCTTGAAAGAGAGGTCACAAATTTAAATTCCATTGAAGATAGAACTTGTAGACCTTATTTGTAACATACTTAGATGCCCTACAAGAAAAACACATATAACTAGTATTATGGACTGCACAACTTCCTTTTTTCCTTTTTTTCCTTCATTTTTCCACCCAATCAATGAATACTTCTAATTTTGCTGCACTATAGGTACTAGGATTAAAACATTGAATTCTGAAATGGTTTTCTAGGGGGCCACGCTGCTTCCTGAGCAACTCATTTTAACGGAGGCCAATACATCCTTGATTAGCGAGCCCTCCTACTCAAGGCTTTTCCTTGGTGTTAAGTGGAGTTTCATGCTACCTATGCACATCTCCCTTAAGCCTTGCTAACTAATTTTATTTTCACCTGATGTTTGGGCGCCAAACACCATTGGCTATCATCACCATAAGTTGTTTTTAATATTTAGTCACGTCCATTTCAAAAATACCTTAAGTTGTTTTTAATATCTAATCACGTCCATTTCAAATACACCGTCCATTTTAATTAATTAAGCCGATAGGCTTTTTATTGTGGGCATAGCCCATTGACAGAATTGTTTGATACGGAAAAAATTATCAGTCACTTTTTCCATCAGTCAACAAATTTTTGTCAGACGTAACAAACTACCCTCCTCTTTTAACGTCAACATAGGGAGTGGGGATGAATTGTTCTTTATTTTTTATTTTTAAGTCCAACGTGGGGGAGTGGACATTACTTTTGGTTTAATAGATGTTAATGCTTCAAGATTGTGGGCATTGCCCACGATAAATCGTGATAGTTTGATATGGAAAGTGTTCACCAGTTATTTTCCATATTTTTGGAAGACTGTGCATGTTCCCGTCACTGTTTTTCTTGAAGAAGAAGAAAATGGGCAAGTAGATGTCATGAAATTTTCTTTTTGTGGGCAGGTCATGGACTATGCAAATCCTTGTCGCTGTTGCATCAGCTGCATAATCAACTTATCTTGCAGAGAATGGGGTATCTGAACTTCAATGGATCAAACTTTGTGGGCTATTTTGGGAGGTTTTGCGTGCAGACTAGAGCTGGGATTGTGATTGGATTTGTAGCATACGTTGTGCAGGAGCAGTTGTGGAGGCACACTTTCTCACAATCATTGTTTGTCATTGCAGGGAATTCTGATTAGGCAACGTTTCTGTCGAGTAGATGAATTTGTCAATGCTGCTATTTTGGGCATTACAGTTTAACGGGCTCTGTCGAACACATCCACTTGAGGACCAATCTTGTGAATTCCAGAAGCGATTGTCTCTAGGGATGAAGACTTCCACACAATTGCAGAACTGAAAATTATTGGAGTTGAAGATTTCGTGAGCGCCACAGACATTATATACGGTAGATTGATATATGGTATGAGACCGGTCACCAGAACATGCTCCATTTATTGTTATCAAGCAAAACATATTGCTCATATTGTATGGATTTGTGCATGACGTAATGTGTAGATGCATTCTTAAAATGATGATAATGCTGCTGTTTATGATTTGACTCTTGATTCATGCACTATGAGGCCTTCTGATACATATTCGATTGATTTCCACCTATTTAAGCCAATTGAGCAATTACTTTACTGAACAGACCTAAAATAGATGAATAATTAATAAGTTTTCCCTCCTTATAATATTCTCCCTCATCAGGAGAATGTATCTTAAGTAACTGGTTGTATTTTTCCTCCTTTATTGCTGATTGATTTCGAATATGGATGATTGAGATATAAATTTTCTATCTCCTTCGTGTTTCCTCCTTTTCCTTTTCTTTTCTCCCCCCACTTCCTAATGTATTAGTATCCTTAAGTATCAAGCTTTGAGAATGGTGGTGTCTCTTCATCGCAACTTTTGATTGAATAATATGTTTTAATCTTAATTAATGATGAACTGTTTTTCTTTTAGGTCTCCGTTGGTTCTTTTAGAATTCGATGACTAATTAATTTGATGCTTATGAAATCAACATTTCATTGTCGTTAATGTTTCTCAGAATTAAGATTAGTGAATCTTGAATTACAGTCAACCTTTGGGAAGGATAAAAATATTAGTTACTATCATTTGAACATCTGCTGCTTGATGGAACTCTAAATCTAAAACTTATGTTTTCATCATAAATTGATAACCGGTCCCAAAACCTACCCGGCTATGTGGACGATCGTTGATTCGGTTTCTTCATTTACGTATGTCAAAGTGTTACCGCTAAGCCAAATAATAATTTTCATTACTAGCCTTTGGCATGATCATGATAGTGATCTGTTACCTCTGCTCCCGGGGAGAAATTATTGACAAGTTTGTATTCATCGGTCCATAGCTTGTGCCCTTCATCATTGCTTCTCTCGACGCTTCATAACTGAAACTTGCATATTGATTAGTGCTACATAATTATGTATTAAATAATTGTTTGGCTATATACGTTACCTGCGTAAATCTTCCTTCCTCGATATTCTTGGACCCTTCCCTATTTAATTGTATCTTGTTTTATAAATCGCACCCCCTGAAGTTTGTCACCAGATCTGCTACGTCACTGTTTATTATATATTTTATGATTATATTAGTTGTATAAACGATACATTATAATATATTATTAATAATAATTTGATTATTATTAATCAATTTATTTACTATATTAATCACATTATTTGTAAATATAGACTATCGTTAATATTTAATTTTTGATTATATATATATATATATATAAAATTTATTATCTATTATTATTTTATTAATTTGCTATTATATTTATTATTATTAAACTAGACATTTTTATATAGTTATATATAAAAACGTCTATAATAAAGTTTATATCAAGTTTATCAATTAATTATAATTATCTATATTTCATTATTATTGTTATGATTATATTTTATTACTTCTCTTATTATTATTATTTATTTAATCAAGTCTTATTATTATTTTTATTAAATTTTATTTGAGAAAGAGTACATTACAACTTGGAATTGCATGTCGTGCACATTTGATAATGAAGTATGACAACCTATGTGGTAAGTGATTAGAACAAAATATAGTTATCATGTTCTATTCATCCTATACTTTTCACATAAGGATTGTCAATGTCTTTCAAGGTTAAATTTGACTTATTCTATTCTTGCTTTTAATTTTAGGTATGAATAATTTTGATTAGGTTTGCTTCTTTCCCAAATTTACCTGGCCTCTAATGCACTAAGGAACATATGTTACTATCGGCGTAACCATTGCACCTTGTTGGTGCAAGTGCTAGTATCTAAAGTTGTTTTTGATAACATTTTGTGTGAGAGTATCCTTCAAGAGGTAATTCAGGTGGGAAACGGGACAGGGCTGCTAACTTGTCATAGGTAAGTGCACTCTTTTGAGCGATTTTGCTACGGGGGGATTTGAAATATCCAAAGCTTGTTGCATTTTTATTCTAAAAAAGATTTCAAGATATTTTAACTATATATTTTTGAATTATAATCTTTTATTGAAAAAGGTTCAATATTGATTACAATTTCTGCAGAATAGATTTCTTATCTCTATTTAAGCATCTAAGTTTAAAATTTTGTATGTATACAAACAAGCTTATACCTAAGGCTATGAGATACACATAAGAAGTTCATGCAACCATTGACAAATATTACATATTTGACCATTGAATTGGCTTGTAATCATTGTTTATTCCTCAAAATTATCATGATTTTGAAAGTGCTTGGGATTAGATAAGAATGTTCAAAATATTTTCTAATGTACGTATTCCTATTTTTGGTTTTAAAGGAAGTGTCCTTCCATATAATTTGTAAGAGCATGTTGGACCAAAGACAATTAAGTTCTTTCAAGAAAATATTAAAAGTAAGACATTTTTACAATTTGAATGGGCTTGAAAACAAGGCACAAGTACTCCATAAGACAATATAAGCTCATATAAAATTTCCATAAATTTTTTTATTTTAAGTTCTATGGACCAAATTTGTATCAAACTTCATTATAAGCAAAAAATTAACTCTATATTTTACTTTTATAAGAACTTATCTCCCAACTGTCTTCCTTTATCACCTCAAGACAAGACGAACTCTCCCACTAAGGGCCATGAATGCTAGAGATGTATAAAGTAGCCCACAAACTCCCGAGAGCTTTTCTAGGATACTAGCCATTTTGTACCTTAGGGTCATGGTATTTTTGATTGCTTAATTGGACCGGTTTGTTTGAATATTTGTTAAACATTTAGAGTCTATTGTATAAGATAAAACATATTTTTTCTTTTGCTTTTCCTCTCCTCTTTGTTTGCTTGGGATCTTCTCCTGAATTCAATTATGAGGACATGAATTGATTGCACAATGTTGCACACCATAGAAGTTTTAAGAAATTTGGTTTTAGTATGGTAATTTCCTATAATTATAGCCGATGTACACTATTAATACCCTTCATTAAAGAAATTTATGGCTTTTGAAAAACTAAATTACTAATTAGCACTAAAAATAAAGAACCAATTTATAATAAAAAATGTTAACATGATATTTAAAAGAAAAAAAAGACTACAAATTAATTTATAATATAAAACTAAAAATATATTACTACTGTTTTAAAGAAGAAAAAGAACAATTGCATACCAACTATAAAACTTGTACATCTGAAGTCACTTGCATTATTTTATCTATAATAATTTATACTTATATATAAGATACAAGGAAATTTATTTTCTTTATAAATATATATATATACGTTTTGTGTTATTAAAGCTCGTGGAAGTTTATTTATTACTAACAAAAGCCCCTATATAAGCTATCACTTGGTAATATGACATTATATTTGCTAGGTAGCTGTAGATGCATAGGTAGTTTGGGGTAGTTGCTTCACCAATCACCTCTTTGTACCAATATAGAAGGCAATAGCAGAGACACAACAAGAGCAAATATTCCAAGGCATGTGTATCCACCATATGTTTCTTTTGTCAAATATCGCATAGTCTTGCAGAAGAAAGCAAAATTCTCACTGTTAGAGGGATCATCGTAACCTCCAAACCTGTATTGGCATAAGTTTATTGCCCACGAAATTGCCTCCTCTGGGGAATGTGAAGGCGTAGTCGTGCTGGATCCTTTCTTGCCATGAACTCTGTATTCGAATCGATAGATATCTCCTCCAAGCTGAAAGCAATTTAAGCATGTTTGCACCACTCTGCATCCACACTCAAAGCCGAATTCAGTGCATGGAAGATCTGTGTTACCGAATGTGCTTCTAGAAGATTTGTGTTGTAAATTAAAATGTATCAGTGATTCTCCGCAACATAAATCCCTGAATATAAATCATATACCATTGATTCATAATCCACCAGATTTGCTTGAATGGATCAGATTTACACTGGTATATATAATTTTAACAGTTTATAAATAATCAAGATTTTATAGAAATAGAAGAGTTCAATAAATTTTCAAACTATTATATACTATTTAAATAGAGTTGAAGCTATATGAATATTTTAAAAATGGTAGTTGTGGAGTTAAGCTTAAGGAAGCTAGTGGTCTCATGGATACAATACTTTTTTTCTTCCATTCTTTGTGGGAAAGAAATAAGTAAAAAAATATTTTTTTAAAGAAAAAATTTAATTTAAATGTTTGACAAGTGAATGATAACATTCTTTAAGCTTGTGGTGCGTGGGGCAATTTCTAGCTCCACCTCATTTTCAGCACCTCAAATATTCAATCTTAAAAAGAAGTTGGAAAGGTCTTCGTATAGTCCACAACCAACCATGTTTTTTTGTGTCTACATATGGTGACAACAATATGAAACTACCCCATAGGCTGCTACAGTTACCCTCATTTGTAGTACAATATGAATTGACCTAGTGGTGGAGAATTTGTGTTCTTGAAAAAGAGGTCACAAATTTAAACTCCATTAAGAGGTAAGGTATGTACCTTACCTCTTGTTTGTAGCACACTTAAGTGCCCCTACAAAAAATAAACATATGAATGATATTATAGACTAAAAAATGACATTTCTATTTTTCCCTTTTCCTTGATTTTTCCACCCAATCAATGAATACTTCTAATTTTGCTGCATTTAAAACCTTGAATTCTGAAATGGTTTTATGGGTGGCCACGCTGCTTCCTGAGCAACTCATTGCAGGGAGGCCAACGCATTCTTGATTACTGAGCCCTCCTACCTATTTACATCTCCCTTAAGCCTTGCTAACTAATTTTTTTTTTCACCTGATGATTGGGCGCCAAACACCATTGGCTATCATCACCATAAGTTGTTTTTAATATTTATTCACGTCCATTTCAAAAACACCTTAAGTTGTTTTTAATATCTAATCACGTCCATTTCAAATACACCGTCCATTTTAATATCTTAAGTTGTTTTTGATAACATTTTGTGCGAGAGTATCCTTCAAGGCTTCTCTAATTCAGGTGGGAAACGGGACAGGGCTGCTAACTTGTCATAGGTAAGCGCACTCTTTTGAGCGATTTTGCTACGGGGGGATTTGAAATGCCCAAATTGCATCTGATCAGAATATATGTGATTAGCCATTTTCCCAAAGGGTAAATAGCGGCCTTGTGTTTGGCCTCCAAACCACTTTGTTATAAATGATTTTTTTCCCCTTCTGTTATCCATTTTACACGGCTCGTTATTTTCCTTCCATTCGGGACAGACCATGGTCGGAATGGTGATTTTATTCAAATGGGTTACTACTAGTTTGAAGATAGTTTTATTTCTAAGCCTGTAAAGAGTGTAGGTCGTTTGCCCCTCCGGCCTTTACCTGACCTCTGTGTACATTTCTTTCTGATATTTTCCATAGCAAATCAAATATTTAGACTTACAAAGCTAGCCCAATACATTTACTCCAATTTAATAGTGGAATTTTCTGTCAATTTAATTCCCCTAGGAATTCAAGTTAGCGTTGAGACGCGGGAATTAAGAGGCCTTGCGCTCCAAGATTTTGGTAAGGAATCTGCACCATAGACTGGTTGGTCATTTGAATTTGGTTTAATACTCGTTTAAGTGGTTCCTATGATTTCTACAGTCCATAATATTCTCGTCTATTTCTATGGCGTATTTATCATTAATAAAATGTTTTGAACTTTGGCACAATAAGATTTTGTGAAGCATTGAATAGCACCGCTCTAAAGGAGTTGTAGTCTCAGGAAAAAGGGAGGTCGGAGGAATCATCAAAAACAACAAAAGGGTTTCTTTCCGCATCACAACAGATGTCTTCGAAATTGCTCAAAACATCAGTCGATGAGTGTGATGACAATTCACTCATTATCGAGAGCATTGGAAAATTTTCTGCTGGAATTCCTGTAAAGGAGAAAGGTAGAGAGTCCCAAGTGTCTGTGGTTGATATTGGTAAAGATAACATTCAGACCTTGACTCGAGAGGAGTTGAAGCGTAGGATGTTAATTTCTTTTTCAAACATGACTCTCACAGATCTAAGGAATGGGTTTTATGATACTTTCAGTTTGTTGTTAGATCTACAGAATATCACTGAACAAATAATGAGATTGCAAGAAGTGATAGGAGCGAAAGAAAAGGAGGCCGAAGAAATGATTTGTAAGATAAATTTTATCGCTTCTACTCTACAATCCTCTGCCCCAGTTGATATTTTTACGATGAATGAGTACGAAGTTAATGTTTGTCAAAGGATATTGAAAGACGTCTCTGCCTCTGCCGCAACGCATAAGACTACAATTGAGCGCATTAGAAAGACTGTAGATGATTGTACGGAAAAAATGGAGAATCAGTTCGAGGATGATCGCTTCCACACCCTCATGAAAAGAAAAAGCGATGGCAAGTTTATTTCCCTGGCTAAATTTAATGAAATGGTAGATGTAGTTATGGCCAATTTCGAGTCCAGGGTGAATAGTTCCGAGCGTCAAGGTAATCTACAAGTTTTAACTTTAATCGTATTCGCAACTTCACATGTGGAAAGAACCGTACCTCTTCGGGAGTCCATCAGAGCAACGATTCAGGTATTGTTGAAGGAGTTGAATAAGACCAAAGTGCGAGTTAACAGACGGCTTATCCTTAGCACAATTCAAATCGAAGAGGATTATCTTTCGTGTAAGGAGGCCGTTGAAGGGAAGGTGTCACGAAGCTGAACAATGCAGATGGGCTCTGGATATTGTTACCATCATCATCTTCAATCTTTTTTGATTAGTTGATTGTTTGAAGATCTGTTGAGTATGACCAAAACATTTTCGTAAGCTATTTTGTAAATTTTGTTATGGGTTGGAATGAATTTGCATGATATAGATGTTAATCATTATGACTGTGAACTATTTTCCAAACGCCTGTAATGAATCATTATGAGAATACATCCTGGTTCGTATAAATAAATTGTATTCTGCTTTTCTAAATGTTTATATTTTTAATGCTGCTTATCCTTCCAAGGATTTTAAGTAGAACACGCCTTGTTTAAATGAATATTTTGCGAAGTTCTCGTCTTAGAAGATTGCATCACCACTATATATTCGTTGGTGGGTGTTTTTATTGTAAGAATTATTTTGTTGTAGAATTTTGACACATCATTTTTACATTTAGGGATAATATATGAATGTTGTGAATTTAATTTTATATATGTAAGAATAATTTGATTTGATTGTATGATATGTATGTATCATGATTGTTAAAAGTTTATCTAAGAAGTGAATCTCTTTACAAAACTAGTCAAAAATTTATATTTAGTTGTTTGTCATTCTGATTTAGATTTAAAGTTTAGTCATTGATTGTCACTATAAGAACTAAATGTATAGTCTTCTCATTACTCACAATAAAGATCTAAATATTTAGTTGTTCACTACCTTGATCAACCTAATCAACTTGTAATCAGATTCTAACTTGGATTTTTTAATAAAAACAATAAACTCTACACAATTGAAAACACTTTCATTTACTATTTATTGTTTAATCAGATGAAGGTAAAATAACTGCACCCTCTTCCATTTCTTTTACTAAAAACAACGAACTCTACACAACTGAAAACACTTTCATTTATTATTATTCTTTTTAAAATTAAACAAAAGTAAAATGAAAATTAAAATTAAAAAAAAAACCAAAATTCTTTCACTGTCTTTAACTCCTTCCCTTAATCCAAGTTATGAAAATATTAGGATGGAGTCAACCGATTTATTCCTTCCCTTTGACCTAAATACTCACATTTCTTTGCCAAACCCAATTATGTTTTTCTCAATATCTACACCACCCTCTCTACTTGTGAAATCTAATCTCTATACAAAACATGTTTACTAATACATGTTTACTCCCATCAAATATGTATGTAGATGGAAATGCTCTTGTATGCATCTATGCAAAATATAAAAGAACAGACAAGGCATGTGAACTGTTTGACAGAATGTCTAAAAGAGAACAGGCTAGTGTCGTTTATCAAAGCATAACGGAAAGATAGTTTATGTTAGGTATTACAATTGAAATGACCACGCATAAATAAATTTGTCCGGTATTTTAGTGAGAAATGCCTTTGCCTTAAATGTATTCAAAATGTAGAACATAGGCAAGAGAGTAAGTTGTTTAACTGAATGTCTCCAAGAAGTGTGGTCTTTTGAAACTCAACGATTTCAATATAATGCTTAAAATAAATTTGTTAAAAAGGCTTTAGAAATCTTCAAACAGATAAATTCCACCCTCTCTGATAGTGTCAAGATGGGCTTTCTCTGGAACAAAAGATGGGCATCGATCAAAGCATAATGAAAGAGGGGGCTTTATCATGGAATACTACTAGTACAGCTAGCTAAAACTGAAATGTGTGCAAATGTCTGCACAAGAGAGTGTGTAAGTTCATTGATTATAACTTGCTTCAAGGAAAGTGCCATTGAATGTACGCTTATGCACAAAATGAATTCATTAAAATAAATTATCTAGATGCATTCGTTACATTTCTTTGAGGCATTCTGTCAAACAGTTTTCATACCTTATCCGTACTTCCGAGCCATCTTCAACTATAATATTTGACGAAAATATGCCTTACTTTATTCTTTGATGGATGTCCATCCCCTGTTCCGAAGTTCTCATATAATGATTACATATGTAAAAACTTATGAACTTAAACTTGATAATATATATATATATATATCAGAAATATATTAAAATAATATAATATTTCTTAAAATTTTCAAAATAAAAACAAATTAAATTAAAAATTATGGAAATAATAACCATTTGTAAATAATTAATTACTAAATGCTGATGTTGCATATCAGAGTGTTTGTTTCGAGTCGAATGAGCTTTTAACTCCTTTGTGGTAGGTGAGACATTAATTCATTCTTAGCTTTGATTCTCCCGTCCATGCATTTGGTTCGTCTGAAAAATTGGGAGTACAGTTCCGGGTTTGTTGTCATAGTTAATGGTCTGTGACAGGGCGCGGAATGGCTACCGTACCCCTCTATTGTCATAGCAAATTGTGACTTGATTTGATCCCTACGTACGTAGTACCCATGCATACCTTTAAATTAAGTAAAAAACAATTTAAAAGATTTTTTTGGATTTAAAAGTTTGTAGTTAGATTCTATAAAACGGGAAGAAAGATAATTAGAATTTTTTTTCGATTTTAAAAATAGTTTATTTTAAATTTAAATTAGTTTTTTTACAATCATATTAATAAATTAATAAAATAATATATTATTAGTATTTAATTATTTAATAATATTTATATGTTTAATTTTCTAAAAGTTTATTAGTTTAATAATTAATATATTATTATACATAATACATAATATGTAATTTAGTAATTTTTATAAATATATTTTATGAAAATTTTAGTAATCACATTATTTAACTTTTAAAAATACATATAAATAAATAATAGTTTATAATTAGAATATAAATTATTTAATTTTATTCAAATAATGTTAATCATTTTTCCTTTAATCAAATATAACTTTACCATTAAAAAGTTAGAATTATTTTTTATATTTATATCATATTTTGGGAGAAAGCATTAGTTGAGAGCTAAACATAGTATATGATATGTGTTGGTAAACAAATTGTTCTTTTTAATTTAACCCTCAAATGCCCAAATCTGCGACAAATAATTTGATACCAACAGTTGGATAATCTATCATCAGGTTGATAGATTTCCTCTGAATTGAAAGGTACAACTCCCTTATGAATGATGTTCAATGAATTTGTTTTATTCTTAAACTAATTGGGTACGTTCTTAACCTGAGAACGAAAGAGGAAAACCAAGCTAGCCCTAGACAGAACTAAATCGGGCAGTGAAATCAATCCTAAACCTAGCCAACTTCGAGAACCCACACATCTTATGACTGCCCGGCATTGGTAATGCAGAATGAATGTTAGTAATGCAAAAACGATGCAGAATGAAATGAAAATGAAGATCAACTATTCCAGTTTCTGCAATAGAAATGGCTGCAAACAATCCTTATCCACAACACATTCACTATCTGACTCTAAGATGTAAGATAATGCTCAAAACCGACTACAACAATTCTCTAATTGAAAATAATTAGAAAAACCCTCCTCAAACTCTCTGATCTAAAAGAAGATCTCTCTTTATCATGAACATAACAAATAATGATGCTCTGATCTTTATTGCTTACAACTTATTGTCAAATTTATTACAAGAAAGTAGAACAGAAACCTCCAATGCATAAAATGAAATGCAGAAAATAAAATGTTGTCTCCCCTCTACTCCAGCAATACCTACTCTTGCAGAAAAGAAGAAGCCTTTACCAGAAAAAAGTTTACAATAAATAGTTTTTTTCAATAATTCCTCATGACCCTTCAGTTATGTAACTGCCCTTTCGGTTCTATAACCAACTCTTATTTCTTGGACACTTGGCTTTTGATGCCTTTTCATATTCTCTTTTTCAAAAATCATTTCAAAAATTATGCTTTTTCGGTCTTGGCAAGTAATCCGTGTATTTTTCAAATCTCTTACATTGTATGATAATGAGATCCTCCTTTGAGGAGAGATTTTCCATATGTCCTCTATATCTTCATCCAATTTGAATGTCTCCACCTTCACTCAAGTAATCGCTATATGGCTTTAAATCAATTCATTGGGTTCAATAAGAGTCACTTTAACTTGATTAGTGCCGGTACTTTATCTAATGACTTACATGTGTCTACCAGGGCAATCTGCAACTTCTGGGATGACAGGGTGCATGTGTAAAGAAGATTTCCATTTGAAATGGCATGTAGAAATCCATTTGACACCTGTCATAGGGCCCCTTGACACTCAATCTTTATCTTCAACTTTGTTTATTATCAACAGAAATTTCATGACTCATTAGCTTATTCATATCGTTATGTATTGATTCACTCAAACTTACACTTGAATTGTACCGCAACATTCTCTTTCCCATACATCACAAGCCCTGCATCTATATACTTTTATCCCACCTCCAAACATGACATCTCTGTATTCTATGTGAGACTGCGAGTAATCAGAAGTCCATTTCTAAATGCATCAAAACATCATGGGTTTTGAATGGGATTGGCGCCTCTCCATGTTTGAGACTGTGGCATTTCTTCATTCTTACGAGCGCCCATATCATACCGTTATACTCTATGTCATAATCGGGTGTAGCAACATAGCATTTGTTTCTGATCAAATCTTTTCATGGTTCGGGCACATACATCCACTTATGTTTGCGATCATTTTGAATGCAGTGATATTTTGAAATCTTACATTGGGCTCGTGCCTTTATCGATTGAAACAGGAAAAGTAAAACTTCTGTCAAGAACATGAATTCGAATGCCCTGTTCGGCTTGCATACTCTGTTTCCTCTCCATTGCATTCGAACACCTCATCCACTGCATTCCCCTGTCTTGGTCTCTGAATTTCTAAAGTTCTATTCTTTGTTACTACTCATTGTGTGCGTAGCCATTTGCATCTTGGTGGGAGGAAGTGGGGCGTTGCCCCACAAATAGAGGGAATTGTCTCAACTTGTCATTCTCCCCGACTTGCCCATAGAATTATAGGGCCACCAAATGATGAGCTGTTCAGACTGAGCGAGACTGCCTCTGCTCTTATTAACATCATACCATTCTCTCCTTTCAGTCGAATGGTTTTACCCCTCTGCCGGTGGTTGAGTTTTTTTTTAATATTTCATTCCTTTCCGCATCATCCCTCTCCTTTCATCAATCTCGGTAGTAGGGCGAGTAGTTCAAAGAACCAATCTGATAGGTCTCGACATAATAGCATTTGGGGAACTCTAACTCCAGATTCCTCACCCTCCTTAATATTATTGTACCGCTAGTGGTTCAATGAACTCCGATCCTATGGTATCGGGTTGACTCGTACAACTGAGCCATTTCCGGTTGTCTCTAGTTGACTTTCTGCTTCTGAACCCGGAATCTCCATTTTTGCAGATTCCAGTTTTCCTTTAATCTGGCTTTCAAATTACAATTTTCCCTTTCACAACCACAGTGTTAGCAATGTCACTTTCAACCATCATGATGCTCACGAGAATTGAGAGTGATTAGGCTTTGGGCTTGGAATATGGATTTGAATTCGATTGCATTGTGCATAGTGACCACAACGTACCTATTCATGATACTCGAACACCCCTCAACTATATGATGACACCCATTGTTTATGTCGATGTAATGCATATTGAATTTCAATCCTACTAAATTTTGTCTCTGTTTGAATCGCAGCTTGACCTATACCATTTCACATCGGTCTTAATGAATAAGAGTGTGATTCATTTGTTGAGTGATTGGGAAACATAGTCTCCTCTCTGTCATCGGGTTCATCTTCACTTGTAGATTACTTCCCTTGTTTTGGTGATATGTCCCTGTGACTGTGGATGATGATGCCGAATGTTGAGAACAATAGTCACGTCTCTCCTTCACCTTTCAATCTAATTGATTGTTTACTTGCAATCGATTCTTCTTGTGCATAACTGTGAACATCTCCACATATGAGAATCAACCGAGCCTTTGCGTGTATGCCTTCCAGTGGAGATAGGGGACTGTGTAATTCATACTTTTCTTGATTTTGTCCTCCTTTGTTTAGGCTCAACATCCCTATATCTCTTTTGATAGTCATTTCCTTTGGGATTAGTAATCCTATGCGAGCAATCACCTTCCTCTTGTATGCATGGATCCTTCTCGACTCATGGCATGTGAGCATGGGAATTTCACAAGTAACTGCCAGAATGTTTCTGTTTCTCCTTGGCTTCGACATCATTCAATTCAGTCATCAACATGCATTTGAGTAATCCATTGATGCTGTGCTCTAATTCAACCATCCATTGAGATATCTTCAACTTGAAGACATTTCGATCTTTTATCAAGCTCGAGGTCTCTCATGGCTAAGACTTTTGCAATTGACATGCATCCTCTTCCAAGGCCAGAGCTCCTATGTGCGACATCAACTTCCTACATGCACCATAGCTCTTGGCGAGTTTTCATAGAATTGCTTCTATCTGGCGGAAAACTCAAGTTTGACTACTTCCTTTGGTGAAAATTTGACTATGGCCTTCTCTTTGGCGGAGAATTCAATATGGAGAGTGAAAAGCGTAATCAAAAATTGGTTTTCCGCTACGCTCTTTTTCTTTTTGGTGGAAATCCCAAATTTGAGTGCGCTTTAGAAAATTCCGATTTTGAAACAATGAATATGAATTGGGACATATGAACTCTCACATCTGCATTAGAACTTTGATCTTCATCCTTCACAGAAACATTGTTAGGAGAAACATCTGAAACACATTAGGTGGAATCTAATGAAAGACTTCGACTTTGAAAGATTAAAATTGGGGGACTGGAAGTACGCCAACAATATGTTGTATTCAACAAAAGCTCAAAAAATAATAATGTGTCTCAGATGTAATAATGTCAACACAATAATCCATCCTTAAACTTCATGAAATCAAAATCCTTTTTCTCTAAACAAACCCTAAATAAATATGCTCAATTTTGATAAACAATCCTTTATTAATCAATCTTGAATTATACTAATTTATAATATAATAAACAAGCATTTTTATTGCACATCTAACCCCACCAAGGAAGCTTCATTATTCACCACATTAGTTTTAGAGCATTAATCTATTAAATCATTGTACCAAACTATTAAATTAAAATCCAAGATGTAACCAAAAAAACAATCTATTTGATCAAATATAATCACTACGTATGATTCAACAATCGCTCTATTTTAATCCATGATGATTCGACTATTTTTGATGTTATAATATGTTTAGAACACATTTAATAATGATAATCACTCCCTCTTATTCCATGATGATGTTAGATACTTATATTTCATGATGCATATATGTGTTTTTATTATATTTTATAATTATTTTTTGATAGTTATTTTATGTGCATTTATGTATTTTGATAATTATTTTATATTTATGCATGTGTGAGCTAATCTTTGCTCTATCATTCTATAATATGTTGCTGGTAGGCTAAGCAATTACTATTGCATCATTTTTTGGAATTGCTATGTTAACTAGTGATTATATTAAACTCCGTGAACTAATTTTTTTATTTATATTTTTGCTTTTTTTATATTAAGAATCAAGGAAAACCAGTACAAGGAGGCTAGGCCTCATCAAAAAGTAGCTGTCACAACCACAAACAAAAACCAAATTTACAACATGGTGTGAAACTGCAGAAAAAGTACCAACAGATAGACGGTATAACAGAACGACAGTATATATAAAACAAAATAGCGGTGCAATTCAAGACAGGATGTTGTCATAGGCCTCAAACCAAGTTGTCCATCCCCGAGGACCTTCCATCCAAACAATAGTCTTTTGGTTCTAGATTTGTGCCAGCATCTCCACCTGGGCGTTGGAGGGCTCTTTGTTGTTCTTCACTCCATCGTTCAGCTTCTTGAGAGCCTCCTCAAAGGAAGAAAGGTTGTCCACATTTTGTCTCCACTCATAACCATCCTTCATCTCATAGATGAACTTGGTAGCGTGACCATCTTTAAGGAACCTTAGGAGCTTGTTCCTCTCAATGTTCATAGTAAAGGCCACCTGCACAACAATTTTAAAATAAGTGAGTGTTCGAAAACCAAAGGATTCTAACATTATGATAATAAAATAAGCAGAACTCACTAGGAAAACCAAAGGATTCTAACATTATGATAATAAAATCCCATTCCACCCTATCATAGGATTTTTCAAAGTCAAGGAGAAACATAGCAACGTATTGGCCAGAAACCTTAGACCATTCCATGACTTCACAGCTCGTGATGATATTTTCCAGAATATATCTTCCTTTAATAAATTCGGTCTGGATGGGGCAAATGAATTTGGGCAGGATCTTCTCCAACTGAATGGCTAGCATTTTAGCTAGGATCTTATAGGACACATTAAGAAGGGTGACAGGTCTCTAGTTCTTAATGAGGCCTTTGTCCCCATCCTTGGGTATGAGTTTAATAATGCCTTTATTAATGGTATCTCCAAGGGAGCCTTTATTCAAGGCCTCATTATATATATCGAACAAATCGGAGAAGATCCAATTAAGGTTGGCTTTCTAGAACTCAATAGGGATCCCATCAGGCCCCAGAAGTTTATCATTGTGAAGGGAGTTGATGGCTTTTTAAATTTCGTCAATAGTGAACTGCCACTTAAGGAGGCAAGACTCTTCCTCAGAGATCCTATTAGGAATGATGGATTTATAATTAAGTCTAAGGGCTTTGGCGAACTTTGAGTCTTCAGAGGTGAAGAGCTTTTTGGTAGGAGAGAGAAAAGGCCTCTTTAATGCTTTCCAGGTCAATGACTTCTTTATTATCAACAATAAGCATGTCTATCTTTTCCCGGCTATGTTTATGCTTAAGAAAATTAAAGAAAAAGTTGGACCCTTTATCACCAAATTGGAACCAATGGCTGTGGGCTCTAATAATGGCAGCCTTAATCCTAACTTGTTGATTCATTCTAAGGGCATCCCTAGCTTTCGCCACATGGATGGCAAGGTTAGGGTAGGAGGGATTCAACTGAATTTCATTTTCCAAGTGAAGGAGTCTAAGATTAAGAGATTTTTACTCAAACCTATAGTCTTTGTTCATTTTTGACCAATAGTTTGCAAGAGTTTTTGCCAAGAGCCAATATTATAATTCCATCTATCAATATGAGAAGCTAAGTACTTATTCTCCTTGTTAAGAAGTCTGATAAGATTAATGGCAGAAAGAACATCAATATCCTTAAGAAGGTTAGTGTTAAGGATGAATTTATTAGTCCCCAACCTATTATTAGGTAAGGAAGTAGCAAGCTTGATGTGAGCAGAAATAAGGTGGTGGTCTAAGAGAGTAAAGGGCCAAACAACAACATGATTTCCATGGTCACTAGGGACAAATTAAAATACATTTTTATTGGAATTAAAGTGGTCAAGTCTGTAATAAATCCTATTATGATCTTTTTGGAAATTGCACCAAGTGTTCCAGAGACCCTTGGATTCGACCTTATTACCGAGCAGAGGATCAACAAGGTTCTTCATAAGTTTCATTCTATCCCAATGGGATTTTTCAGATCCTTTCCAATCAAAAGCATTACCCCCAATTTTGTCATCACAATCCTCAATCATGTTAAAGTCTCCATCAAGGATCCATGGTATATCAGGCAGGGAAGAAATCTAGTCCCAAAGGGCAGCTCTTTCCTTGTAGACATTGGAAGCATAGATATATAGAAAACCTTGATGAGGGTATTGTCAACATTAATAGAAGCCCAAACAACCCCGTTACAGGGGGAACAACCCTTTTTAGTAATATGGTTTGACCATCTAGGATTAATGAGTAATACAACGCCACCTTTACCTTTGAGGTGATTGGAGTAGATTTTTATGGAGTGTTTCCAAATGAAGTTGAGGTTAATATCCAAGGTAAAATTAATAGATTTAAGCTCTTGAAGCATCAGAAAATCTAAGTCCTTATGAGAATCCAGGAAACGTTTAACAACCAGCTTTTTGTCTAGAGCTTCCAGACCTCTCACATTCCATAAGATGTACTTCATGGTAAACAAGGGGGAAATTATGAGCTCTTTAGCAACATGGAGGCTTCTATCACAGGCAGGGAGACCCTTGCCATTCTTTTTCTTGCTAGAGGTGGCCTTGTTCTTAGAGTCCAAGGGTCTACCCCTTCTATTGGGTTTGGAACATCCCTCAGCTTGATCCTCGTGGTCTTTACCAATGTCATCATCTCCTCGAGAGATATTTCCAGAGGGAGGTTCTACATAAGTGGTAGTTAGGGAAGGGGTTTCATTCATTTCCATCTACGACATCTATGTTGAGGATAGGTTAGGGGAAAAAAAAAGAAGAATTTCTATCAATAGTAGTGTCAGTAGTGATGACATGAATCACAACATCCTCATCTTGAGCTCTTTAAAAACTTTCTTAGGCACACTCCCACTAGGTCTACTATTGATATCAATACGGGGTGTGGGATCAATGAAACCAAGGTTATCAGAGAAATGATTAGCAATCAGGAAGGTCACAGAGCCATCTTCCATATTGATATCACTAATGCACATACTGGGGGTTTCAAATCTATTGATAATACTCTTAATTTTTGAAAAATTCCCATCAACTGTGGGTGGGGTGGGATTGACATTAATCTGGGCAGAGATAACACTAGAATTAGCAGACCCGATCTTGTCAATGGCTAATTGTTGCACATGCTTCCTTCTGTGCTTCTTTGAGTTGTTCAGAACCATTTGAAAACTATCATGTTGTTCCTCACCTAGCTGCTCATTAACTTCAACAGGGGGTCAGAGGGGGGGGCATATTGGTAATGGGTCTTTAGGGCATGAATCAGGTAAGGGTAAGTCCATAGAGATAAAAGAGGTGGCACCCATGGTAGGCTGAATCACAGGGGAGAAGGGAGCCACAAAGTTACGTGTAGGAACCTTATTATCCATTTGGGATTTCTGCATGTTCAAGATGGAGGATTTTTTATTCAAAATAGGGCAGTTTTTAAGAACATGGCCATCTTTTTTACAAAGGAAGCACGCATTCAAACCCCCCAAAATTTTGAGCAGGCAAGATAAAATATCATCCTCAATGTTGAGGTTGAGGGAATTAGGAAGGTCTATCCATGGTTTAATGGAAATAAGAACTCTGGCATCGAGATGGGGTACGAGTCGAGGAGAGTCATCCATTCAAATGAATTTACCAATGGGTTCCACTATTTGTGGGATGAATTTCCATAAAAATAGAGGAATTCTTTTGATAACAACTCACCTAGGGCTTGACAGAGCCAAAATTTCTTCTGAATTCGCCTCAGGAGACCATCCTAGGGCAGAAAATGAAGTTTTACCAACATTCCAATACATTTTTTTAAGAACCTCTAACTGCATTTTATGCGTGTTAAAAAAGATAATGAATAATCCTTTCTAAATTTTCCTATAGAAGGAAATACGAAATCCTAATTTTAAATTCCAGTAGTTATGAAACCAATCATCCATAAATTTTCAAGGAGGGCATTTTTTAACATCCACACAAGCAAAAAAAATTGTAGTGTTTCAACCTATTTTTTTCCATAATAATTTCATTGGCCAATGAAACATTAGGTGAAATGGAGATAGATATGGGGCCAAGGCCAAGGTCCATACCTTGTGGACCCGTTCCACCTTGCTCAATGGCAGCCACAAATTTACCATCCTGGGAAATGGAGGACGAGCCCCTTCCCATGACTTTGCTGAATGATTTATTAGGTTGTAGAGGGGATTGGGAAGAGGGTTACGAGGGAGGAGACTGAGAGTCTCTATTCATCTTTACCTCCATAAAGTCAGGCAAAGATTGCACACTTGGCCAAGGCAAGAGATTAAGATAAAGGATGCAAGACAACTAAAAACATTAAATGAAAGAGAAAAGAGGAGGAGATATTTTCAAACCATGTGGAGGAGGGAGACCTCCTCCAAAGCCACACAGATTCCTTCATCCCGCGAGTCAGCACCCTGTCATCGAGTAGAGCTTCCTCATCGCAAAATCCCTCTAAAAATAAAAAATTCATATTTTCTATAAATAGTTATAATATATTTAAATTTATAAATTATAAAAATTATTTGTTGATAATATGGTTGGCTAAATTAGTTTGAGTCTTATACACAGATTTTTGGAATCGAATACATCACCATTTTTATTGAAACTTCTTTACACCATGCTACACACAATTAGGCAAGTTTCGAGGGAGGTTTGGCCTGTAATTTAGGATGTGATCTACATATGGAATAAGTCTACACATAAGGTATACAATATTTCAAGAAATGCAACATGAGATGAGACCCTTTCAGAAAATTCAAGGAAGGTGACAAATAAATGGTTGACAATTTGAGATTGAAGTCTAGTTTTTTTTAACTCTCCAATAGATACTTTGACATTGTGTAATGATAGTGAACAAGAAAAATTGTGTGCAAATGAAGCACCATGAGTTTTTTATTTGTCAAAGAAAGGAGGGAAAAGTCTTGTGATCTCTCATGAAAGAGATAGATTAGTAAGTCTATAATAAGTGTACCTTATGGGTCTATAGGACCAGGCATAATAGTGATGATAATTTTGAATTGTGAGTTGCATAGATTCAGTTTGTGAGTCTACTTAGAATCAAGAGAGAGTATGTTGGATTAGGATGCAAGCATCCAATTAGAAATGGATTTAGTAATGCCAAATATGTAATTATATTTTTTAGGAAGAGATTCCAAATGAAGTGTCACTAGTTTTCTATTTGTTAAAGAAAGGAGGGGAAAAAATTGTAATCTCTCATGAAGGAGAGAAATTGGTACTTCTATAAGAATTGTATCAGGTGAGTCCATAAGACCTAGTATAATAGTGGTGATAATTGTGCACAATGAGTTATATAGATTAAGCTTGTGAGTCTACTTAGCATCAAGGTGGAGTATGTTGGATAATGATGTAAGAGTGAAACTAGAAATAGACTTAGTAATGCCAAATATGCATTTGGATGTTTTAGATAGATATTCTAAATTGGTTTTAGTGATTTGAGAAACTTTTCATAGATGACAATTTAGATGTTTTAGAAGTTTCTTTATTGGTCATGTAGTGAACTATTGTGTTTCTAGAGGCTACAACCTCTATAAAAAACTGTATTATTGTATTGTTTGAATGTAGATAAAAAATGTAACCTCTATAGTCATGTGAATGATCAAGAACAAAATATTATCAAGAACAAAATATTTATTATATGTAATAAGTGTATTACTAAAATAAAATATTTAAATTTTTAAAAATTATTAAATTATACATAAATTAAAAAATTTGACAATCAATAATTATCTTAAAACTTAAAATGAAAGGCATTAAAATGACTAAACCGTTGTAAAAACATTATATGATAGGTAGGGGTGACCGTCAAATTCCAGGTGTGGATGCAAGTATGCAACTAGAAATGAAATTAGTAATATCAAATATGCATTTGGAATTTTTAGAAAGGGATTCTAAATTAGTTTTAGTGATTTTAGTATTTTCATGGATGAAAATTTATATGTTTTAGAAGTTTCTTTATTCCTCATGTAGTGGGAAATGTTGTGTTTATAGAGATTGCAACCTCTATAAATATTGCCTTCTTGTATTGTTTATGTAGATAAAATAATGTAACCTCTGTATTGAGGTGTGATATACTAGATATTAAATAAATAAATTATTTTGTTGTCTTAAATTTATTTTGTATTTTGTATTGAATTTTACATCTACAAAGTGGTATCAAAGCTTCTCTAAGCCTAGTTCCCTCATGGGAGGGCCCAGGGTCATGAGTGTGATCTTTTGAGACTCTTCTTGGTGTGCTTGTGATATTAAATTATGGATTTATCTCACTTAGAGAAACTATATCTATGTTTGAATATTGTAATTTTTAATGTTGTTGATGAGGTTCTCAAGTAATTTGCTGGAGTAGAAGCATGAAGAATTGACATGTGGCAATCTTAGCATCAAAAGAGTGAGGTTTTTGGTGTTTGTTTCTCTAAGAGTTTCATGTGATTAAACTATGTGAGAAGTTTGATAACTTCATTGTAAATGTCACGTAATTATTGGGAGTACCAAGGATGTGAACAAAAAAGTATGAAGATTGGCGCGAAAAGGGACGCATAAGACATGGTTAGGAGTTGTTCCACCAATCCATGTGAGAGGTGATTGAAGATGAGGTGTTATGAGATTACCTTTCCCACATTAGAAATGCGATCTTCATATGGAATAAGTCTACACATGAGGTAGACAATGTTGCAAGAAATGCAACATGAGATGAGACCCTTTCGGAAAATTCTTTTAAGGTGAGAAAGAAATGGTTGACAATTTGAGATTGAAATCTAGTTTTATTTTACTCTGCAATAGATACTTTGACATTGTGCAATGATAGTCAACAAGAAGAATTGTGTGAAAAATGAAGTGTCATGTGAGTTTTTTCTTTGTCAAAGAAAGGAGGGAAAAAACCTGTGATCTCTCATGAAAGAGATAGATTAGTAAGTCTATAATAAGTGTACCTTATGCTTCTATAAGAACTAAATTAATAGTGATGATAATTTTGAATATTGAGTTGCATAGATTCAGTTTATGAGTCTACTTAGCATCAAGGGAGAGTATGTTGGATTAGGATGCAAGCATCCAATTAGAAATGGAATTAGTAATGTCAAATATGTAATTAGATTTTTTAGGAAGAGATTCCAAATGAAGTGTCATGAGTTTTCTCTTTGTTAGAGAAAGGAGTGGAAAAATTATAGTCTCTCGTGAAGGAGAGAAATTGGTACTTCTATAAGAATTGTATTAGGTGGGTCTATAAGATCTAGTATAATAGTGAGGAAAATTGTGCATAATGAGTTACATAGATTTATCTTGTGAGTCCTCTTAGCATCAAGGTGGAGTATGTTGGATAATGATGCAAGAGTGCAACTAGAAATAGACTTAGTAATGCCAAATATGCATTTGGATGTTTTAGATAGATATTCTAAATTGGTTTTAGTGATTATAGAAATTTTTCATAGATGACAATTTAGATGTTTCAGAAGTTTCTTTATTAGTCAGGTAGTGAACTATTATGTTTCTAGAGGCCACAACCTCTATAAAAAAATGCATTATTGTATTGTTCATGTAGATAAAAAAATGTAACCTCTATATTGATGTTAATCGTAATGTAATAGATATTGAATAAATAAAATATTTTGTGTTGGAGGTGACATCTACATTGGTGATGTAATTATTATGGCCATTGTTCACTAGTGAATCTCCAAACACAAAGTATGCATGTTCTTCTTTTACATCACAAAAGCAACATGATAATATGACAAGCAATCCAAGTAATGACCCAACAAGCATTTCTATCTTCTTGAGAAAAATATAAAATTGTAAAACAAAAAAAATCATTCTATTGATTCAAAAGATTTAAACAAGAGATTCTTGATCAAATGATCAAAGATCAAACTAATGGATAATGAATCAATTACAACCGTCTCATTATATAGATGTCTTGAATACATCTAATTTTATCATGTAAATCTTACATTATTAGTTTCAAAGAAATAAACTTTAAATCTTAAAAAACTAATATTAAAACTAAAAAAATTAAAACATAAAACAATACAAGTTGGAGAAATTACTAAATATTCCAACACTTCTTCTCACTCCTCACATTAAAATTGATTTACATAGATTGTGAAGGACATGAAAGACAATAGCCATTGGTAAATTTATAGTCATCTATCACACCTCCATACTAAATTTAACGTGCTTGCATACCACTTTCATTAAAGTGATATGATGTGCTCACCTACACATCCATAAGCTATTACTCATACCACCTAAAACTTTGAATTGATTTTTTTCTTCATTTGGTGTGCATGCATTTGATGGGTTTAATTAGAGGAGTGGTATGTGTGAAGAATTCCAAATAGTCCAATTTCAACTTGTATAATCATTGTCACAATATTTAATGATCAATTTGGCACTTTTTTGATATGTTTGTTACATTAGAATTGAGCCAAGAAAAGTTGACATTTCAACACACAATCCATTGATGGATATGGTAAACAAGTTTGACTATGGCTAAGTCAATTTCAAAGCTTGTACAATTAATACCTTTTTAATAATTAGGAGTTGTTTTACTATTCAATAAAGTTATATATTCAAGATTTTGGGAGAATTCTATTTAATAGATCTACAATTCATGGATTATGCGAAACTTTTACCATATATTCAATAAGGACACCTTACACCAATTTTTTTGGAAGATTATAACTTTTTAACAAGATTTGATAAAAATATAATTTATAATATATTCAGTTAAATATTATCTATTTTCTACAAATTTAATTTTTTATTAAAAAAAAATAAAAAATAAAAAATATGTCTATATATGCATCCAAAAAAGTACAATAAAATCTATGTCTTAGATATTAGTATTAATGGTTTGTATTTAATAACTAGAATATGCACTCATAAGAAGTTTAAAGGCTATGTCAAGGAAAAATTAAAAGTAAAAAATAAGTGAAAACGCAATTTTTGTTATCTATTAATACTTTTAATTAACATTATTTCCACCCACCAAAGAATTCAAGTAAACATATTAATATATAAATTTCTCTTTGATCTTATTCTATTTGGAGAAATCTTGTTGTTCAACATTGGTAATGAAAGATTTATAATTATTAAATGATATTTCATTATATATTTTAAATAAGAATACATGATATAACTAATGATTTTGGTGTTAGAATATTCGGATAAGTTCTACCAATCTTGTCTTTTATGTTTTATTTTTTAATGTCGGTCATTAATAGTTGTTTGAAAAATATTATTTCCAGTCTATGTCGGCCTAAGTTAGTTATCTAAAGTCCTCTATAAAAGAGGTACATGGGAATCTTTTTACCCAGGGAATACAAAACCGAAGTTTATTGTGCAGCAACACATACGAGCACATAATAATTAAGGTATCTGGGTCCCCCCATAAAGAGATTTTATTTGAATTTTGTTCGAGAAGTTTTGATTTAATAGTCATCTATTTAAGTTGTACTCATCTCAGAACAAGGAAGGTCGAGGTCGATGATCATAAACTCCAGAAGAATTGGTTTTCAAACAAAAGAGATGGCATCACAAATGCAGAAAAGTCCATCTAATTCTTCATTCTTCGAACGCTATTTTGCGGAATCAAAGAGAAAGACCAGAAAATCATTTGATGAGTTTCATGATAATCCATTACTTACCAAGCAGCAGAAGGTGAAAGCTTTAGAGGAGTACGAAGCGGCTGTCATTGATAAGCTGGATGAAATTGCCAAGGAGTACAAGATTCAGACATTGACACTAGAAAATAAGGAGTTGAAGAATAGGACGTTGGTTTCTTTCCCCAAGAGGATTCTAACAGATCTGAGGAATGGGCTCCAGGACATGTTTAGCATATTATTAGATCTACAGACATTCACTGAACGAATAATAAGATTACAAGATGCAATCGCAGCCAAAGAAAAAGAGGCCCAAAATATTATTGAGAAGGTAAATTTTATGGCTTCCATTTTACAATCCTCAACCAAAGTTTGTATTCCAATAATGAGTGAAGGTGAAATTGTTGCTTGTAAAGAGATATTGAAAAATGTCTTTGCCTCTGCCGAAATTGATAAGACTACCCTTGAGCGCATTCAAAAGACTATGGATGATTTCACACAAAAATTGGAGAAGCAGTATGAAGATATTGAATTTCCAATCGTCACAGAAAGCAACGGCAAGCTTATTTCCCTTGATCATTTTAATGTATTGCTAAAATATTTTATGTCCAGCATTGAGTATGTGGTGCAGACTTCCGAGCATGAAGGTAATCAAAAAGTTTTAGATTTCACCAAATTCGCAAGTGCATATGTGGAAAGGAGTACACTTCTTCGGGAGCTCATCCAGGAAATGATTCATCCATTGTCGGAGGAGTTGAAGGAGACCAAAGTGCGAGTTGAGAGAAGGCTTATCATTAACGCACTTCAAATCGAGGAGGATTATCATTCATGTAAGAAGGCCGTTGAAGGGAAGGTAGCAGCAAACTGAAGAATGATATTGTTGTTTTATCATCTTAATCGTTTTCTTGGCTTAAAGCGAATTTGGTTGGTTCCTTGTTTGAGGATCTTTTGAACAGGACAGAACACATTTTTAATGCTATTTTGCAATATATATTACGGGTTGGAATTATTTTGCAAGATATCACGATTAATCTTTACGACTGTGAGAATGCTTGCTGGTTTATGCAAATGAATTCTTAATTTTACTTTTTTGAATGTTTATATTCTGAATGATGCTCTTCTCTCCAAGAGGTTTTAGTTTAATGTCATGTTGGATAATTGTATCAGATTTCAATCACAGTATGTGGCTATTGATTTGCTTAAGTTGGGTGGAGTGTGCCGAATGTGGAATTAAAATTGGAAGCGTGCTTGTCCCTTCCCTTTCTTTATCACCTTTTGCGGATTTATAATAATGTATGGATATTAGCTGGCTGCATCTTATCCTTGAAGTCTCTTGTACTGATTTTGTTTTGATCTATTCACCTACATTTTTCATCTCTATTGTGTTTTAGGATCATTGCCACATGAAATGAAAGATAGCTGTCTATGTTGTCTCTGCCTTAGCCATCAATGTATCTGCACGGATTTTTCCGTGCGGGAACTGTTAATATTGTATAATTTTATGAGCTTATGTTGAAGGCGAGTACAAAAGTGTATTTTATGTCATCCTACCCAGTATTGGTAACTGTATTTTATGTCTAATACATCAAATTCATTTATTCCTATGTTTTCTTGAATGGATGTAAACGTTATCTGACAATTCTTGGAATTGTGTTAAGATTTTCTTTGTGTATTATTGTGCTACTCTATATATTGTGAATGTATTAGACACAGAAACTGATGGAATTTGCCAAACACATACTTTCGTAGTTGTTAGCTGAGCCGCTAAGGCCGTGTTTTCCAATGGCTTTGATCAAATTTAATTTAAATAATGCAAACAGTTTTATTCAAAACATGCATGAATGCCTCTTTACATACAAATTTGATATATATAGAAATTTTATTCAAAACAATTCGCAGACCGGTTGAAAGTCCCGAGACTGAGGTGGTACTTCTGTGTGAGTATGCGAGCTCATGTATGCTTTGAAATTGCGAGATCATGCATTATTCGCCATGGCAAACGCCGGTTGAAGAACTGAATAATAACACAGCTCTGATACCAAATATCGATTTGAAAAATAACGCACTTCAATTTCTAAAAATGCTTACATCATGCCTCAATTTAACAAGGGCTTCAGGGCAGCTTAGTTGATGCCTAGTGCGGATAGGGTGAACAGGCATGGCTCATATACACGCGTGCCGCTTACTCAAAGTTATGTTCTGAATTCTTTCCTTTCTGTTCCTGTGATTGTTCTGGGATGCAAGTTTGAAATTTATAGAAATAATACAACAATATCTATGACACACTAGATAAATAATTTAATAATAAGCACAAATAAGACTCGAAAAGTGGCAGCCAAAATGCTCTGCTTGGGCAAAATATTGACCTTTTATTAAATCAGAAATACAACATGCAACTTCCTCTGAGCTACTATTGTGATCCATGCAACCTCCACAGCACAGTGATCCATATTTAGAATTTGCTGCGGCCATTATTCTTTCTAGTCTTGGTCCTGCATTTGTCATTGCCTTGAAGGCTTGATAAAATCACTACTCTGTATTCTGATGCTTACATGTTTTATAATGTTAAATAAAACTATAAAAATAGGTATGCTTACATATTTTGTAATGTTAAATAAAACTATAAATAATAGGTATGAACATATAATTTAGTAGAAATCAAAATCTTTTGATTGCATTTTTCATTTTTTTGTACTTGACTTTAACGAGGAGTTAAATTTAACATGTGAAGTTATAAAACTGTTGCATCATGTATGCTTATATAATGTATAACGAACTTCTCAAACCTCTGTGTTGTCTTTAATTTTGCATAAGTGCTACCAAAGTATTCTCGATAGTAACTTTTAAATATTGTGTTGTGCCTTCTAAGAATTCCAATCAGACTTAGTGAATATTGACATATATTACAAAATGTTAAAATCTTATGATTGTTTGAAAAAGTGGATTTCGTTATTCTCCAAGCAAATTTGAAAAAAAAATTTATAAAAAGAAAAAAAATAAAATAATAGTATTTGGGTGTTTACTGTTCCATTTGATAAAATTGATATTTTAATTAATAACAAAAATATAGATGATTATTCAGGGATCAAATTCATTTTCTTGACTATGCTAAGACCATTTAAGGGGCTCGATAGTTGCTGTGAGAACACAACCATCTATTAGCTAACTCCTACAACTACTTAAAAGCTGACAAAACAAATACACAATTATAAACAACCATAATATTCAAACATAATGAATGCACTATATGCAACAAAAATGCAACATGTAATAACATGCAATTTCCTTTGAGCTATTGTAAGTCTACACATATATATGCCAAATGTAGGTTAAACTATTTAGGAACTTGTAGTATAATTAAATTTTGGTAAACTTATGGCTTCTTATTTGGTAACAATCAAGTCTGTGTCATAGAAAAATTGAGGCTATGTGTTTGTTATAGATAGAGTAGAGTAAAATTTTTGTCAAAATTAAAGAAACATCGAAGAGCTTGCTTCTAATGCTATACAGAATTAAAGAGTCAATGTTTAGTGATATGGAAAGCTATGCAAAATACAAAATTCATGATCATGCATTGCAAAGGGCTAACTGCAAAACAATAAGGGGTTATTGATTAACAATATTTACAATAGCATTGTTGACGACCAATGCGAATGTACCACAAAGGTGCAATTTGTGCAACACATATACCATTTTGGAGATGTTTTTTGTATTGTTCATACGATATGGCTGCAATTTCTAGGAAGTGTTGTTTTAGTAGGTCACCTTGTAAAGTGATGTCAACATTGCCTTCCTGCCTTTGTAATGTTCATAACAAACTATGGCGACATGTAGGTTGGATGGGTTTACTGCAATACGTGCAATCCGTGGAGTCATTATCAGTAGAAGTGTCAAATGTCAATGCACGGTGGCATGTGCTGCAACATATTTCATAAGGCAAAAAATGTGTATTCTTTTCCTTTAGTGTACCAAGTACCTACAAAAGCAATGGCGTAAATATGCATTGTATGAAGGATGGAAAGAGGTGGATGCAATGTGGAGTTAGAAGGAAAGTATTGTGTGCTAGCCTAGATGTTGCATTTGGCAAGTGTTTGCAAATGTGCTTTTGTACTTTCATCATTAAGCTCTTGTACAAATGAAGACTATGATGGCCAAATGGAATGTGAACCTCTTGAAGCAATGAGTATGAAATTTTTGAACACTACTAGAGGCATGTCCATTGTTGAGATAAGTCATATCAGAGCAGCCCACAAATCTGTGTAGTTGTTTGATGCAAGAACCTGCAAGAACTACTGGTTAGTACATAGTGCCAAGGTGACTAGTAGGTAGTATATAATGGTAGAGTAGGAAGTAATTGTGATTTTGGATATGGGTAGAAGTGCACCATGGCTATGTCCTATTGTGAATCTCCATCTCTCACATGTACTTCAAGTTGTCATTTGTTATTTTGGTATCTTGTGGCAATAGCACCAAAGGAGCCAACTAGATAACCGTAGTTAGCATCTATTAGTTGGGAATGGTCATGTCGAATGTAAATCTATGGTGCTTGCACAAAGGTTTGATAATGTCCATCATTCTTTTAGCTGTTAAAGAAAGACAACAATCTGCATCACCTAATTCATACTCTGATTTACTTTTTACAACGAAATCACTCATATGCTGGTACAAACTTCTATTCAAGGTAGGAAGTTATATATAAAGGCATTGATAATGTTCATTGTTATCGTCATTTGTCCATTAGCATCCACGAGTCGACATCTACAATCTCTCTTTTATTTTGTGCATTGGAGTATTTGTTTGTTGCAAGTTCATAAATGACCAATACTCCACCTTCAAATAGTAGTCCATTTGAGGGTTTGCACAATTCTAGAATTGTACTTGGGCTTTGTGGTATTGAGGTCAGGCATTGCAACGAAAACATGCGTTAGTAGGAAAACCAATTCCAAAACCCAAATCATGGCCTTTTTATTGACCATTATATAGTTATTTAAATTCAGTAAAAACATCATTAAAGAAAGGCAAAGATGGTCTTGAAAAGGGAAAATTTCTAGTTTTTTGAAGGCTCATTAATCGATAAAAAAAGTCAAACAGAAAATATTGTTTTTTAAGAAATAATTCCTAGCTAAGAAGAAGAGGAAAAATGTATGGAAAGGAAGCCTACACAAGGTAAAAGGAAAACGTGTTTATGAAGAAAAGTTTGTTGGTTTTCTAAAACTAAAGTATAAAAGTAAATTAGATCTTCATAGTAGAAGACCTAGTTGTGCAATATGTGATGTAGTTGTCCCAACATGTTTTTTTAATAAATTTGGCAAAAATTTAGGGGTCCATATAATGAGAAAAATATTGAAAATCTTAGAGAAATTCCTTCAACAACTACTATAGGCCAAAAACTTAATCCTTCTCACTTTTTAATATAATGAAGTAGCTAGCTAAGGACAATACAAGAGTATGGCCTTCAATGACTACCCTCATAATGCCAAGCTGATTTGAGGTTTTAATAATATTGCACAACTACATCATTACACGTCTTGTGCCTAATGTAAGAATTACCATCTTGGTCAACCTTTAGATTTATTAGGCAACAATTTTTCAATTGACTTATGGCAAACCAAATCTCAATTCTGAGTCTTAAGAGTGCAATTCAATTAGATTCATGTAGTTTCCAATCTCTCATCTTTGGATTAAACAATGTGAAGTTTTTTAAAAAGTGCAATTTAGATGTTTTAAATATTCTTCTCTATCCCTTCTAGATTTTTTAATCATTCTATTTCAAGAATCTTTGAAATAAATATTGTCCGCTATTTTTTAAACAGCTTTTTTTAATATAGAAATTCACACTTTTGGTAGTGGTGCCCTTCAGATGAAGCCCATTTGATCTATCAACAAATGGCCCAAGAAAATTTGACAAAATTAAATACCCAAAGATTTATTGGAAGAAACAACATTAGTAACCATAAATTCTAATTATTTCCTTCAACAACTTGATAGGACAAAATAAGAATGTTGGCTTTTCACCAAATAAAGGAGTTTATTAAGAAGAGTATGGTGTTAAAAAATATATTTAGCATAGTGATGTCCAGATAAAATTTGCAAAATGAAAAATTGGTGAAATGATCTCAAAATTCTAATAGAGAATGGTGTTCAACAACTACCCTCCTACTACTAGAGCCATTGACTTTTGCATGAGATTACTCAGAGATGATACATTCCTCGTACATAGTTTAAGGCTTTAGCATCTCTAGTATGGTCACCCTTGGGGGGTCTCTGGTCCCCAGACTTGACATGATGTATATGGTCTACTAGAATGAAAATATTATAATTAATCATGGGTGATGAAAATACTAATTTCAATAGTAGAACTTTTCTTATCTTTTAACTCAGATATCTGAACTAATTTTTGAAAGCATGCGAATAGGAATTTTAACTCCCGAGATTAATGACTCTTTTTTACTATGTCTGAAGAGGTAAAACTAGACTCAGAAGCTCCTTCAATTGTTACACATATGGAGTACTTGAAAGGGATTTGAGGAGAAATGACAGATTCTAGAGTACAAGTACATTGTTCATTTCTTAGCTACCAATAAATAACAATTGGTGTTTAATGTAGGCAACAATAGTTAGGTTACGGTTTGTCATTATCTTCTGGTTTTTTCATTTTCCATCTCTAAACCTGCGATATCATCTTCTATAATTGATAAATTGTAGTTCATTTAGAGATTCATACCTCAATTTTCTAATGTTTTTTGAACATTTTATTCTAATGTTGAGATTTTTATGTCAACTGATGTAGGGAAAAATAAGAAACCCCATTCCATTAAAGTTTTTTTATGAGTACTGAATGATAATTTGATGTAGTTGATTTAGGGAAAACCAAAAATTGATTTACACAAAATATTTTTTATGATTATCAAAATGATTATTAGATCTTTTATAGACAAGTAAAAGCACACAAGCATGTGACTATTGGCCACAAAAATAGAGCTTGTGGTAAGTTGATAGGCTATACATTGTCTATAGTTTGGTGAAAAGCCACTTTTGTAAAATTTTTGGCTAGTACATTAGAGCTTGTGATAGGTTTCTAAAGCACTAGATGCTAAAGAGATATTCTTGTTTATATCAAAGGGAAAGAGGAAACAAAAAATTTGATTGAGAAATCAAGATCAAAGTCTCATCTTTGTCCACTAAATGATGTTGTAGGTCACTTATAAGAGAGAACAAAGACTGTGATAGATTAATGAATGAATTTCCAAAGAGACAATTCATGCTTATAATAAAGAGAAGTAGACAATGCAGTTGAGGAATTAGGATATCAAGATCGAAATCACATCGATTGGCCAAAAAAGGATCTCGTAGGTCACTTATAGGGCCATCATTGAGTAATCTTGTAAGAAACTTGATTACGTTTAATAAAATTTTCTGTTCGTAGTAATCTAAAATCTAACAATAAATCAATGCAAACATGTGTAATGTTGAGAAACACTTAGTACTCTTCTAACCAAAGATTAGTTACAGTATATTGGGTAATTGTATTAGATTTCAATCACAGTATGTGGCTATTGATTTTCTTAGGTTGGGTGAATGAGTGTGCCGAATATGGAATTAAAATTAGAAGCGTGCTTGTCCCTTCCCTTTCTTTCTCACCAATTGCTGATTTATAATAATGTATGGATATCAATTGGCTTCATCTCATCCTTGAAGTCTTGTGTATTGATTTTTTTTGATCTATTCACCTACATTTTTCATCTCTATTGTGTTTTAGGATCATTTCCATATGAAATGAAAGATAACTATCTATGTTGTCTCTTCCAAGTAGCCATCAATGCATCTGAATGGATTTTTCTGTGCGGGAACTATTAACATTGTATAATATTATGGGCTTATGTTGTAGGAGAGCACAAAAGTTTATTTTATGTCGTCTTAGTCTTACCCAGTATTACAAGTTGTAAATTTCAATGAAATTCATTTATTCCTATGTTTTCTTTAATGGATGTAAACATTATTTGATAATTTTTGGAATTGTGTTAAGACTTTCTTTATGTATTATTAAGCAACTGGGTATGTGCAGGATCACAGTATGCCAAAAAGTGGCGATGTGAAAAAAACTTATTTTCACTCGTCCAAAAGCGCACAAATGGATTTGTTGACTTTTTAGTAGGCCTAGGTGTCGGTACACCTGGGCAAGGAAAAAGCCAAAGCAAAGGCCTAATCGGATATCCGATAATACCAGATATCCAATTTTTGCCAGTAATTTTTATTTATATAGCCTGACTGCATTCAACATTTTTCATTCTAAAAATGTTGAACATGGCTAGGGGCTTTCAGATATCTGATTTGATTTAGATAATAGGTAAGTTTATTTATTTATGTTTTTAGTGTTTTTATTTTTTTTTTATAGAAATTTGTAGTTTTTTATATAAAAATTAGGGTTTAAATAAGTTTTTTTAATTGATTTTTAAAATTGATTGTAATTATCGATTAGTGTTCTAATTGTAATCAGACATGGACCCAAATCAATCAGAAAACCCTCCTAATGATCCCACAAACAATCTAGAACCACCTCCCAACAATCCCCCACTTTTAGAAGATGAACCAGTTTCAAACCCTCGCTGTTTAGAGGATCTAATAGGAGATAATCTAAATCAACTTAGAGGATTTCAAACCACCTATGTCAATATCCCCATATTGCACCCCATGTTTACGAAATTGAACTCAATTATTGAAAATATGGAGAAACTTACAGAGCAACATAATGCTGCACTTCTTTGGCGCGATTCCATGCACGCCCAGTTTGACGATGGGCTTGACTATGATCAAGTCATGAACCTAAACATAAAAAAATGTGACATATGTAATCTTTTTGTGGATCCTAAAATTGGTCTAAAAGTGGACCCTAAAAACACTAAGTTGTCAATTAAATGGTGCAGAAATAGTGCAATACGTGACCACTTTTGGGACCGATGGTGGATGGTTTTTGATAGACCACCTCACAGCAATTTGGATGTCCCATTTTATTTTATAAAAAAATTGTATGCTGAATTTGTGCTTGGTCACAAGGTCAATTATTGGAGCATGATACCGAACTAGGGTGTAGGTTTAGGTGCTCCTCAGGACAGGCCATGGGCACAATGGGTGAAATCCCACACATATGTCCCCCCTCCTGAGATTTCACCACCTCCCACAGTGTATCATCCTGACATTATTGCTGAGGCTGACTCACAGACTATTCAAGCCATTCGCTCCTTGAGTGATCTGTTGGTTACGCAAAGCACGACATTGTTGCCTCCTCCTCTTGATGCTTCTGGCCCTTCCACATCATCCACGAGCTCACATGTTTGTGTTCCCCACACTTGCATTATATGAAAGAATATGTGCTTAGGTCCCCTGATTGATAGTGATGCATATAATTACGTCTTCAAGGTGGATGATTCTACATAGCACACTATAGGCATTGAAGAACCTCATAAAGATGTGCATCAGGGGCATATAGAGCCATGGACTCCTACTGTTACGGTAAGGGTAAACAGTTCACCTTTTACATTGTATTTAAATTTTTTTGTTCATATTTTTAGTAGAATTTTCTTATAATAATTTCCCACTTATGTTTTTTTATGTGTTACATTTATGTTCAGTTGATGACAGAGGATCAGATGGCATAGGTGGAGGGGTCCACGCTTTCAGCCATATCATTTAGTCTTGACACTTCCATGGTACATATGTTTTAATGTACTCATTGGTCTCCTTAAATTATTATAATAGTATATGTACATTTTTTTCTAATTTTTAAGATCATCTTATTACATACTGATGTAGGTGTCACCAATTGCCATCGGGGGGGGGGGGAATGTGAGGGGGTTCAGGTGTCAGGCATTGACAAGGGAAAGGTAAGTAAGTAATTTAGTTTGTTTATGCATACATGTATACTTGTTAGTTATGCGTACTCATTTTTAATTTACATGGTTCATTTGACAGAGAGTGGCATATGATGATGTCGTGAGACCCTATCGTCATGATAGAGTCAGAGGCATATCCATTCCCAGTGATAGCCCCATGGTACGTACATTTCTAAATTTATTTGTGTGTATTTTACCATCAAGTATATATAATATGATCAAGTTATGATAGTATGAAGTATCTGTTTGACTTTTGTAGGTTACTCCTAGTTTGAGGGAGGTAGAACGGCAAGGGTTTGTATTGTTGATGACTCAACCAACATTTCCTGAAGAAAGTTTAACACAGATAAGTTTTAATGTTAATTCAGTTATTTTGTAAACACATATTTTCTACCAAGTATTTAAAATTAAATAGTATATAACTCGTAGATCAATCTCATGTTTGCAAACATATACAGGTCAGAGTCAACATTGGTGGCATTGTTCCTGCATTACCAAGGACATATATTAGGTCTTCTGTTTGCGGGAGGAGACAGAGAGGCGAGGTATATGAGGGTTAAATTTTAGTTTAAATTTTATTTATTATTGGTGACTATGATTCTAAATTTTAATCTAACTTGGCGTTTCACTTTTGTGTTTGAATGCAGGATCCATCAGAGCCAAAGAGTACTTCAAAGAGGTTGCATTTTGATGATCCACTAGTAGAATAGGATGTCCTAGAAACATTTATAGTTGAACTTCTTATTTTGAGATGTCATATGACACATTTTGAGATGGCGTATGCCACATTGTATGTAGATATGTTGACATGTAAATATGTACAGAATTATTGTTCATTTTGATATATATGAAACTTGATATTCGATCCAATTTGTTAATTATGTGTTCATTTATTCATTGTTAGTATGTAAATATGCTTGTCTATATGTACTCATGTGTATGATTCATGCCTTAAGTATATTTATGTATATTCAAGTACATTCTTCATAACCTAAATTCATGTGTATGGGCTATGTGCATGACTTAAGTGAATTCATGTGGTATGTTTTATAATCTATGTGCTACATGTATGCTTCATGACTTAAGAAAATTATGTGTACACTTTATGTGCTACATGTGTAATTCATCATTTAAGTGAATTCAAAATTTATGTGCTACATTATATTCATGTGTATCTGATGCTCTCAACCAAGAAAATCTGATGCAGAGCCCTCTACTATCCCCTCATGGAACTCAACTCAACTTGAGGATTCTACAAGCATGTTGGAATCTACTCAAGAAGTTAGTCTCAACTCAAGGGTCAAATAGAGTACTTTGACTTTAGAGAACCAACACATCTGACATTTTGAACAAGTTCACTTCCTCTATCCTCTCATCCCAACTTCTCTTGG
Source organism: Chamaecyparis obtusa (assembly GCA_027943335.1). Lineage (NCBI taxonomy): Eukaryota > Viridiplantae > Streptophyta > Pinopsida > Cupressales > Cupressaceae > Chamaecyparis > Chamaecyparis obtusa. Next base: position 46,439 of record BSBK01007838.1, on the reverse strand, counting down.
CACCAACTCCATTCTAGGCCTTTCAGTGCACCTAGAGCCTCCATCTTGTCAAAAATTGAAATAGGTCTTCCACCTTGATTATACCATGATATAAAATCTTAATATGGTTGATCTACTATGTTCCATCAATCTACCAGTTCTGGTCAACTCATCTTCCTCCAATCCACTCCAATAGCCCTTTTAGGCTTGTAGCCTTCACCAGTCATAAATCAGCTTTTTCCTCCAGAATTCTCCAAACAACTCAATAAAATAATGGTTGATCTAGATAACCTTTTGGATTCCTTAAATCATCCCCAAGACTCAGTGTAGACTCCTTTTGTATCCATTTAAAGGCTTACTTTGCCTCTTGACACACCAGAACGCTCGCCAACATACACAATGGTGCTTAGTGGACCTTCAGAATAATTTAGTCCAAGATGTTCGCAAATGTTCTACCGAATTTGAGTTCCAAACAAGTTTTTCCAACCAGAGCTAATGGCACAGTTCATCAATGCTAGGATGAATGGTTTGGAAGAAACCCAGTGGTGCAACTTTCAATTGACCCTCACAACAAGTTTTGGCATCAAGCGAGATTGGCATGCCAAATTCAAACAAATTTAAATTGCCCAGAATGGAGAGAGGTTATTGTAGGCATTAGAAATGTGGTCCTTTAACATCTCACAAATTATCAATACCTCTCATGGGGTCTGAGATATAAGCCTCAAAAGATCACTGCTGAATTGTGCTTAGTGCACCTTGGGGACACTTTGGTCTGGCATGGTCCAGAACGTTCTAGTGACTCAGTGGTTGAAACAGGGTTGTCACTAGCGTTTACCCAGCCAATTGGAGCTAGTGGAGTCCATTTGGTGCCGGGATGAACGGTTTTGAAGAAATCTAGTGGTGCAACTTTCAACTGACTCTCACTGCAAGTTTTGGCATCAAGTGAGACTAGCGTGCCAAATTCAAACAAATTTGAATCTACCAGAATGGAGAGAGGTTATTGTAGACCTTAAAAATGTAGTCCTGTAGCATCTCACATATCATTAATACCTCTCACAGGGTCTGAGATACAAGCCTCAAAAGATCGATGCCCAATCATGCTTAGTGCACCTTGGGGACACTTTGGTCTAGCATGGACCGGAACATTCTAGTGACTCAATGGTCAAAACAGGGTTGTCACTAGTGTTTACCCGACCAACTGGAGCTAATAGCGTAGTCCATTTGGTGCCGAGACGAACAGTTTGGAAGAAATCTAGTGGTGCAACTTTCAACTGACCCTCACTGCAAGTTTTGGCATCAAGCGAGACTGGCGTGCAAAATTCAAACAAATTTGAATCTCCTAGAATGGAGACATTATTGTAGGCCTCATAAATGTAGTCCTGTAGCATTTGATGGATCACCAATACCTCTCACGGGGTCTGAGATATGAGCCTCAAAAGATCGCTACCCAAATCGTGCTTAGTGCACCTTGGGGACACTTTGGTCTGGCATGGTCTGGAACGTTCTAGTGACTTAGTGGTTGAAACATGATTGTCAATAGCATTTACCCACCCAATCATAACTAATGGTGTAGTCCATTCTATGTCGGGATGAACGGTTTGGAAGAAATCCAGTGGTGCAACTTTCAACTGACCCTCACAACAAGTTTTGGCATCAAGCGAGATTGGCGTGCCAAATTCAAAAAAAAAAAATCTCCCAAAACAGAGATAGGTTATTGTAGGCCTCAAAAATGCGGTCCTGTAGCATCTTACAGATCATCGATACCTCTCGCAGGGTTTGAGATACGATCCTCAAAAGATCGCTACCCAATCATGCTTAGTGCACTTTGGGGACACTTTGGTCTGACATGGACGGGAACGTTCTAGAAATATAGAATTTTCCAAATTTTATGAAGGAATGAGGCCTAAGGCCCCACGGTGGGTGCCATTTTGTGTACTAGAATTTGTACCTTCATAGGGTTAGTATTGCAAATAAATGAACAAAATAACTAAATTACCACAAAGGAAGAGCTATTTTAACAAATAAAGACAATTAAGCACTCTATGGATCTCTAGCTAGGGATGCTAATGATAAATCTCTCAGCAAGCCTTCGTTAGTGACAGTCCTAGAATGTGAATAAATGATAAGTGTATCATCTTAAAATGGAAGCACTTCCATGATAAGAGCGTTTAGCCCTCCAAGTAGGTGGTTTGGGGTCATGTTAAGCACCTTGATCAGGTCTTTGCATGTATTTGGCTTTTCTCCCTGCTTTCCACTTCTTCCCCGCACTTGATTTCTTCATTCTAGGTGAAATTAGGGTTAGGATCTTAAGGATTCTCCTGAATTTCCCTCTTCCATGGCTCTATTTCTAGGTAGGATTTGGAAATGGATCCTCTTGGCCTTCATTTCAGTAATCATAAGATTTTATGTCTATTCCTGACATTCTATCCTATTCTGGCATCATTTCTAGGTTTCTGGGCATCCCTGGGACCTCCTAATTCAGTTTTGAGTCAACCTAAGAAAAAGGTCAATGTCTTAAGTCAACCCTGACTAGGTCAGGGTTGAGCTCGACCCTGACTAGGTTAGGGTCAATGTTGACTTTCACCCCTTTCTCCAAAATTTCAAATTCTAGAATCTCTGGGCTTTGGGCTTTCGGGAGATTTATTTTCCCGCCTCTGGGTCAGCCATTTTGGGTTTCAGGATGGTAAATCCTTTAATTGCATTTAATATAGATATATTTTCTAAAGGTGAGGACCTAATTGGGATTTAATTCTCCAAGGTGGCCCATCTAGAGGAGTGTGCCCTAGATCACTATAAAAGGAGGCCTTCCTCTCTCATTTTCACATCAAGCAATCAAGTTTTCTCAATCGAGTTTTGCAATCAAGCATCTAGAGCTCTCAAGTGCAAGCAAGTCTTCAAGAATTCAAGTGTTCAAGCATTCATCCATCAAGGAGATCCATTGTTAGTTATTGAAGGATTCAATCTCTTTGGAGCCCCCTTTGATGATCCATCTTTCTCCATTCATTCAAGCCTTCTCATATGAAAAGATCAATTCAAGATTGGTGTTGAAGATCAAATACCATTGATTGGAGACATCCTACATCCTACATTCATTCCTACTTGTGGATTTGAGGATTCAAATCCTCTACAAGGACTTCAACATAAGCGAGGTGATTTGTTTCAATTACTTTGTTTATGCACAATACATTTCAATTCAATTTCAAGGTTAATTCCTAAATTGGGGTTTGACCAAGGCAAACCCCCCATACAATAAAAACCCCCATTTTCTTCTAGGTACAGGTCAGAGTTTTGGATCTGAGAGCGAATTTGGATACCCTTTTCGGCAAACTTTCAGGATCTGTGAATAGAATTCGAATCGGACTTTAAACAAAGAATGTGGTATTTGACCTTTTATGAGGGTCAAACCCAAGCTGAGCCATCTTGAGAAAAGATTTCTGGGTTTTCTCTGTCTTGGCATTTCCAGTCCAAGACAAGTTTCAAATTTTTTAGAAAGTACACACAAACACCAGAATTCAACATTTTCCAAATCTGCCCTAATTTTGAGGTTAGTAGTTGCATTTCAATTATTCTATATTCTAAACATAATCCTCCACATTTAGGGAAATATTAGATTTATTCTCTCTTCCTACTCTTCTTTTCCATAAAATTGATTCGATTGTGCATTAACCTTTTGGTTGATCAAATCGGATCTCTTCTTTGGGGAATTTGGGTTTTTGAGAATAGATCTCATATTTCCCCCTTTACATTTGAATAGAGGTGAATCCATTTTACATCTATTCATTTTGGTGAACCTGACTAGCTTACTCTCTTTCTTTTTGGTATTAGATATCCCTTTGTCTTATTGTGTATGATTTGTCCTTTGTGATTGATCTTGCATGCTAATTAGATTTCATATTCATGCTTGATGTGTTCTTAGTTGAGTTCATTTGCATTACCTTAGTTTATGAGCTTTACTACCACTAGCCCTACTTATAACATTTTGGTTAGAAGAAGTTGTAGACTCATGGGTGCCTTTGATCCTGAATCTTCTTCTCCTTTCCTTAGGATCCCTGATGATAACCTAATTCTTAATGATTCCAATCCTACTATGGAGAAAAACTCTTCTCACTCATCTCATGATGAGGATGACGCTTTAAGAGTTCCTCCTGAACAAGTCCAAAAACTTTCCACTGAACTTGATAAAATGGGTAATTGGCTTCTTCAAGAAAACCATAATCAAGATTCCATTCAAGCTATAGAGGCTCTTAAGAAATTTCTTCGTGATAGTGATCAAGGTATTAACCTCTTGCGTGGTATTACTCATCTTGTGCATTCCAATGTTAAACCTTTAGCTCAAGAAGCTCAAGATTTAGGGTTAACTCCTCCTATCACTAGTGTTGAACCTCCTTCTAATTCTTTACCTAGTATTCTTATCTATACTCCTTTGGTGATTGTGACGGTTCCCTCCATTCCTTTGAGTGTTCCTCCTGTGTCCCTTCCTATATCACAACCTTCATATCATAATGTTCCTTTTACTTATTCTAATCCGCTTCCAATTGTAGTTCCTAGTGTTCCTCTAGTTGTGTCTTCTATTCCTGCAGCTTCTTACACTTTACCTAGTGTGTCTAATGTTGCTACTCCTCCTATTTCCTCTAATAATTCAACAATCATTAGTTTGGCTCAGACTGTGTCATCCTTACAACAACAATTTGCTTCCTTAACTCAAAACAAGTTTAGTATTCCTACATGTGACATGGGAAGTCCCTTGTCCTGGGATATTATTCGTACTCCTATTCCTCAGCAAGGTGAGATGCCTCGTCTTGAGAATTATAATGGAAAATGAGATCTTGTTCATCATGTTCAAACATTTCAAATCCTTTGTAGTGATTATGCTCATGACCATAGGATTCTAGCCAAACTATTTGCTAGAACCTTTCATGACAAGGCCTTACAATGGTATTGTTCTTTGCCTCCTTATTCAATTGATTCCTTCCCACAACTTGCTAATGCTTTTATTCAACAATTTTAAAATAATATTGGCCCACAAGTGTCTTTGACTGATTTAATGCATTGTAAACAAAGTGCTAAAGAAAATTTGACTGAATTTATTGGTAGATTTAAGCATTTGCATGCTCAGATTTCCTATCCTGTTCCTGATATTGATATTCAATGTATGTTTATTTCAAATTTGCAAAAGGATATTAGAGATAAGATTGTACTTACTGAATTTACCTCTTTTCAACAACTTTGTGCAGTGCTTCATCATTATCAATTACAAGTGAGTCAATTTGAGAGCACCACTCCAATGGCTCTTGTTCCAGTTGATAAGAGTGATGCTGCTCCTAATCCAAACAAGTTTCAAAAATTCAATAATTATGTCAAGATAAACAAACAAGTGAATGCAGTTGCTGATCAGGTTGCTATTGCATCTCATAATGCCACTTCTACATCCATTTCTTTTCGATTAAATCGTACGTTTACTCCTCTTTCTGAAACTTTACATGCTATTATGAATAGGTTGTTAGCTGCTAATATGATTATTTTACCTCCTATTCGACCTCTTTTACCTATTACGATTGCATCTAAATATTTTGATCAAAATGATTTTTGTCAATATCATCGTCAGAATGGTCATGATACCGAGAGATGTTATTCTTTAAAACACAAGGTTCAAGATCTAATTTATTTTAAGGTTTTATTTGTTGATAATCTGGATAGTAGTGGGAATCAATCTGTCTCTCCTCCTAATAAGAACCTTCAAATCTATACGAATCCTTTACCTACGCATGATACTAATACTATTGCTCAACCATCTACTATGGAAATTGTGTATGATTCAAAGATGGATGATCTCAATCATGTTGTTAATCAAGTGGAGCATATTGATAAGTCTGTATCTCCACCTCAATCTCAACCTCAACTTCAAACTCAAATTCAACCTCAAGTTCAATCTCAACATCGACCAAAACCTAAACCTAAATTAAAACCTCAACCTAAACCTCAACAACAATTCAACAATAAAAGACCTCAGGAAATTTTGATTACCTTTGATGACTCTGAGATTATTAAAGCTCCTGATGGTCCCCTTTACATTGCTGCTAGGATTGCTCAGATACCTACTCGTGGTTGTCTTGTTGATTCTACCTCCTTAGTCAATGTTATCATTGAAGAAAATCTTTTTATGAAAAGCTTACAATGTGACTTCTATGATACATCAGATGTGTGGATTCAAACTTGCAATGGTTTTATTTATCCATCATTTGGTTCTATTACTTTACCGGTTGAACTTTTTGGAAAAATTGTGAACACTACCTTCGTTGTGGTTCCTACTTCCGATCAATTTCAAGTTAAGCTTGGCATGCCTTGGTTGACTTCCATGCATGCTGTTGCTTCACCTATCCATAAGTGTCTTAAGTTCATTCATGATGGAGAAGTGAAGATGATTAATCATAGTCTATATCAACCTTCTAGGCCTAGAGATTGTGCCGCTCTAGATTTCTTTTGGCCTTCACTACCTAATTCATGTCCTCCTCGACTTGATAATCTTTTTCGATCATATCAAGCTTATAAACATCATAAAATTCTTGAATTAAGTTCACCTCCTATGGATCTTAATCATGGTCTTTTACCTACACCTCCGATACCTCCTTTAACTATGGCTTCTAGTTCTGTTAATCAAGTTCCTTCTACCAAATCTATCAAAGATCCTGTGATTGTTTCTCCTATGGTTAATAATCCTATTGATCTTCCTAAAGAACCTGTGAAGGATCCTGTGATTATTCCTCCTAGTTCTCAACCTATTTCAAATAAATCAAAATGTAACTGATCTGCTAATGAACGTCGGAAAAAGCATCGTGCTCATGCTAAAGCTAAAAGATCTCTACCTTCTTTGGATAAACCTATGCATAATGTGTTAGAAGATGTTGTTACTAATAATGATGTTCACATGCATGATTATGATGATTCTATTCATATCTTAGATCCTATTTTAATTAACTTGGATGAAGAAGATACTCTTGAAGATACTGATGATGTTAATGATGAATATGAGACTATTGACATTGACATTGATTTACCTAATATGCTTTCATCACAATTAACTCTTACACCTAGTGTCGAACATAGTGATTCTCAAGAGGATCCTTGTTTGGAACTAGCTATCATTCCTACTGTGTTGGATATAGTCCCTCTTGTGAGTTACCCACCTTCCCTAAATGATATACAATGAGATGGGGAAAGTAGGTGGCACGCTTGATCGACTTGTCCTTCATGGTAGCTTTGTTGTGTGTTTGCCTATTGTACTGTGCTTCTCCCGTAATTTTTTTGTTAAATGTTGTTAGATTCTTTTACACGATCCTTGTTACTTAGTAGGTGCAAGGTGATAAAGGAATTGAAACTGTTGTTCAAATACTTCTATATGTATCTCTATTCTTTTATGTGTTGTTCAATGTTATGTTGTAACTGTGCTATTGTTCGTAAATGTTTCCTTGTATAATTTGCTTAGATTCGAGATATGGTAGCACTAATTCTTTTTGGTCTCCATGTCATGGTCTGAAAAGATTCTCCTTCATATATCTTATGTGATATTTCCTCCTTTGTGATTGTAGTTCTACTTTCTTTGGGGAATGATGTCAATTCATTTGCAATAATATCATATATATATTATCTTATGATCATACTGACCCCATGGTAGGTAGATCCCTTCTGTGTTCTCTGTATGTTTCTATGATATTTCCCTTGATTTGTCTTCATTTGGGGGCATCTCGACGTGGAAACGTAATCAGTGGAGTTGTTTATATTTCTGTTAAAGCCATTGCTCCTGTTAAAGTGTCAGCAATGACTTTAACGTGCGGACATACGCTCTACTCACCTATTGCACACACACACTTTTCAATACACACATATTGTTCAAGATACTTCTTTTCCCTTTTTGGATTAGTAACTAATTCTTAAAGCACAGATTTATATTTTAGGATCTCTTGATCCCTCCAGTTTCAAATACACATATATTGTGATCCCTTAAGGTCGGAAGTGTCCTTAAGACTGGATCTCTTTTGTTTTTGGTTTTATTCTTATGGAATAGAATATTCCTAAGGATAAATCCTTGATGGGTTGACTAGTGAGTAGCCACATTCACTAGGTGGTTCAATTCCATCTTTCCAGTTGCACCATTTTTCTATGTGGTTCACAATGGGACATAAGTTCTCATTGGGCGAGGTAATCACACCTTCTTTCTCTCTCTAGAGATGTCTCTCTTATTGTGATCTAGGAGTCAACGAAGACTTGAGTCCCTGGGGGCTTAAGGTTCTCTTTGTCCTTTGGATTATGATAAGATTATCTTTTTATTCTGATCTCCTTTACCAAGAGTTTCCATCGAGTCCATACTCTTGCTAAAGTGGGGGCTTAATGTATTGTCTTAAAATGGAAGCACTTCCATGATAAGAGCATTTAGCCCTCTGAGTAGGTGGTTTGGGGTCATGTTAAGCACCTTGATCGGGTCTTTGCATGTATTTGGCTTTTCTCCCCGCTTTCCACTTCTTCCCCGCACTTGATTTCTTCATTCTAGGTGAAATTAGGGTTAGGATCTTAAGGATTATCCTAAATTTCCCTCTTCCATGGCTCTATTTTCTAGGTAGGATTTGGAAATGGATCCTCTTGGCCTTCATTTCAGTAATCATAAGATTTTATGTCTATTCCTGACATTCTATCCTATTTTGGCATCATTTCTAGGTTTCTGGGCATCCCTAGGACCTCCTAATTCAGTTTTGAGTCAACCTAAGAAAAAGGTCAATGTCTTAGGTTGACCCTGACTAGGCCAGGGTCAATGTCGACTTTGACCCCTTTCTCCAAAATTTCAAATTCTAGAATCTATAGGCTTCGGGCTTTCAGGAGATTTATTTTCCCACCTCCGAGTCGGCCATTTCGGGTTTTGGGATGGTAAATCTTTTAATTGCATTTAATCTAGATATATTTTTTAAAGGTGAGGACCTAATTGGGATTTAATTCTCCAAGGTGGCCCATCTAGAGGAGTGTGCCCTAGATCACTATAAAAGGAGGCCTTCCTCTCTCATTTTCACATCAAGCAATCAAGGTTTGCAATCAAGTATCTAGAGCTCTCAAGTGCAAGCAAGTCTTCAAGCATTCAAGTGTTCAAGCATTCATCCATCAAGGAGATCCATTGTTAGCTATTGAAGGATTCAATCTCTTTGGAGCCCCCTTTGATGATCCATCTTTCTCCATTCATTCAAGCCTTCTCATATGCAAAGATCAATTCAAGATTGGTGTTGAAGATCAAATACCATTGATTGGAGACATCCTACATCCTACATTCATTCCTACTTGTGGATTTGAGGATTCAAATCCTCTACAAGGACTTCAACATAAGCGAGGTGATTTGATTCAATTACTTTATTTATGCACAATACATTTCAATTCAATTTCAAGGTTAATTACTAAATTGGGGTTTGACCAAGGCAAACCCCCCATACAACAAAAACCCCCATTTTCTTGTAGGTACAGGTGTGGAGTTTCAGATTTGAGAGTGAATTTGGATACCCTTTTCAGCAAACTTTCAGGATCTGCGAACAGAATTTGAATCGGACTTCAAATAAAAAATTTGGTATTTGACCTTTTATGAGGGTCAAACCTGAGCCGAGCCATCTTGATAAAATATTTCTGGGTTTTCTCTGTCTCAGCATTTCCAGTCCAAGATAGGTTTCAGATTTTCCAGAAAGTACACACATACACCAGAATTCAACATTTTCTAGATCTGCCCTAATTTTGAGGTTAGTAGTTGCATTTCAATTATTCTATATTCTAAACATAATCCTCCACATTTAGGGAAATATTAGATTTACTCTCTCTTCCTACTCTTCTTTTCCATAAAATTGATTCGATTGTGCATTAACCTTTTGGTTGATCAAATTGGATCTCTTCTTTGGGGAATTTGGGTTTTTGAGAATAGATCTCATATTTCCCCCTTTACATTTGAATAGAGGTGAATCCATTTTACATCTATTCAACAAGCTAAGCTAAATAGTTGAATTCCAAATTGAAACGCTAATTAACTTCTATATTTACCTTTCTAGCTCAAAATCTGAAGAGGTTTGATGTAATTCTCAGATTTGTGGATGAGTTATGAGTGATTTGTTCCTTGATTTTATATATTTTGGCAAGGGTAGGGGGTGTAGTTGGATTTTATCATGATTGAGTTGGGGTTAAGTCCTTGGTTCCACCCTTTGGAGACAATTTAAATGGATTGTCCTCAAAGCTTGGGACAAGAAGACAAGATGGGTGGACAAGATGCTCTTTCTAAATGTGTGATTGAGATTCATTTTAGGCTTGATCCATATAAGATTTATCCTTGAATCCTATTGGTTGAGGATTTTTCCTCGCATGTGGTGTTGAGAGAAAATAGGATTAATTAATTAATTTTATTAAATTTGTTTAGCCATGTGTACCCCTTAAATGGGTTGATTTGATTTAAATTGAACTATGTCATTAATTAGATTAATTGCACTTTGATTTGATTAATCATGATTTATTCGATTTAAATTGATTTGATGGCTTTTGATTTTTAATTAATTTTGAATTTAGGTTCAATTGCAATTTATCTTTGATTTTTATTTGATTTGATTTAATTGCATTTAATTATGTTGATCCTTGCCTTGATTTCTCACTTAATTGATCTTATCCATTTTTAGGCGATTACACTACCTTAGTCAATCGGTCAATAGTCACCATGATAACATTGTGTCTATGAGAAGTCAAAGGAAAACCAACAATGAAATCCATCTAAATAATATCCCACTTCCAAGATGGAATGAGATTCGACTGTAAAAGCCCTGCTAGATGTTGATGTTCTGCTTTAACCCTCTGACATTCTAAGCATCTAGCCACAACATCTGTAATGTCATGCTTCATACTAGACCAATGGTAGAGATTTCGAAGGTCTATGTGCATCTTCTTGACACCAGGATGTGCCGAATAGGGTGTACGATGAGCCTTCCTCTTACGACTCAATGCATCAACTACTACATTTTTCTTTCCCTAAATGTACTTTATCTCAAATTCATATTCACAAAGAAATTCCATCTACCTTCTCTATCTAGCATTCAAATTAGGTTGAGTAAAGATGTACTGAAGACTGCAATGATCACTGTGTAGCTCAAACTGATGCCCTAACAAGAAATGCCTCCATCAGACCAAAGCACGAACCACTGCTACCAACTCAAGATTATGCATAGGATAGTTCAGCTCATGATCCTTGAGTTTGCAAGACTCATACATAGTCACATGTCCCTCTTGCATAAGGAATGCTCCAATTCCCTCTAATGAAGCATCAACACAAACAATGAAATCAGCAACTGGATCAGGCACTACTAAGATACCTGTGCACTAGTCAAAAACCCCTTAAGGTTCTAAAAAGCCTCCTCACACTTCTCTATCCAAAAAAACTTCTTCCCTTTCCTCTAAAGTGAAGTGATAGGATAAGAAACTCTAGAGAAGTTCTCAATAAACCTGCGGTAATATCCAGGTAACCCCATGAAGCTATGAACCTCAAACACATTAGTGGGTGCTGACCACTCCACAATTGCCTGTGTCTTTGAAGGATCTACTGAGATACCTTCCCCTAATACCACATGCCCTAGATACCAAACCTATAACTAAAAGAAATCACACTTCATTGAATTGGCATAAATATGATTATCTCTCAAACACTTCAATACTTGTCAAAGATACTCTTCGTGCTCTTTTATGGATCTAGAATATATCAGTATATCATCCAAGAAGACCAAGACAAAATGATCTAGATACTTACAAAAAACCCCATTCATCAAACACATGAAGACTGATGGAGCATTCATCAAGCCAAATGGTACCACTATAAACTCATAGTGTCCATAACATGTATAGAAAGCAGTCTTATGGATATATGCATCATGAATCCACAACTGGTGATAGCCTAACTTAAGGTCAATCTTAGAGAACACTTTGGCTCCCTTTATTTGATCAAAAAGATCATCGATCCTTGGCAAAGAATACCTATTCTTGATCATCACCTTGTTCAGCTATCTCTAATTAATGCACAAGCGTAATGATCCATCCTTCTTAACGAAGAGGACTGGTGCTCCCCAAGGAGACACACTAGGTCTGATACTTCCCTTTGCCAACAACTCCTCTAACTAAAGCTTCAAATCACTCAATTCATGAGTAGTCATCTGATAAGGAGCTCTAGAAATAGGCTCAACTCCTAGAACAAGCTCAATCCGAAAATCTATGTCACGCTTTGGTGGCATACCTGGGATCTCCTTCGGAAAGATTCAATGAACTCCTACAAAATGGGATGATCAAGGGTCTTATCTTCACTCTCCACTTCATCTATCTCATTCATAGTTACTGCAAACATTTGCCAACCCTTATGCATACAACGCTTAATTTGCATGGCGGATATCATTCGAAGATATATAAAATGTGGAATTCCCATAATATGACATTCCCTACCTGCATCATCCTTGCAATCAATAGTCTTTCACCTACAATAAATATTAGCCTCGTGAGCTCCCAACCAATCCATTCCCAATACAGCCCCATATGATCCTAAGGGAATCACATGAAGATCAACTAAGGTAATGAATTTACCTAAGTTCAACTCACACTTATGGACCAAGGAACCTGTAGCTACTTTAGCCCCAGAAGCTAACTCCACTTGCCAACTACTATCCTGCTTTGCAACAATTAGCCCACATCACTCAACTAGAAAAGGAGATATAAATGAATTAGTAGCTTTGGGATCAAATGAGATAGAGATAGATGTACCTCAAATAGTGTTTGAAGTCTCTACCACTTTCCCCTGGTGATCTGCTTGATGGTGATCTAAAGCCAAAAACACTTTGTGAGAACGTTCCGTATCTCCCACTATAGGCTATGAAGCTGAATACCTAGGATAATTCTGAGGAAAATTCACTACAATATGCCCAAACTTCCCACATGTGAAACATCCAGTACCTCTGGTATTGCCTCTCCCAATGGAAGGAACACACGACTACTGAAAACTGCCTTTATTGACACTCTGCTGAGTACTCTGAGTAGGCTAGCTAGATTGATTACGCCTGAAGTACTGACCATTACAAAATCTATTAGAATGAGAGCCACCACTCTGAGTAGGAGGATGAGGTGTCTTCTTCTCCTATTGGTTTTGGTTACCTCTGAAGAAGCTAGGTGGCTTCTTGAATTTTCCAGTACCCTATGACTGGTTACCTCTGTACCCTAAACATAATGCACCACCCGTTGGAGCACATGAATGTCTACCATGACCCAAGGATAAATTTTCCTTTATAAGAGTGGCCTTGATGACCGCTAACTTAGGGGTCTTAGGCTCAAAGAGCTTGACTTCCCCAAAAATATGAGCATTAAGCCCTCTAACAAAGTGTTGAACCAAAAGAGTTGTATCTTGTCCAAAACTAGCATATTGTTTGAGCTCAAAGAATCATTGCTGATACTCTTCCATTGTCATGGTCAACTATCTCAGGTTATGGAAATCATCTGCTTGCTGTCGCCTCCACTGATTTGAAAGGAAGTGCTCTCGAAAATGCTCAAGGAACAACTCCAAAGTCACTATATCCATCTAAAGCCCTAACTTCTCCTTTTCCATCTTCCACCACAACTACAAAATTAGAAAGAAGCATCACTTCATAACTAGCTTTAGTATTACTACTAAAGGGATGCATAGAAAAACTCCTCTCGAAGGCTATAAGACATGTCTCAGCCTCCAAACTAGATCTTTTCCCATAAAAGGGATTAGGTCATCCTCTCATCATATCTCTCATGTGATTTTCCGCCATAACTACAAGATCCACTGTGATGTTCCTCCTTAGAGGACTCCTAGACCTCCTAGACCAATGTTGTCAACTCGAAAACATAATTCACATAAGAAAGAAAGTTTGAAGGAATTTAATACAATCACTACCACATTCGTGCATTGATGAGAATCAATGATCAAAGTTTTAAGATTCTGAGAACACATATATTAAGTGGAGGCTAGAAGAGATATTTGTGGAGATTTGGTAGATCTCTAAAATTCTAGAGAATATTCTTTACTGAGTTAAGGTGGGACAAAAGTAACCTAGGTCTATAAAACCTTAAAAAATGTCCCTTCTTTAGCCTCCAATCATACCTCTTCTCAGAATCTGGAAACTCTTTAAAGAAACCTGACTGCAACCACCTAACTACCCAAAACTATTCCATAAAAGTCATATGCATAGGTGATGAACATGAGGATTTTCCTAAGCACTATTGGGAGCTTACCCAACAACACATGTACTATTGTGAAAATCATCACAAGTCTATTTGCTGCTGGGTCAAGCTCCCAGTAATGCTTGGTCAAATCTGCATGTTTTTCACCTATGCATATATCTTCTCTGATAAACTCTTATATGCACAGGTGATGAACATTTAGATTTGCCTAAGCAGTATTGTGAGCTTTCCTAAAAAACATGTACTATTGTGAAAATCATCACAAGTCCATTTGTTGCAGGAAAGCTCATAGTACACATGTCTGGAGGTTTGAAGGAAACAAGAGAATTTGAAGAGTCACGAGTCTTAAGATTGCACTTAATATAGCCAAACTTCATTCAATAGTACATTCAAACATGAAACAAACCATTCTTAAACTAATGATCCATATTAAACTAGTAAACCAAAGGACAACAAAATGAATTGCATTAACTTGATGTGTTGTGAAAAGCAGTGAACCACAAATAAATGCAGTAAGTGAAACTAATATCACTTTGGAGGAATGCAATATGATTGTTTGACATAGTAAGCGAAACTATTAATATGCAAGAATATGCATTGTGCACCTTTGGTGACGATCCTACATAGTTCCACATAGACATGACACGTTCCTTAGAAGACTTTTAATCTCACAATAGCTAAGAAACATAAATGTAGGCATCATGGTCATAATTCTTTGGAGACACAACATAATTGAGTGGTATACCCAGACAATGCAACCACTACTCCTCTAGTTTGAAGTTGACACTGTAGAATCCAAAAACCATAAATAACGATGAATTTTGGACCCTATCTTGATTGGTTTTTGGACCCTACAATATCAAATTAAAATTAGAGGAGTAGTGGTTGCATTGCATCGTCCGGATATACACTCAATTATGTTGTATCTCCAAAGAATTGTGACCATGCATGATGCCTACATTTATGTTTCTTAGCTGTTGTGTCCCAAGACCCCTTATGAACCTTTATGATCCTTAAGAATACATCTTATAGGTCTTAAAGTGTCGTAAGGGGTCATAAGAGGCTCTTAGGAGGGGCTAGATGAGCTTCCACCTTTACGTGGTTGACCCTGTTAAGTAGATAATGTTAAAACATTCTCAAAACAAAGAGAAGCTCAATATTTCAAGGTCTCATGGAAAAAAAAAATTGTTCATAGTCTTTAGTTTATGAAACCATCCAAACTTTTTACGCTTCTACAACTCATCATGAGCACTAAAGTTTTGAAGGAAACACGAGAATTTGAAGAGTCACGAGTCTTAAGATTGTACTTAATATAGCCAAACTTCATTCAATGGTACATTTAAACATGAAACAAACCATTCTTAAACCAATGATCCAGATTAAACTAGTAAACCAAAGGACAACAAACTTAAGGAATGCATGATTGTTTCACATAGTAAGCCAAACTAATATCACTTTGGAGGAATGCATGATTTTTTGACATAGTAAGCCAAACTATTAATATGAATTATGCACCTCATGGAGGGATTTTACAATAGATGATTAATATATATTATTTAAAAAAAAAATAAACTCAATTTTTTGTCACTTTTTCCACCAAAATGACTATTTTATTCGATGTTGAAGCTATACTCATGATGTATATAGTAGTCAATACTAGAAGGGGATCTAAGGGCCATTATAGCCCTGGGCCATACTCCACTATTAGATCATAATCCTAATTACACAATTGTTGTCTCTAAATATACCTACAAAACTCCACACCAATGTCATTGCACTAGCTCTGGATTATTATTTTCACTACCATCTTTCCCTCCCTTGTATTGATAAAAATGACAAGAAACATCAAGGCCACATCTGCATTGAGACAACACTATTGGGAGGAATTGACCAGCTCACCCAATGTCATCTTTATGGCCTGTATTACAATCCACACCCTCATTCTAAATATCAGGCACACACACACACACACACACACACACACACACCTATTAGTATGTTCAATCGTATACTTTTATGGTTCACAATAAGATACACACATCTTATTAGGAAAGGTAATCATGTCTCTCTCCTTTTCTCTTTTGCTTTCAAGCTAGTATGCTTAGATCATGGATTTCATATCATCCATGATGTTTCCTTTATCTTTTCTATGTGATAATTTATTCTCTTAGAATATCCTTCTACACATGATATTAGTGGATGAGGCATTTTTGATCGAGGTCTCTTTCACTAGTTGATTTAGAGTTTGTTTTAGTACTAACCCCTTTTTCCTTATTTTTTTTTTCTTTTTCTTTGTTTTTGTGCCATTGTGCATGGGTGTGGAGTTAGTATCCTTGGTTTGGGGGATTATACCCTTAGACCTAGTGATTTTTTTTATCTCTTTTCAATTTCTTGAAGTCTCTCTTTTCTTCTCTCTCCTCCTTTACCATGTGTATGCTTTTCCTCATACTCGCTAAATTTGGGGATAAATGTATCATCTTAAAATGGAAGAACCCATGATAATACATTTTATCCCTACTTAGTGGGATGTCTTGGGTCTTTTTAATGCATTCATCATGATTTGATGTCCCCTTTTTTCCTTTATTATTCTTATACCCATGTTTTCTATCCATTATGTCTTCTATTTTCTCTTTCCCTGAGACTCCGATCACAAAATTCCATGGAATAACCACCCTAGGGAAGGATGAGGTTTGCCTAACCCGTTGGGGGTAGGATGAGGTCAGCCTAGCCCCTAGGGTGAGGTTGAGGTCCACCTCCCCCTGAGGTGGAATGTCTCAGGATCCCGGGTCCATTTCAGGGTTCCAAATTCTTTTTCCACCTTGTGCAGTCGGCTAACTTTTTAATTTCGATCAAAAAATTTATACAAAAGGATTCCTAATAACTTCATTTTGAAAAAAATATCCACAATCATAAGAAATAAATTGAGGAAGAAATTTTATGTTCTTACAAGCATTCAACACATCCATTGGAGATCAAGAATTCAAGCATTCAAGCAATTGAAGGAGTCTTTCAAGGCATTCAAGATCTTTGTCATTCATGCATTCTTTCCTCTAGATCTAGATTCTTTCTTTAAGGAGATAGTGGATTTTTCCATCAAAGAGGGAAGATCAACACTCATACATTCAAGATCTACCTTCATACCTTCAAGACCCATATTTGTACCTTCAAGATCTATATCCTTCTTCAAGATGAATTACAAGCACATACATATTGAGGTTTTGATTTACATTGGTTTCCTTTCTCAATTTTTGGTGTTGAGTCAAGGCTATTGCATCATCATAATTGATTACATGTTAAAAATTATTATATATTTATTGATATAATATACTTCATTGTTAGATCTACTTCTACTACTCGCTAGCATTCTCTTTTATTGTCTCAATTTTAAGGTTAAGGTTAATTCCTAAACTGGGGCTTGACCAAGGCATGCCCCTCTCCAACAACAAAAACCATTTTTTCCTTGTGCAGGTGCAAGTTAAAGGTTCAGATCCAGATTTGAAACTTTTACAAGTAGGTCTATATTACAGATCCAGATCCTAGAAAAACTTGCAGAGCAGGTGAATGTTGACCTCGAGTCTTGTGTGGATTTTATGCATGTCACCATCTATCATCTGGTTCGCCATAGTCAAGAGGCTTCCTGATTTCTAGGACATCCTATTCTACTGGTGGATCATCAAAATACAACTCCTCTTTGAAGTACTCTTTGGCTCTGATGGATCCTACATTCAAACACAAAAGTGAAACCCCAAGTTATATTACTTAATTTATATGGTTTCTACAAATAAAAAATAAAAATTCAAAATCATAGTCAACAATAATAAATAAATAAATAAACTAAAATTGAACTCTCATGTACCTCGCCTCTTTGTCTCCTCATGTGGAAAAGGGACCTAATATATGTCCTTGGTAGCGAAGGGACAATGTCACCAATGTTGACTCTGACCTGTATATGTTTGCGAACATGAGATTGATCTACAAGTTATACTATTTAATGTTAAAGTCTTGGTACAAAATATATGTTTACAAAATAATTAAATTAACACTAAACCTTACCCGTGTTGAACTTTCTTCAGGAAATGTCGGCTGAGTCATCAACGATACAAAATCTTGGTGTTCTAGCTCCCTCAAACTAGGGGTGGCCTAAAAAAGTAAAATAGATACTTCATACAATCATGACTTGATCATATTATATATACTTGATAGTAAAATACACACAAATAACTTTATAAATATACATATCATGGGGCTATCACTGCGAATTGAGATGCCTGTGACTCTATCATGGGAAAAGGGTCTCACGAGATCATCAAACACCACCCTCTGTCAAATAAACCATGTAAATTAAAAAATGAGTACACACAACTAAAAAGTATACATATATGCATAAACAATCTACATTACTTAATTACCTTCCACTTGTCAATTCTAGACGTCTGAACCCCCTCACATTGCCCCCCAATGGCAATTGGTGACACCTACATCAATATGTAATAAGATGATTGTCAAAATTAGAAAATACATGTACATATACTATTATAATAAAAGGAAACTAATGAGTACATTAAAACATATGTACCATGGAAGTGTCAAGGCCAAATGATATGGCCAAAAGCATGGACCCCTCCACCTGCACCATCTCCTCCTCTGTCATCAACTGAACATAAATGTAACACATAAAAAAAATAAGTGGGAAAACATTATAAGAAAATTCTACTAAAAATGTGAACGTTTAAAATTAAATATAATGTAACAAGTGAATTGTTTAGCCTTACCGTACAAGTAGGAGTCAATGGCTCTGTATGGCCTTGATGCACATCTTCATGAGGTGATTTAGTGCATGTAGTGTGCTGTGTAGTATCGTCCACCTCGAAGACATAGTTATATGCATCACTATCATTCAGGGGATCTAAGCACATATTCTTGCTCATAATGCCAGTGTGGGGCACACAAACATGTGAGCTCATGGAGGATTTGGAAGGGCTAGAAGCATCAGCACAAGGAGGAAACAATGTTGTGTTCTGCGTAACTAGTATATCACTCAAGGTGTGAATGACTCAAATAGTCTGTGAGTCAGCCTCAACAATAATATCAGGATGTTGCATTGTAGGAGGTGGTTAAGTCTCGGGAGGGTGGACATTTATGAGGGATTTCACCCGGTGTGCCCATGGCCTATCCTGAGAAGCGCCTAAGCCTATACCGTGGTTCGGTCTCATACTCCAATAATTTACCTTGTGACCGAACACAAATTTAACATACATTTTTTTTTATGAAATAGAATGGGACATCCAAATTGATATGAGGTGATCTATTAAAAACCATCCACCAACGGTCCCAAAAGTTGTCACATATTGCATCATTTGTGTATCATTTAATTGACAACTTGGGGTTTTTAGGGTCCACTTTTAAACCGGTTTTGGTATCCACAAAAAGATTACATATGTCATGTTTCGTTATGTTTAGGTTCGTAACTTGATCATAGTCAAGCCTATCATCAAACTGGGCGTCCATGGAATCGCGCCAAAGAAGTGCAACATTATGTTGCTCTGTAAGTTTCTCCATGTTTTCGATAATGGAGTTCAACATGGAAAACATGGACCACAATGTGGGGATATTGGCATATGTGGTATGATATCATCTAAGCTGATTTAGATTATCTCCTATGAGATTCTCTAAACATAGAGGGTTTGAGACTGGTTGGTCTTCTGAAAGTGGGGGAGTGTTTGGAGGTGGTTATGTATTATTTGGAGGATCATTGGGAGGGTTTTTTGATTGGTTTGAGTCCATGTTTCATTACAATTAAAACCCAAATAGATAATTATAAACAATTTTAAAAAACAATAAAGAATCTCATTTAAACCCTAGTTTTTATATAAAAAACTACAAATTTCAATTAAAAAATAATACGAAAAATACAAAATAAAAAATTTAACTTTCCTATTGATGTTGAGCAAAAAAGAAATGAGAATCTATCGGATATCCGAAACCCCCAGAGCTGTGTTCAATGTTTTTACAATGAAAACGTTGAACACGACCATGGGCTAGAAATATTATAATTTTCTAGCAAAATCGGATATCTGATATTATCAGATATCCAATTAGGCCCGTGCTTTGGCTTTTGGTTTTGCCAGGTGTACTAACACCCAGGCTTACTAAAAAATCAATAAACTTTTTAGTGTGCTTTTGGACAAGTGAAAAGTTCATTTTTTCACATCGCCACTTTTTGGCATACCATGATCCTACACATACCCATATTCTAAATTGGCTTTAGCGATTTTAGAAAAATCTTCATAGATGACAATTTAGATGTTTTAGAAGTTTCTTTATGAAGGTCATGTAGTGAACTATTGTTATTTTAGAGACTACAACCTCTATAAAAAATTGCATTCTTGTATTGTTCATGTAGATAAAAAAAATGTAACATCTACAGTGATGTGAATTGTAATGTAATAGATATTGAATAAATAAAATATTTTGTATTGGATGTTACATCTATAGTGGTGACGTAATTATTGTTGCCACTATTCACCAATGAATCTCCAAACACAAAGAATGCATGTGCCGCTATTACATCATAAAAGAAACATGATGTAATCGTAGCCAAAGAAAGAGAGGCCCAAAATATTATTGAGAATGTAAATTTTATGGCTTCCATTTTAAAATCCTCAACCAAACTTTGTATTCCAATAATGAGTGAATGTGAAATTTTTTCTTGTAAAGAGATATTGAAAAATGTCTTTGCCTGTGCCGAAATTGATAAGACTACCCTTGAGCACATTAAAAATACTATGGATGGTTGCACACAAAAATTGGAGAAGCAGTAAGAATATATTGACTTTCCAATCGTCAAAGAAAGCGATCACATTTCCCTTGATCATTTTAATGTATTGCTAAAATATTTTATGTCCAACATTGAGGATAAGTGGCAGACTTTCAAGCATGAAGGTAATCAACAAGTTTTAGATTTTATAATATTTGCAAGTGCATCTGTGGAAAGGAGTGCACTTCTTCAGGAGTTCATCTAGGAAATGATTCATCCATTGTCGAAGGAGTTGAAGGAGACCAAAGTGTGAGTTAAGAGAAGGCTTATCATTAACGCACTTCAAATCGAGGAGGATTATCTTTCATGTAAGAAGTCCATTGAAGGGAAGGTAGCAGCAAACTAAAGAATGATATTGTTGTATTATCATCTTAATCATTTTCTTGGTTTAAAGAGAATTTGGTTGGTTCCTTGTTTGAGGATCTTTTGAACATGGCGGAACACATTTTTAATGCTATTTTGCAATATATATTATGGGTTGGAATGATTTTGCATGATATCATGATTAATCTTTATGACTATGAGAATGCTTGCTGGTTTATGCAAATGAATTCTTAATTTTACTTTTCTAAATGTTTATATTCTGAATGATGCTCTTCTCTCCAAGAGATTTTAGTTTAATGTCATGTTGGATAATTGTATCAAATTTCAATCATAGTATGTGGCTATTGATTTTCTTAAGTTAGGTGAATGAGTGTGCCGAATATGGAATTAAAATAGGAAGTGTGCTTGTCTCTTCCCTTTCTTTATCACCTTTTTCTGATTTATAATAATGTATGGATATTAGTTGGCTTCATCTTTTGTAGAGGAGAAGTTGATACATTCATCTTTAACTCAAAACCTAGAAAGAAGAATAAGAAGGCAAGTAAGCCTATTAGAAAAACCTCATTGGATGTAGTTGATGGGGTTAATAGTAAAAAGAAGAGAGGAAGACCCCCTCTGATGAATGGTAACCCTAAACCTCTCAAAAACTGAAGGAGTGAGAATCCTCAGTGCTTTAAGAATTTTTGAACACCCATGGATACTGAGAAGTAGTGGTTACTCATGTCGTTCAATTGTGCATCTTGGAACGTGAGAGGTTTGGAATCCTTTGATAAAAAATATGTAGTCAAGAGATTCCTACAATTGCATAAGGAGATTGACATTATTATGCTTCAAGAAGTCAAGGCAGTAGGATTTATCCTAGACATTGCTTTGAAATGCATTTGGAAAGATGCAACTACTTATTCTTCTAAACATCAGAAGGGTAAAGGAGGGAGCTCTATCTTAATAGGTCCAAAGTGGAGAAAATAAATCCAAGAATGGGGTTTCTCTCCTTGCAACAGAGAAGTCTGGGTTACTTTTAAGGTTGAGGAAGTAGTTTTTGGAGTGTGCTCAATTTATGCTCCCAATGACCGGGTATGTGCAAGATCATGAGGGGCCAAAAAGTGGCGATGTGAAAATATTCACTTTTCACTTGTCCAAAAGCGCTTGTTGACTTTTTAGTAGGCCTGGGTGTCAGTACACCTGGGCAAACCTGACACCAAAGCACAAGCCTAATCGGGTACCCGATTTGAAATTGGGTACCCGATTTTGCCGAGTATGAAAAAATGGCAGGAGTATATGAAAAATTTGAATTTTTGAAATCGGGTAAATCGGGTACCCGATTTTGCCTAGTATGAAAAAACAACAGGAGTATATGAAAAATTTGAATTTTTAAAATCGGGTAAATCGGGTACCTGATTTTGCCAAGTATGAAAAAATAGAGGGAGTATATGAAAAAATTGAACTTTTGTATATAATGTTTAAATATGTATTATATATAATTATATATTAATTTATCTACATTATATTATAATATCTTAGGGGTTTTAAATTGTATGTCATATATATTTTTTATTATAATAATTTATAAATTAATATAATTTTTATATATTAATATGTATTGTATATAATTATATTTAACATTTATATTATATAAATATATGTACAAATCATATATATATATATATATATATATATATATATATATATATATATATATATATATATATATATATATATATATATATATATATATATATATATATATATATATATATATATATATATATATATATATATATATATATAACGTTTAAGGGGTATTAAGGGGTATTATGTAAATATTTTAATATATTTTTTAATATATATTATATATAAATATATATTAATATATATTTTATATTAAAATATTTTATATTATAATATCTTAGAATGTTTAAATTGTATGTCATATATATTTTATATTATAATATTTTATATTAATATATATTTTTTATATTAATATGTATTGTATATAAATATATTTAACGAACTAATATTATATTTATATGTACAAATTATATATATAGATATATATATATAATGTTTAAGGGGTATTATGTAAATATTTTATATATTTTTTAATATGTACTATAGATATAATTATATATTAATATATATTTTATATAATAATATCTTATATATATATATTAATATATAAACTTTATAGATCATAATATTTAAATTGTATGTCGAAAGGAGTTATCGAGACTTCCTAGGGGTCCTAGTATGCCTTATCACGCGTTAGGACCCCTAGGAACTCCCCATGACCCCTTTTGACACATTGGAATGCTCAAGTGTGTCCGAAGGGGTTGCTTCAGACACACTCGAACATTCCAATGTGTCAAAAGGGGTCATGGAGACTTCCTAGGGGTCCTAACACGTGGTAAGGTGTACTAGGACCACAAGAAAGTCCCCATGACCCCTTTTGACACATGTGAACCCTCCAATGTGTTTGAAGGGGTCGTAGGACCCCTTCGGGCACACTTGAGGGTTTAGATGTGTCAAAAGGGGTCATGGGGACTTCGTAGGGGTCCTAGTACATCTTATCACGTGTTAAGACCCCTGGGAAGTCCCCATGACTCCTTTTAACCTCAAGTGTGTCCTAAGGGGTCGTAGGACCCCTTTGAACACACTTGAGGGTTCAAATATATCAAAATAGTTCATGGGGACTTCCTAGGGGTCCTAGTATGCCTTATCACATGTTAGGACCCCTAGGAAGTCCCCATGACCCCTTTTGACACATTGGAATGCTTGAGTGTGTTTGAAGGGGTGGTAGCACTCGAGCATTCCAATGTGTCAAAAGGGGTCATGGGGACATCTTAAGAGTCCTAACACGTGATAAGGCATACTAGGACCCCTATGAAGTCCCCATCACCCCTTTTGACACATTTGAACCCTCAAGTGTGTCCGAAGGGGTCCTACAACCCCTTAGGAAACACTTGAGGGTTCTAATGTGTCAAAAGAGGTCACGGGGACTTCCTAGAGGTCCTAACGCGTGATAAGACATACTAGGACCCCTAAAAAGTCTCCATGACTCCTTTTGACACATTTGAACCCTCAAGTGTGTCTGAAGGGGTCCTACGACCCCTTGGAACACACTTGAGGGTTCTAATGTGTCAAAATGAGTCATGGAGACTTCTTAGGGGTCTTAACAAGTGATAAGGCATACTAAGACTCCTAAAAAGTCCCCATGACCCCTTTTGACACATTTTCATGCTCAAGTGTGTCTAAGGGGTCCTAAGAACCCTCAAGACACACTTGAGTGTTCCAATGTGTCAAAAGGGGTCATGGGGACTTGCTAGGGGTCCTAACGTGTGATAAGGTGTACTATGACCCCTAGAGAGTCCCCATGACCCCTTTTGACATATTTGAATGCTCAAGTGTGTCTTAAGGGGTCTTAAGACCCCTTAAGACACACTTGAGCATTCAAATATGTCAAAAGGGGTCATGGGGACTTCTTATGGGTAATAACACGTGATAAGGCGTACTAAGACCCCTAGGGAGTCCCCATGACCCCTTTTGACACATTTGAATGCTCAAGTGTGTCTTAAGGGGTCTTAGAACCTCTTAAGACACATTTGAATGCTCAAGTGTGTCTTAAGGGGTCTTAGAACCCCTTAAGACACACTTGAGCATTCAAATGTGTCAAAAGGGGTTATGGGGACTTCTTAAGGATCCTAACGAGTGATAAAGCATACTAAGACCCCTAGGGACTCCCCATGACTCCTTTTGACACATTTGAATACTCAAGTGTATCCATGACCCCTTTTGACACATTTGAATACTCAAGTGTGTCT
This sequence comes from Chamaecyparis obtusa, assembly GCA_027943335.1. Lineage (NCBI taxonomy): Eukaryota > Viridiplantae > Streptophyta > Pinopsida > Cupressales > Cupressaceae > Chamaecyparis > Chamaecyparis obtusa. The sequence goes on along the minus strand of BSBK01007838.1, from coordinate 21,266 downwards.
TAAGACCCCTTAAGAGACACTTGAGTATTCAAATGTGTCAAAAGGGGTCATGGGGACTCCCTAGGGGTGCTAACACTTGATAACGTGTACTAGGACCCCCTAGAGAGTCCCCATGACCCCTTTTGACTTATTTGAATGCTCAAGTGTGTCTTAAGAGGTATTACCCCTTAAGACACACTTGAGCATTCAAATGTGTCAAAAGGGGTCATGGGGACTCCATAGAGGTCCTAGTACGTGTTATCAATGGTTAGGACTCCTAGGGAGTCCCCATGACCCCTTTTGACACATTTGAAAGCTCAAGTGTGTCTTAATGGGTTTAATACCCCTTAAGCCACACTTGAGCATTCAAATGTTTCAAAAGGGGTCATGGGGACTCCCTAGCGGTCCTAACACTTGATAACGCGTACTAGGACCCCCTAGAGAGTCCCCATGACCCCTTTTGACACATTTGAATGCTCGAGTGTATCTTAAGGGGTATTAATACCCCTTAAGATACACTCGAGCATTCAAATGTGTCAAAAGGGGTCATGGGGACTCCCTATGGTTCCTAACGCTTGATAATGCGTACTAAGACACCTAGGGAGTCCCCATGACCCCTTTTGACATATTTGAATGCTCAAGTGTGTCTTAAGGGGTATTAAGACCCCTTAAGACACACTTGAGCATTAAAATCTGTCAAAAGGGGTCATGCGGACTCCCTAGGGGTCCTAACTCTTGATAACGAGTACTAGGACCCCTAGGGAGTACCCATGAGCCCTTTTGACACATTTGAATACTCAAATGTGTCTTAAGGGGTATTAAGAGACCTTAAGACACACTTGAGCATTCAAATATGTCAAAAAGGGTCATGGGGACTCCCTAGGGGTCCTAACACTTGATAACACATACTAGGACCCCTAGGGAGTCCCCATGACCCCTTTTGACACATTTGAATGCTTCATGTGTCTTAAGAGGTATTAAGACCCCTTAAGACACACTTGAGCATTAAAATGTGTCAAAAGGGGTCATGGAGACTCCCTAGGGGTCCTAACACTTGATAACATGTTCTAGGACCCTTAGGGAGTCTCCATGACCCCTTTTGACACATTTGAAGGCTCAAGTGTGTCTAAAGGGGTCTTAATAACCTTTAAGCCACACTTGAGCATTCAAATATGTCAAAAGGGGTCATGGGGACTCCTTAGGGGTCTTAACACTTGATAACGCATACTAGGACCCCCTAGGGAGTCCCCATGACCCCTTTTGACATATTTGAATGCTCAAGAGTGTCTTAAAGGGTCTTAGGACTCCTTAAGACATACTTGAGCATTCAAATGTGTCAAAAGGGGTCATGGGGACTTCTTAAAAGTTCTAACATGTGATAAGGCATACTAGAACCCCTAAGGATTCCCCATGACCCCTTTTGACACATTTGAATACTCAAGTGTGTTTTAATGGGTCTTGGGACCCCTTAAGACACACTTGAGCATTCAAATGTGTCAAAAGGGGTCATGGAGACTCCTTAGGGGTCCTAACACTTGATAACATGTACTAGGACCCCTAGGGAGTCCCCATGACCCCTTTTAACACATTTGAATGCTCAAGTGTGGCTTAAATGGTATTAATAAACATTAAGCCACACTTGAGCATTCAAATATGTCAAAAGAGGTCATGGAGACTCCTTAGGGGTCCTAACACTTGATAACACATAGTAGGACCCCCTAGGGAGTCCCCATGAACCCTTTTGACACATTTGAATTCTCAAGTGTGTCTTAAGGGGTCTTAATACCCCTTAAGACACACTTGAGCATTCAAATATGTCAAAAGGGGTCATGGCGACTCCCTAGGGGTCTTAACACTTGATAACACGTACTAGGACCCCTAGCGAGTCCCCATGACCCCTTTTGACACATTTGAATGCTCAAGTGTGTCTTAAGGGGTATTAATACCCCTTAAGAGACACTTGAGCATTCAAATGTGTCAAAAGGGGTCATGGGGTCTCCCTAGGGGTCCTAACGCTTGATAACGCGTACTAAGACCCCCTAGGGAGTCCCCATGACCCCTTTTGACACATTTGAATGCTCAAGTGTGTCTTAAGGGGTCTTAATACCCCTCAAGTGTCAAAAGGGGTCATGACGACTCTCTAGGGGTCCTAACGCTTGATAACATGTACTAGGACCCCAAAGGAGTCCTCATGACCCCTTTTGGCACATTTGAATGCTCAAGTGTGTCTTAAGGGGTCATGGGGACACCTTAACACTCGAGTATGTTTGAAGGGGTGGTAGCACTCGAGCATTCCAATGTGTCAAAAGGGGTCATGGGGACATTTTAGGGGTCCTAACACGTGATAAGGTGTACTAGGACCCCTATGAAGTTTCCATCATCCCTTTTGACACATTTGAACCCTCAAGTGTGTTCGAAGGGGTCCTACAACCCTTTAGGAAACACTTGAGGGTTCTAATGTGTCAAAAAGGGTCACAAAGACTTCCTAGAAGTCCTAACATGTGATAAGACATACTAGGACCCCAAAAAAGTCCCCATGACCCCTTTGGACACATTTGAACCCTCAAGTGTGTCTGAAGGGGTTCTACGACCCCTTGGAACACACTTGAGGGTTCTAATGTGTCAAAATGAGTCATAGGGACTTCTTAGGGGTCTTAACAAGTGATAAGACATACTAAGACTCCTAAAAAATCTCCATGACCCCTTTTGACATATTTGCATGCTCAAGTGTGTCTTAAGGGGTCCTAAGAACCCTCAAGACATGCTTGAGTGTTCCAATTTGTCAAAAGGGGTCATAGGGACTTCCTAGGGGTCCTAACGTGTGATAAGGTGTACTAGGACCCCTAGAGAGTCCCCATGACCCTTGTTGACACATTTGAAAGCTCTAGTGTGTCTTAAGAGGTCTTAAGACCCCTTAAGACACACTTGAGCATTCAAATGTGTCAAAAGGGGTCATGGGGACTTCCTATGGGTCTTAACACGTGATAAGGTATACTAGGACCCCTAGGGAGTCCTCATGAACCCTTTTGACACATTTGAATGCTCAAGGGTGTCTTAAGGAGTATTAAGACCGCTTAAGACACACTTGAGCATTCAAATGTGTCAAAAGAGGTCATGGGGACTCCCTAGGAGTCTTAGTATGCGTTATCAAGTGTTAGGACCCCTAGGGAGTCCCTATGACCCCTTTTGACACATTTGAAGGCTCAAGTGTTTATTAAGGGGTATTAATACACCTTAATAAACACTTGAGCCTTCAAATGTGTCAAAAGAGGTCATGGGGACTCCTTAGGGGGTCCTAGTACGCGTTATCAAGTGTTAGGATCCCTAGGGAGTCCCCATGACCCCTTTTGACACATTTGAATGCTCAAGTGTGGCTTAAATGGTATTAATACACCTTAAGCCACACTTGAGCATTCAAATGTGTCAAAAGGGGTCATGAAGACTCCCTAGGGGTCCTAACACTTGATAACACATACTAGGACCCCCTAGGGAGTCCACATGATTTCTTTTGACACAGTTGAATGCTCAATAGTGTCTTAAGGGGTCTTAATACCCCTTAATACACACTTGAACCTTCAAATGTGTCAAAAGGGGTCATGGGGACTCCCTAGGGGTCCTAACGCTTGATAACACATACTAGGACCCCTAGGGAGTCCCCATGACCCCTTTTGACACATTTGAATGCTCAAGTGTGTCTTAAGGGGTCTTAATACCCATTAAGACACACTTGACCATTCAAATATGTCAAAAGGGGTCATGGAGACTCCCTAGGTGTCCTAATGCTTGATAACGCGTAGTAGGACCCCTAAGGAGCCCTCATGACCCCTTTTGACACATTTGAATGGTCAAGTGTGTCTTAAGGGGTATTAAGACCCCTTAAGACACATTTGAGCATTCAAATGTGTCAAAAGAGGTACTGGAGACTCCCTAGGGGTCCTAAATCTTGATAACACGTACTAGGACCCCTAGGGAGTCCCCATGACCCCTTTTGACACATTTGAATGCTCAAGTGTGTCTTAAGGGGTCTTATAACCTCTTAAGACACACTTGAGCATTCAAATGTGTCAAAAGGCGTCATGGGGACTCCCTAGGGGTCCTAGTACGTGTTATCAAGATTTAGGACCCCTAGGGAGTCCCCATGACCTCTTTTGAAATATTTGAATACTCAAGTGTGTCTTAAGCAGTCTTAGGACCCCTTAAGACACACTTGAGCATTCAAATGTGTCAAAAGGAGTCATGGAGACTCGCTAGGGCTCCTAACGCTTGATAACGTGTACTAGGACCCCTAGGGAGTCCCCATGTCCCCTTTTGAGACATTTGAAGGTGCAAGTGTGTCTTAACTGGTCTTAATACCCCGTAAGCCACACTTGAGCATTCAAATTTTTAAAAAGGGGTCATGGGGAGTCCTTATGAGTCCTAACACTTGATAACGCATACTAGGACCCCCTAGGGAGTCCCCATGAACCCTTTTGACACATTTGAATGTCAAGTGTGTCTTAAGGGGTCTTAATACCTCTTAAGACACACTTGAGCATTCAAATGTGTCAAAAGGGGTCATGGCGACTCTCTAGAGGTCCTAACGCTTGATAACACGTATTAGGACCCCTAGGGACTCCCCATGACCCCTTTTGACATATTTGAATGCTCAAATATGTCTTAAAGACCCCTTAAGACACACTTGAGCATTCAAATGTGTCGAAAGGGGTCATGAGGACTCCCTAGGGGTCCTAATGCTTGATAACACGTACTAGGACCCCCTAGGGAGTCCCCATGACCCCTTTTGACACATTTGAATGCTCAAGTGTGTCTTAAGGGGTATTAATACCCCTTAAGACACACTTGAGCATTCAAATGTGTCAAAAGGGGTCATGGGGACTCCCTAGAGGTCCTAAGGCCTGATAAGGCATACTAGGACCCCTAGGGTGTCCCCATGACCCCTTAAGAGACATTGGAACACTTTAGTATTCCAATGTGTCTTAAGGGGTCATGGGGACTCCCTAGGGGTCCTAACGTGTGATAAGGCATACTAGGACCCCTAGGGAGTCCCCATGACCTTTTTTGACACATTGGAACACTTAAGTGTGTCTTAAGGGGTCCTAATACCTCTTAAGACACACTTGAGCGTTTGAATGTGTCAAAAGGGGTCATGGGGACTCCCTAGGGGTCTTAAGACATACTAGGACCCCTAGAGAGTCCCCATGACCCCTTAAGACACATTGGAATGCTCAAGTGTGTCTTAAGGGGTCCTCTAACCTCTTAAGACACATTTGAGAATTCCAATGTGTCTTAAGGGGTCATGGGGACTCTATAGAGGTCCTAACGCATGATAAGGCTTACTAAGACCTCTAGGGAGTCCCCATGACCCTTTTTGACACATTGGAATGCTCAAGTGTGTCTTAAAGAGTCCTATGACCCCTTAAGACACACTTGAGCATTCCAATGTGTCTTAAGGGGTCATGAGGACTCTCTAGGGGTCGTAACGTGTGATAAGGCATACTAGGACCCCTAGGGAGTCCCCATGACCCCTTAAGACACATTGGAATGCTCAAGTGTGTCTTAAGGGGTCGTACGACCCCTTAAGACACACTTGAGCATTCCAATGTGTCTTAAGGGTTCATGGAGACTCTCTAGGGGTCCTAACGTGTGATAAGGCATATTAGGACCCCTTAAGACATACTTGAGCATTCCAATGTTTCAAAAGAGGTCCTGGGGACTCCTTAGGGATCCTAAGGCATGATAAGGCATATTAAGACCCCTAGGGAGTCCCCATAACCCCTTTTGACACATTGGAATGCTCAAGTGTGTCTTAAGGGGTCCTATGACACCTTAAGACACACTTGAGCATTCCAATATGTCTTAAGGGGTCATGGGGACTCTCTAGGGGTCCTAACGCGTGATAAGGCGTACTAGGACCCCTAGGGAGTCCCCATGACCCCTTAAGACACATTGGAATGCTCAAGTGTGTCTTAAGGGGTCGTATGATCCCTTAAGACACACTTGAGCATTCCAATGTGTCTTAAGGGTTCATGAAGACTCTCTAGGGGTCCTAACGTGTGATAAGGCGTATTAGGACCCCTTAAGACATACTTGAGCATTCCAATGTGTCAAAAGGGGTCCTGGGGACTCTTTAGGGGTCCTAAAGCATGATAAGGCATATTAAGACCCCTAGGGAGTCCCCATAACCCTTTTTAACACATTGGAATGCTCAAGTGTGTCTTAAGGGGTCCTAATACCCCTTAAGACACACTTGAGTATTCCAATGTGTCTTAAGGGGTCGTGGGGATTCTGTAGGTGTCCTAAGGTGTGATAATGCATACTAGGACCTCTATGGAGTCTTCATAACCCATTTTGACACATTTGAATGCCCAAGTGTGTCTTAAGGGGTCCTACAACCCCTTAAGACACACTTGAGCATTCCAATGTGTCAAAAGTGGTCATGGGGACTCCCTAGGGGTCCTAGTACGCCTTATCACATGTTAGGACCCCTAGAGAGTCCCCATGACCCCTTTTGACACATTGGAATGCTCAAGTGTGTCTTAAGGGGTATTAGGACTACTTAAGACACACTTGAGTGTTCCAATGTGTCAAAAGGGGTCATGAGGACTCCCTAGGGGTCCTAGTATGCCTTATCATGCGTTAAGACCCGTAGGGAGTCCCAATGACCCCTTTTGACACATTGGAATGCTCAAGTGTGTCTTAAGGGGTCCTAGGGGTCAAAAGGGGTCATTGGGACTCCTTAAGGGTCATAGTATGCCTTATCACACCTTAAGACCCCTAGGGAGTGCCCATGACCCCTTTTGACAAATTGGAACACTCAAGTGTGTCTTAAGAGGTCCTAAGACCCCTTAAGACACACTTGAACATTACAATGTATCAAAAGGGGTCATGGGGAGTCCCTACGGGTCTTAGTAAGCCTTATCATGCGTTAGGACCCCTAGAGAGTCCCCATGACCCCTTTTGACACATTGGAACCCTCAAGTGTGTCCTAAGGGGTCATAGGACCCCTTAGGACACACTTGAGGGTTCCAATGTGTCAAAAGGGGTCATGGGGACTCTCTAGGAGTCCTAGTACACCTTATCACACGTTAAGACCCCTAGAGAGTCCCCATGACCACTTTTGATGCATTGGAATGCTCAAGTCTATCTTAAGGGGTCGTAGGACCCCTTAAGATAGACTTGAGCATTCCAATGCGTCAAAAGGGGTCATGGGGACTCCCTAGGGGTCCTAGTACGCCTTATCATGCTCAAGTGTGTCTTAAGGGGTCCTATGACATGTCCTAATGCATTCTAAAGGGTCATCATTCCATCAAAGTTTCATTTGAAACCCTACTGACCCCTTAACGGGCCTGTCGACCCTGATTTGACATGTGGTGTCTCGAGACCACCTCATGGACCCCTTTTGAGTTCTAATAGGCAAAAGTCATCCAAATTTGGTATGTAGGTCCTCTGACATGTCCTAAGGCATTGCAAAGGGTCCCCATTCCATCAAAGTTGCATTTGGAACCCTAATGACCCCTTAACAGGCCTGCTGATCCTGATTCGACATGTGGTGTCCCGAGAGCACCCCATTGACCCCTTTTGAGTTCTACTAGGCAAAAGTCTTGCAAATTTGGTACGTAGGTCCTCTGACATGTCCTAATGGGTTCCAAAGGGTCACTGTTCCATGGAAGTTTCATTCGGAACCCTAATGACTCCTTAACAGGCCTACCGACCCCGATTCAACATGTGGTGTCCCGAGAGCACCCCATGGACCCCTTTTGAGTTCTACTAGGCAAAAGTCATCCAAATTTGGTACGTAGGTCTTTTGACATGTCCTAATGCATTGCAAAGGGTCCTTGTTCCATTGAAGTTGCATTTGGAACCCTAATAACCCCTTAACAGGCCTACCGACCCCGATTTGACATGTGGTCTCCCGAGATCACCCCATGGACCCCTTTCGAGTTCTACTAAGAAAAAGTCATCTGAATCATGGAATTAGGTCCTTTGACATTTCCTAATGTGTTCCAAAGGGTCACCATTCCATCAAAGTTGCATTTCGAATGCTATTGACCCCTTAATAGGCCTACCGGCCCTGTTTCGACATGTAGTCTCCCGAGAGCACCCCATTAACCCCTTTTGAGTTCTACTAGGAAAAAGTCATCCAAATTGGGTAAATAGGTCCTATGACATGTTCTAATGTGTTACAATGGGTCACTATTCCACTGAAGTTGCATTTCAAACCCTATTGACCCCTTAATAGGCCTAACGACCCTGTTTCGACATGTGGTCTCTCGAGAGCACCCCATGGACCCCTTACGAGATCTAGTAGGAAAAAGTCATCCAAATTTGGTACATAGGTCCTATGACATATCTTAATGTGTTCCAAAGGGTCACTATTCCATCAAAGTTTCATTTGGATGACACCTTAAGAGGCCTACTGACCCCGATTCGACATGTGGTCTCCCGAGAGCACCCCATGGACCCCTTTCAAGTTCTACTAGGGAAACGTCATCCAAATTTGGTACGTAGGTCCTTTGACATGTCCTAATGCATTCCAAAGGGTCATTTTTCCATCAAAGTTTCATTTGGAACCCTAATGACCCCTTAACAGGCCTATCGACCCTGATTCGACATGAGGTCTCCCGAGAGCACCCCATGGACCCCTTTCGAGTTATACTAAGAAAAATTAGTCCAAATTTGGTACATAGGTCCTATGACATGTCATAATGCATTCCAAATGGTCACCATTCCATCAAAGTTACATTTGGAACCCTAATGACCCTTTAATAGGCCTACCGACCCCGTTTTGACATGTGGTCTCCCGAGAGCACCCCATAGACCACTTTCAAGTTATACTTGGAAAAAGCCATCCAAATTTGGTACATAGGTCCTTTAACATGTCCTAATGCATTCCAAAGGGTCACCATTCTATTGAAGTTGCATTTTGAACCCTAATGACCCCTTAATAGGCCTACTGACCCTTATTCGACATGAGGTCTTCCGAGAGTACCCCATGACCCCTTTCAAGTTCTACTAGGGAAAAGTCATCCAAATTTTGTACATAGGTCGTATGATATGTCCTAATGTGTTCCAAAGGCTCACCATTCCATCGAAGTTTCATTTGGAACCCTAATGACCCCATAACAGGCCTACCGACCCTGATTTGACATGAGGTCTCTCAAGAGCACCCCGTGGACCCCTTTCGAGTTCTACTAAGAAAAAGTCATCCAAATTTTGGTATGTAGGTCCTATGACATGTCCTAATACATTCCAAAGGGTCACTATTCCATCGAAGTTGCATTCTGAACCCTAATGACCCCTTAACAGGCCAATCCACCCCGATTCGACATGTGGTCTCCCGAGAGCACCCCATGGACCCCTTTCGAGTTCTACTAGGCAAAAGTCATCTAAATTTGGTACGTAGTTCCTATGACATGTTCTAATGCATTCCAAAGGGTCACTATTCCATTAAAGTTTCATTTGTAACCCCAATGACCCCTTAATAGGTCTACCGACCCCGATTCGACATGAGGTCTCCTGAGAGCAACCCATGGACCCCTTTCGAGTTATTTTGGGAAAAAGTCATATGAATCATGGAATTAGGTCATCTTACATGTCCTAATGTGTTCCAAAGGGTCACCATTCCATCAAAGTTTCATTTCAAACCCTAATGCCCCCTTAACAGGACTACCAACCCCGGTTCGACATGAGGTCTCCCGAGAGCACCCCATGGACCCCTTTCGAGTTCTCATAGGAAAAAGTCATCTAAATTTGGTACGTAGGTCCTATGACATGTCCTAATGCATTCCAAAGGGTCACCATTCCATCAAAATTTTATTTGGAACTCTAATGACCCCTTAATAGGCCTACCGACCCCATTTCGACATGTGGTCTCCCTAGAGCACACCATGGACCCCTTTTGAGTTTTACTAGGCAAAAGTCATCTAAATTTGGTACATAGGTCCTATGACATATCCTAATGTGTTCCAAAGGGTGACCGTTCCATCGAAGTTTCATTTGGAACCCTAATGACCTCTTAACAGGCAGGTACTGACCCCGATTCGACATGTGGTCTCTTGAGAGCACCCCATGGACCCCTTTCGAGTTCTACTAGGCAAAAGTTATCCAAATTTGGTACGTAGGTCATCTGATATGTCCTAATGCATTCCAAAGGATCACCGTTCATCGAAAGTTTCATTTGGAACCCCAATGACCCCTTAAGTCACCTATCCACCCCGAATCGCACAATGGTCTCCCAAGAGCACCCTATGGACCCTTTTCGAGTTTGACTAATCAAAATTCATCTAAATTGTGGAGTTAGGTCCTCTGACATGTCCTAATGCGTTCCAAATGGTCACTGTGCATCAAAGGTTGTCTCACGAGCCCTAATGACCCCTTAAGACGCCTAGTGATACTGATTGGACATGTGGTCTCTTGAGAGCACCGCATGGACCCTTTTCGAGTTGGACTAGTAAAAAGTCATTAAAATTTGGTACATTGGTACTCGGACATGCCCTATTGCCTTCCAAATGGTCACTATACATTTGAAGTTGCCTCACAAACCCTAATTACCCCTTAAGACGTCTAGCGACCCCGATTCAACCTGTTGTCTCATGAGAGGATCTGTTATAACTTAAATTAAAGATTAAAATAATATATAAAATATTTGAAAAAATACAATATTTAATAGACTAAATATATAATATATATATTATAAGATATATTAGATATTACATTTAATATATATTATCAAATATACAATATATTAATGTCCTATTCATTTTATATATTATATATATTAGACATTATATTATATTATATTATATTATATACACAACAATATTTAATATATAATTTATAATATATACATATATATATATATATATTATGTAACATTTATATTATAATATAAAAATATTGCATTTAATATAAATCTGAATAGACTATATACTTAGGCCATTTAAATTGATATTATCGAATATATAATATAAATAAATAATATATAATATATATACTATATAATATAAAATATAAAACATAAAATATAAAACCTAAATATAAAATATATAAATTATTCATTGTCAGGGTGAATGAAAAAAATATCAAAATTAAAGGGAAATAAAAAAAGAGTGGAAGGGGGAAACTTTTCAAATTTGAAATTAAAGCAAAATTGGGTAATAGCTTTGGAAACCAAAGCTCCATGGTCAACGCTGAAGGTGTGCAAAAAATGTGTTTTTTCTTTGTTTTTCTTATGTCAACACTTCGACCATTAGGTTGACGACTTTTTTTCCACCTGATTTCGATAAACGAAAAGGGTTTCTTCAGATGATTGTCAGCTTTCCATCGATATAAGTGCTGTCAGATTTTGAATTCGTTAAGTATTTATTAGTTATTTTCTAGTTCACTTACATCTAAAGTTCTGATTGACATACTGATGGAAAAATAACTATAACTTTCAAACCGTATAACATTTTTGAAATCTGAAAGATGTGTCACATTCTATGCTTCATCTAGTATAAGAAAAAATTAAAAAAAATTGAATTATGATAAGTTTTCAATGAGTTAAGGTGGTCAGACACGAGAGTTTTTAAATTTTGAAAGCGCTGTAGCAAAAAAATCATAATTAATTATCTGTTTGGAATAAAAATACCAAAAAATATGCCTCACATCCGAGCATGAGTCAACTACTTATATATAGAATATTATAAAAAAATATTATCATTTGCTTTTGATTAGGGTGGTTAGACATACACGTACTTCTTATTTTTTTGCTGAAATGTTTGTAGTGCTGCATTGCAATCTATACTTTTTACCAATCATATTAATTTTTTTTCAGAAAAGGCTTAGTAGTTTAGAAACTAAATTCAATTTCCTACAAATTATATTCTTACAACTTTTTGATATTAGGTTGATAACTAGTTCATTTTTTCACGCCAAGTTGACTAATCCTAATTGTCTAATTTTTCATTACCACTTAAGGGCATAGTTTGGCCCCTCATGATCCTGCACATACCCGAGGACTCTCTAGGTGCCCTAATGCGTGATAAGGTGTACTAGTACCCCTAGGGAGTCCCCATAACCCCTTTTGACACATTAGAATGCTCAAGTGTGTCTTAAGTGGTATTAGGATCCCTTAAGACACACTTGAGCATTCTAATGTGTCAAAAGGGGTCATGGGGACTCCCTAGGGGTCCTAGTACACCTTATCACACGTTAGGACCCCTAGAGAGTCTCCATGAACCCTTTTGACATATTGGTATGTTCAAGTGTGTCTTAAGGGGTATTAGGACCCCTTAAGACACACTTGAGCATTCTAATGTGTCAAAAGGGGTCATGGGGACTCCCTGGATGTCCTAATGCATGATAAGGTGCATTAGGACACCTAGGGAGTCCCCATGACCCCTTTTGATGTATTAGAATGCTCAAGTGTGTCTTAAGGGGTCCTAATACCCCTTAAGAAACACGTGAACATTCTAATGTGTCAAAAGGGGTCATGGGGACTGCCTAGGGGTCCTAGTATGCCTTATCATGCATTAGAACACCTAGGGTGTTCCCATGATCCCTTTTGACACATTGGAACGCTCAATTGTTTCTTAAGGGGTCCTAAGACCCCTTAAGACACACTACAGCATTGCAATGTGTCAAAAGGGTTCATGGGGACTCTCTATAGATTCTAACGCGTGATAAGGCATACTGGGACCCCTAGGGAGTCCCAATGACCCCTTTTGACACATTGGAACACTCAAGTGTGTCTTAGGGGGTCGTAGGACCCTTTAAGACACACTTGAGCATTCCAATGTGTCAAAAGGGGTCATGAGGACTCTCTAGAGGTCCTAACACGTGATAAGGCATACTAGGACCCCTAGGGAGTCCCAATGACCCCCTTTTGACACATTGGAACACTCAAGTGTGTCTTAAGGGGTCGTAGGACCCTTTAAGACACACTTGAGCATTCCAATGTGTCAAAAGGGGTCATGAGGACTCTCTAGGGGTCCTAACATGTGATAAGGCATACTAGGACCCCTAGGGAGTCCCAATGACCCCTTTTGACACATTGAAATGCTCAAGTGTGTCTTAAGGGGTCGTAGGACCCCTTAAGACACACTTGAGTGTTCCAATGTGTCATAAGGGGTCATGGGGACTCCCTATGGATCTTAACGCGTGATAAGGCATACTAGGACCCCTAGGGAGTCCCCATGATCCCTTTTGACACATTAGAATGCTCAAGTGTGTTTTAAGGGGTCGTAGGACCCCTTAAGACACACTTGAGAATTCCAATGTGTCAAAAGCGATCATGGGGACTCCCTAGGGGTCCTAACGCGTGATAAGACATAATAGAACCCCTAGGGAGTCCCAATGACCCCTTTTGACACATTGAAATGTTCAAGTGTGTTTGAAGGGGTCCTAAGACCTCTTAAGACACATTTGAGCGTTCCAATGTGTCATAAGGGGTCATGGGGACTCCCTAGGGGTCCTAACATGTGATATGTCAATCCCAATCCCTAGGGGTAATAATGTGCTCGCAATCCCTGCCATATTTTAGAGTACTGATGAGAAGCAATGGCAAAAGTCTGAGACAGAGGTGGTGCCGGCATTGAAGCGGTAAGACATTCTTCATAATATCGCGGGGGGGGGGGGGCACCATCGAAACGACAAGGCTTTCCTCATAATGTTGTGTCCCCACTGATCTCTTCTTTAAATTTATTAATGCGGTCAGTTCTACGGCACGTGCATCATTTCTAGTACAACTGCTCATTTTACCAAACCCTTCCCCGCTCTCCATAATCTTTGACTGGTTCAAAGATCCATCCGGTTGTTCTTGTTTAACTTCCCAATGACTCTGTTCAGCTACCGGATTATCAATAGGTGTGGTACAATTGTCTGGCATGACTATAATCTATTTCGAGAACCTTTACAATTTAGCATTTCGGTTGAAAAAGCAGGGAAAGATACCATTTCATAGCCACAAGTGGTGGAAACAGAGTGATTCTCTTGCCCTCTGCTTCTATAATCCGCCTCTAGTGAACTATTCTTCAAAGCTCCATTTCTGCGTAGCTAGGGTTTTTGGCACCTGTAAAAGGCACTACTATGCCACTGTAGGGACTCATGCTCGTGCTCTGAATCATATTAAATAATATTTAAAATGTAAAATGTATATTATATAATATTTAATATATAATATATAATATTATATATAATATATAATCTAATATATAGTTTTTAATATTAATATATATTAAATAATATTAAATATAACATTTAATATATAATTCATATTATATAATATTTAATATATAACTAATATATAAGAATTAATATATAATTGATATTATATAATATTTAATATATAACTAATAACTATCAAATATATATCAAATATATAACTATAAATTATATAACTATAATTGATAAAGTGTAACCAAATTTCGAAATTAGAAATTAGAGAAAGTGGAGGCAAAGCAAAAATTTGAAATTCTGCCGCCAGATTCGGGTACCCGAAAATATCGGGTACCCGATAATACCCGATTAGGTTCGGTATTGGTCTGTGCACCAAACCTACCTGGTCAACTCTTCAAGTGTCACAAAAACATGTTTTTCTTCTGTTTCTCTTAGTTCCAGACTTCGACCATGTAGCTGACGACTTTTTTTCACCCGAATTTGATAAAATGAAAAGGGTATCTTAAGGAGATTCTCAGCTTTCTATTGATATAATTGCTGTCAAATTTTGAATTCATTAAGTAATTATTAGTTATTTTCTAATCGAGCTACCTCTAAAGTGCTGATTTAGATACTGATTGAAAAATGACTATATCTTTCAAACGGTATAACATTTTGAAATCTGAAAGATGCGTCACATTCTATGCTTCATCTAGTATAAGAAAAAATTAAAAAAAATTGAATTATGATAAGTTTTCAATGAGTTAAGGTGGTCAGACACGAGAGTTTTTAAATTCTGAAAGCGTTGTAGCAAAAAAATCATAATTAATTATCTGTTTGGAATAAAAATACCAAAAAATATGCATCACATCCGGGCATGAGTTAGCTACTTATATATAGAATATTATAAAAAATATTATCATTTGCTTTTGATTAGGGTGGTCAGACATACACGTACTTCTTATTTTTTTGCTAAAATGTTTGTAGTGCTGCATTGCAATCTATACTTTTTACCAATCATATTAATTTTTTTTTCAAAAAAGGCTTAGTAGTTTAGTAACTACATTCAATTTCCTAGAAATTATATTCTTACAACTTTTTGATATTAGGTTAATAACTAGTTCATTTTTCATGCCAAGTTGACTAATCCTGATTGTCTGATTTTTCATTGCCACTTAAGGGCATAGTTTGGCCCCTCATGATCCTGCACATACCCGACCATCATAGTAGAATTGACTTGTGGAAGTGCTTCTCAGATTTGGATAGCATTCCTTGGATTCTTGCAGGTGATTTCAACATGGTTGAGAGGGCTCAGGACAAAGAGGGAGGTCTGAGATTTGAATGGAAAGGAAATGAGCTTGTCTATTGGAACAAAATGATCACTAAGTTTAATCTCTTTGACTCCTTGGTAGAGAAAAAATGAATTGAAATGGGATATGGTTTACTTGGTCCAATTTCCAAAGAGGAGAGAAAAGGATATATTCAAGACTGGACAGATTCTATATGAATAAAAAATTCTTCTACTGCCCCCCCACTAGGGGAAAATTGTGTCAAAGTTATCCCCTTCACTCTTTCAGATGACCATGCTATTCTCTCTTGCATTCACTTGATCTCGGACCAAGGAGACACACCTAATAAGAAATATGGATTTGCACTAAACTCATCTCTCCTAAAGGATGAAGATGTTTAGACAGCCATTAAAATTCCCTGGGGTGAAAGAATAGTGTTGAAGGATTGCATCCTGACACCAAATGGACTATTCCATTAGCTCCAGTTGGGTGGGTAAATGTTAGTAACAAAGCTATTTTGACCACAAAGTCACTATAATGTTCGTGAACATGCTAGACCATAGTGTCCCTATGGTGCAGTAAGCACAATTGGGCAGAAAGCTTTCGAGGCTTGTATCTCGGACCCTGTAAGAGGTATCAAAAAATTATGAGATGCTATAGGACTATGTTTCTGAGGCCTATAATAACCTCTCTCCATTCTGGGAGATTCAATTTTTTTTAAATTTGGCACGCCAATCTCCCTTGATGCCAAAACTTGTAGTGAAGGTCAGTTGAAAGTTGCACCACTGAGTTTCTTCCAAACCGTTCATCTTAGAACTGAATGGACTTCACCGTTGGCTCCGATTGGGTAGGTAAATGCTAGTGACAACCCCGTTTTGACCACTGTGTTAATAGAATGTTCACGAACATGCCAGACGAAAGTGTCCCCAAGGTGCACTAAGCATGATTGGGTAGAGATCTTTCGAGGATTGTATCTTGGAAGCCGTGAGAGGTATTAACTAACTATGAGATGCTACAGGTCTATGTTTTTGAGGCCTACAATAACCTCTCTCCATTCTAGGAGATTCAATTTTTTTTGAATTTGGCATGCCAATCTCGCTTGATGCCAAAACTTATAGTGAGGGTCAGTTAAAATTTGCACCACTAGGTTTCTTCCAAACCATTCATCCTGGCACCGAATGGACTGCGCCATTAACTCCAGTTGGGTGGGTAAACACTAGTGACAACCCCATTTCCACCACTGAGTGACTAGAACGTTCATGAACATGCCAGACCAAAGTGTCCCTAAGGTGCAATAAGCATTATTGGGCAGAGATCTTTTGAGGCTCATATTTTGGACCCCATGAGAGGTATCGACAAACCGTGAGATGCTACATGACCATGTTTTTGAGGCCTACAATAACCTCTCTCCATTCTAGGAGATTCATTTTTTTTTGAATTTGGCACACCAATCTCGGTTGATGCCAAAACTTATAGTGAGGGTCAATTGAAAGTTGTAACACTGAGTTTCTTTCAAACCGTTCATCCTGGCACCAAATGGACTGCTCCATTAGCTCCATTTGGGTGGTTAAACGCTAGTGAAAACCCTATTTCGACCACAGAATCACTAGAACATTCGTGACCATGCCAGACCAAAGTGTCCCCCAAGGTGAACTAAGCACAATTGGGCAACGATATTTCAAGGTTCGTATCTCAGACCCCATGAGAGGTATCAACAAACTGTGAGATTCTAGAAGACCATGTTTCTAAGCCCTACACTAACCTCTCTTCATTTTGGGAGATTCAAATTTGTTTGAATTTGGAATGCCAATCTCGCTTGATGCCAAAACTTGCAGTGAGGGTTAGTTGAAAGTTGCACCATTGGATTTCTTCCATACCATTCATCTTGGCACCAAATGGACTGCGCCATTAACTCTGGTTGGGAAGGTAAACTCTAGTGACAATCACATTTTGACTACTAAGTCATTAGAATGTTCGTGACTATGCGAGACCAAAGTGTCCCCAAGGTGCACTAAGCATGATTGGGCATCGATATTTCGAGGTTCGTATCTTAGACCTTGTGACAAGTATCGGCGAACTGTAAGATGCTACAAAATTGTGTTTCTGAGGCATAAAATAACATCTCTCCATTCTGAGAGATTCAAATTTGTTTGAATTTAGCACGCCAATCTCGCTTGATGCCAAAACTTGTAGTGAGGGTTAGTTAAAAGTTGCACCACTGGGTTTCTTCAAAATCATTCATCTTGGCACCGAATGGATTACACCATTAGCTCTGGTTAGGTGGGTAAATGCTAGTGACAACCCCATTTTGACCATTGAGTCACTATAATGTTCATGACCATGATAGACCAAAGTATCCCCAAGGTTCACTAAGCACAATTGGGAAGCGATCTTTCGAGGCTCATATCTCAGACCCCATGAGAGGTATTGAAGAGCTATGAGATTCTACAAGACCATGTTTTAGAAGCCTATAATAACGTCTATCAATTCTGGGAGATTCAAATTTGTTTAAATTTGGCACGCCAATCTCACTTTATGCCAAAACTTGCAGTGAGGGTCAGTTGAAAGTTGCACCAAAGGGTTTCTTCCAAACCATTCATCCTGGCATCGAATGCACTGCATAATTAGCTCTAGTTGGGTGGGTAAACAATAGTGACAACCCCATTTTGACCACATAGTCACTAGAATGTTCGTGATCATGTCAGACCAAAGTGTCCCCCAGGTGCACTAAGCATGATTGGGCAGCGATCTTTCAAGGCTCATATCTCAGACCCCGTGAGAGGTATTGATGAACTGTTAGATGCTACAAGACCATGTTTCTGAGGCCTACAATAACCTCTCTTTTTTCTGGGAGATTTGAATTTGTTTGAATTTGGCACGCCAATCTCTCTTGATGCCAAACTTGTAATGAGGGTTAGTTGAAAGTTGCACCACTGGGTTTCTTCCAAACCATTCATCTTGGTACCAAATGGACTGTGCCATTAGCTCCGATTGGGCGGGTAAAAACTATTGACAATGAGGATCAGTTGAAAGTTGCACCATTGGGTTTCTTCCAAACCGTTTGTACTGGCACCGAATGGTCCGCGCTATTAGCTCTAGTTGGATGGGTAAACACTAGTGACAACCCCATTTTGACCACAGAGTCACTAGAACATTCGCGAACATGCCAGACCAAAGTTTCCCCAAGGTGCACTAAGCATGATTGGGCAGCGATCTTTCGAGGCTTGTATCTCAGACCCTGTGAGAGGTATCAACAAACTGTGAGATGATAGAGTACTATGTTTTTGAGGCCTACAAAAACCTCTCTCCATTATGGGAAGTTCAATTTTTTTTGAATTTTGCATGCCAATCTCATTTGACGCCAAAAATTGCAGTGAGGGTTAGTTGAAAGTTGCAACATTGGGTTTATTCCAAACTGTTCATCCTGGCACCGAATGGACTATGCCATTAGCTTTGGCACCGAATGGACTATGCCATTAGCTTCAATTGGGTGGGTAATGCTAGTGACAAACGTGTTTCGACCACAGAGTTACTAGAATGTTCACGAACATGCTGGACCAAAGTGTCCCCAAGGTGCACTAAGCACCATTGTGTATGTTGGTGAGTGTTTCTAGTGTGTCAAGAAGGCAAAGTGGGACCATTCCTAGGGTAAAAATAACCCAACCATATGTGATGGAAAGCATCGGTTTGTGCCCATAATGGATAGATTTGTTGTACTATCTCTGTTAGGAAGACCATCAATGTCATGATTTGTTGTACTATCTCTGTCAAAAAGACCATCTACCTCTTAATCTCAACAAACTCTTTAGATATGCCATTCTCCTTCTCTTTCAAACTAGACTTTGCAGGAATAGGTTTGTCAACTCTTTGCTCTTGAGGTTTTGTCACTGTCACATAGACAACACTGATAAATCCACATTCCTTAGTCCCTGTCTTTTGTAATGGTATCAGCTTATGCCGAGATCCTTCATGCCTAACCCACATAGGTGTTTGCATGACCATCAAACCAAAACATTCTATCAAATTGCTAAGGTCTACCGAGCAACAAATGACAAGCATCCATAGGCAATACATCACACAATATCTCATCCTGGTAAGATCCAATCTAAAAATTAACCAAGCATTGTTCTTCAACTCTAACCTTAGACACATCTTGTATCCAACTAACCTGATAAGGGTTAGGGTGTTTCCTTCTTTCCAAATTCAATTTACTAACCATACTCTTCTGAAACAAAGTTCTTAGAACTGCCACCATCAACTATGACATTACATACCTTATCCTTGCACTTACATCTGGTTCTGAATAGATTCCTTCTTTGCACTAGTTCTTGGACACATGCAACTATACCTCCTAGTGATCAGAGACTCACCCTTTTCAGCAACATTCAAAATATCTTCTTCAGTAGTCAGTGCAACTCTTTTCGTAGGACAATGAAAACTTATGTGACTTGCTTCACCACAGTTATAACAAGTACCAGTGAACTCATTTTTCCACCTTCCTCTCTATCCACTGTTGAAAATTCTTAGTACCTTGACCACTGTCAGATCCCACATCAGGCTTCTTAGGATTCTCTGTCACATTATTTTCAGCAACTGTTTCACCAACCTTACCACCTCGATTCCTATTGCTTTGTCTTCCTTCAAACTTCTTGTTCAGCTTCTCTTCAATCTTTAATGCCATCTGATAAGCATCTCCTATTGTTGTCATTCGAGTAGTAACTCTTCTTGAATACTAGGTCTTAAACCATAGACATACATAGTAACCTTCTCTTTATCAGCTTTAGAATGACCAGTCCTAATCAGGATCCTGTAAAACTCCTCAGTGTACTCTTGCACTGATTTGTTAGTTTTCTTCAAGGCTTGCATCTTCTTAAACATATCCAACTCATAATCCACTGGAATGAATTGCTTCTTCAACTTGTCAACCATTCAGTTCCATTTAGTAATCTTTTCCTTTCCTCTCCTACTTCTCTCCACTAAACTTCCTCCACCAAATATTTGCATGAGCCTTCAGTTTAGTCTTTGCAAATCTAACTCTATCAGGATCTTCTATTTCTTCATACTCAAAGTACTCATCTATCTCATTAATCAATCAATCAATTCTTTTGGCCTAAGGCTTCCAGAATATGCAGAAACTTCAATCTTAGGTCTTTTCCCAATTTTAGACATAGCTTTCAAGATTCTATTTTTCTTTGGATCTTCGAGCTTCTTCTACAACTTCTTTAAAATGATCTTCTTCCTCAGATTCATCATCACTACCTTCTTTCAATGTAGTCTTCTTCTTCCTCAATTCTTCTTGCAGATCTTACACTTGTTTCTGCAAAGCTCTAAAATCATCAAGACTGAATTCTCCAGCCACTTCATCTTTTGAGATCTCACGAGCTCTCCTCGGAGGCATCTTCAATCCAAGCTCAACTTCACTCTAATACCACTTGATGCAGTCAAGGATGGAGGATCCAATTAGGGACTATCCAAACTTGCAGCCAAACCACAACACAACGGAATTATACAACAATAACACTAGATTTGAGAGAGAACAAGCGTCTTTATTCATAAACAACTGATTACATGCAATGTGCTGGGCTGTAAGGCCTTCTCGGTTACAACCAATTACAAAGCAAGTAACAGTTCTACAAGATCATACAGGATCCAAATATTTTCCACAATTTCACCACTTAGCTAGTCCAGGTCTTCAACACGACAGGACACTAATAGGAACCCTAAAGAAGAATCTAAAACTTGTACTCACAACTTCCCAGGCAATCTTCCTGTTCCTAAGCTCGCAAGCTACTAACTTTGCCTTTTTTCCCTCTTTCCCCAACTCATGCCTAAACAACTACCCAAACATCTTATAAATACTAA